>OZ025285.1:11990909-12503409 GCA_964019165.1 Mastigias papua | reverse complement strand
TAGGTATAGATATAGTTATGGGTATAGATATAGATATAGGTATAGATAAGGATATAGATATAGATATAGGTATAGATATAGATATAGGTATAGATATAGGTATAGGTATAGATATAGATATAGGTATAGATATAGGTATAGATATAGGTAGAGATATAGATATAGAAAGAGATATATAGATATATCGATATATAGATGTATATATATATATATATATATATATATATATATATATATATATATATATATATATATATATATATATATATATATATATATATATATATATATATATATATATATATATATATATATATATAAAATACAATAAGGAATGAAATCAAAGACCAAAGTATCGTCAAACATTAAGCTTCTCTTAAATACATATATTCTCTATAAATATACTAGGTAAAGGGTGGACTGCCACAATTTGGAATAATGTTTTTCCGTACGGTGTGATTCAACCTTGACTGTGTTGTGTGTGCTTCATGCTTCACTGTGTTGTGTGTGGTTTGCAGTACGGGATGTGTCAAAGTATCTAGCATTACAAAAGCTGGACACTGTCGTGCCCTGGGGCTGCAGTGTATAGGACGTAAATAGTGGGTATGGGACAAGTTAATTTGAGATTGAAAACTTAATTACGAATGAAAATGCGATGGTTACCTTGGTTACAATGTCTCGTTGCAATAATGACTCCAGCCTCTTCAATGAGTTTGAGTATTGTGCCTCCATGAACATTCCCAGCAATATTTGCATCATCTGGCATCATCACATGACTGACTTCAATATTCTCCATAGACATTGCTCTAATTAACTGAGTTGACAGGCAAGATGCACACCATCTATTTAACTTCTGATAAGCAAACAAGCGACTTAGAATTCTGTTCATTTTAGCATTCATACCTAACAGTAAAAATAATGCGACTATATAAGCAAAGTCAAACATTCAATTCAATACATTGTTGCATACTGTCATCTCCACTAAATATGCATTTTATGTTTTGCACTCTCATATGCAATTAGACGCAAAATTTAAGATTGCAATAGTCATCACAAAAATGTTAGGTCTTCGTTAACTGGTACTTCTATAATCCAATGAGTTAACTAGACGCCAAAAATTGCTGCTAAATTACTAAAATTAGGAGTTGGCTATATAGGGTCAAGAATCAGATTTTCTGCTACATTGTTTCTTCGAGTTTCCAATATTTAATGTCGACATGTTTCATTCAGAACATGATATAGAATAGTTCCAGCTTACACTCCATCATTTTGTTCTAATTTGACCTGTTTTCAGATGGCAATTTATGGAATAACCTGGACTCTAATTGGACAATTTAAGTCCACAGGGGAGTTTCAGACATGATGTTCCGTCATTTCTAGGAGTTCCCAATCATTTTAATGTAGTCTTATTTGATTCAGTTCAGACTGAAGAGCCATCACATTTCACATACCCTCAAGGCAATCTCATTGATTCAGCTCTTGCTTTTCTTTCTTTAATTTTCTTTCTTTTTTTGTTCTTTTCCCCAGTCCTTTCTTTTCTGTTCTGTAAATGAATAATATGCCCTTTTCTTTAGAGGAATACCTAACCAAGATAGCTACTTTCCACTAAATTGTCAATTTTCAATAAATTCTATTCCTATAGAGAAAGGAAGATATATTTCTGAAAATTTTAAGTGCTGTTTTTGATGGAGGCTCGATGACTTTGCGTCTTCCTATGTCAGGGACAGCACAGTACATTAGTTAGTTATTTGTTGTAGTCAGTTGTAATTGAAATAACAAAAGAAAAAAACATCCCCTCATCTCACTCTAGTCTGACCAATTTTTGGCCATTTCTGGTAATTTTTGAACAATTCTTTTTGCCTTGTTTGTAAACTTTATGGTATACTATTGTTTTTCGCATAATATTAAACCATTTCTGAGTGATTCAGCTCATTTCGTGTAGTTTTGTGTGCTGACTTATCATGATTAAGGAGCTTCATCGCTTTCTGTAGACTGAAATCAGGCCTTCCAGCCCACAAACTGTAAAATGGCTGGGAACTCTTTTCAATTCAATTCAATTCAATAGTATAGAAAATGTTTTTCAATTTTATAATCACTACATCATATGTGAATGGAAAAACTCTGACAACATTTTCCAAAAAGTGCCTGTTATAGCCAACTCCTACTAAAATACACATAAAATTTAATACCATTAATGCATCATTTAAACTCCTAGATTGTCTCTTATGATCTCAACAAACTGTGTGCTTATAAAGAAAAGAAATACATCATTTACAGTTTAATGAATTAATAACCATTCAGGGACGGACGCAGACTAGTGCGCTATTGTAGCCTGGGCACTAGTCAGATTTCTTGATTTTCTTTGAGGCAGCTTCCTAGTCTATTAGGTGATGCAATACTTTTGTCTGTTTGGCGGGATGGACTTCACATTCCGCATGAAGCTATGCCCAATAGTCCGAGCGCTTGTGGGTCCGTAAAATACCATGATTTTAAACATCAAAACCCATCAACTTGTTTGAAAACATGATTGACACTATTGCTCAGTTCCAACGAGAGCACTAGTGGATTTTGAAAACATGATTCAGGCGCGGATCCAGACTACAGCGAAGTATGCTAGAGCTGAAGTCAGATTTTACATTTGTGACGTAATGATTATCCCTGCATACATAACTATGCTTCTTGCTGTATAGGCTTGGTTCAAAATACCATGTAAAGTACATTTCTTCATACACGAATTAGTCGTAAGTCTAAGCAAACACACAGTTCTTTCCCACTTGCTCTGTACATAGCTTACGCTGGAGCTGGAGTAAGCCGACATTACGTAGTCTGCCTTTTATTGACAGCGTTATTGAGAATCAGCGATGTATTGGTCAATCGTGGCTCATTCCGAGCAGCATCAGCTCTGGCGGGAGCTGTAGTCAGTTCAAATCTACCCAATCAAAACAAGAGCTGACTTCTGCTGAAGATTGAACATCGAATGAAAGTTGACGATGACTACTGCTGAAAATGTAATGAATAATAAGTGGAACGAAATTCACGGGCTGGAAATGCAATATGCAACGCCGCTTTGAGGAGCTACTGTTGAAGTGAGAAAGAGAGATCTGTCTCTAGCATTCATGTCCAAAATAATCTCTCAGACATTACGTAATTAGCTTGACATAGCTAATTTGCAGCTGACAGAAATAGAAGTCATTTCACCGTCATATCTCAGTTCCCCACAATGGCGATTACTGCTAGTTTAGTCCTTTCAAATATAAGAAGGCTTTTACAAGACAAAGCTTTACAATTATAGGAAAAAGAAAAGCTTCCCTCTGAGATATACACTTTTTCCATGATTTTATCGCAAACATGGAAAGTCACTTCTCCAGGAAACGTCTGCTTGCCTATAACGGGCCTGCTCTGTAGTTCCCAGTTTCTGAGACTTCCAGAGCAAACACTCCTTGTCAGGCAAAAGGATAAGCTATTAGGGGTCAGCCATTTATAACTCAGGGTACCGGGGCGGGTTAGGATTGGGGAGGGTATGAAAACTTTTTCTAGGACAGTTGAGGGCATGGAACAATTTGGAGAATTTAGAGGGGTACGAATCCTAAAAAAATCTTCAGAAAATCAGCTCAATGATTTGCAGAAGCCTATTGACTACTGAATTTATGCGCATCTAGTTGTCAAAGTTTCTTTAATAGCAATTTTTCTCTCATTTAAATTTTATGTGGTATACAGTGTTATTGCAGTGCTCTTATTAGCATTCATCACAGCGGTTTGTTCAAATGAAGTTTCACGCTTAAGTCAACTTTTTCATGAAAACGTTTCTCACAAAGAATAACATTCCCTGCTGTACAAAGGTCTTTCTTTTAGTATTTTCCAGCAAGTAATTTTGCAGAACATATTTTCTATCTGTGATCTTTTCAAGAAGGCAACAGTGGCAATTCCTACTTTAAAAGTCTACCCTGAAATTCTTACAGTTATAGGGGCAGATCGCAACTGGGGTGTAAAACGTTTTATTTATTTCTCAATGGTATGCGAAAATTTTTGAACAAAATTGCAATGGGTATATAATGTTTGACCACTTTTTACATTCTAATCCGCGTCGGTACCCAGAGTTATCAATGACTGACCCCTTAAAGTCATTAAATATTTCTTTGTAGATTTCGATTATTTGAAAATGATACAGAGCAGTGTGCTAGTGTTGGCATACCTTTTCAATCATAGCCTCCTCTAAGGAATCATAGCTAGGAGGACAAGTGTAATAGGGGGCCTCATTGATGTCTGGGGCCAAGCTTTTGAAAGTGCTGCAAACATACAGTACATGTAAAATTGAATATTGCTTTTACCATGACACAAAATTAACCGAATGCAGCTTTGTTGCATTGCAAGTCAAAGTTCTTAAGCGGTAATGTTGTGTCCTAGTGTGATTTGGATTTTGGTTTTAGTATGGTGAAGAAGTAAAATTAATAAGTAATATGGTAAATTATTTTGTTTGTATCTAGGTTGGAAGGACGCCATGTCTTTATAGAATTATGTATTGGTTAATAATGTTATTGTGTTTTGCAATGCCTAGTATCAATATTGTTGATTCTTGATCTATAGCTGTAAGATGTGAAGCATTTAAGACCCTCATCCTACTACCAGGTACTATTTTTTGTATATTCTAGTGATGCAACCCAGAATCCCTTATGTCAAATGCTATGCCGGTAGGACAAAGCTATTCAACACAATTTTAGAGCTAAAATAGATAGAAAAAAGTATACTTTATTTAAGACTATCTCGTCACACCCTTGCATTCATGGCCACACCCTAAATCATTGACCAAGCCCTTTTAGCATAAATCAGATTTTTGGCTAGATCCGCGTCTGTGATTGACACTAGTGCTGAAGTCTGGCAGCAACACTGGTGGGCTTTGAAAAGTTGATTGACACTAGTGCTCAATTTTTGCGGGAGCAATAGTGAATTTTGAATAGTTGGCATCGTCCAATGATAATGAAGTTCCACTAGTGCTCGAATCTGACGGGATTGCCTTCAAACTCGAGCAAGAGGAAAGCGACAGTAGTTCCGGTCTGGCCACTTCCGGTCTGGCCACTTCCGTTCATCTCCAAGTCGGCAACATAATAGTCTGTGCTAACGATGCAAGCGCTGTACTCTTCACTTCAACGAAATACTGCGACAGTAGCTTAATAGTGTGTTGAGCCCTAAGTGAAAGAGAACTTGGAACGTAGCATGAAAGCTTCAGTTTGGATAAAGCAAATATCAATTTCACTTACTACAAACATGAAGACTCTGCATTATAAACAACAGGCCAGGCACAAGTTTTCACATACCATGCATGCCTTCTCTGAGGAACTCTAGTTTGTTAACGACACGATTTTCTAAAGTGATGAGTTATGGCCCAAGATTAGACGGAGGACAGTTTACGTCCTGCAATACTTTTCAATGTACTCTAGGGGCAAACTAGATCTCTATTCAGGACCAGGGGTAAATATGTTTATGTATGACAGGATTTTGGGGACTTTTGTAATATAAAATATGTTAAAGATAATTTCTCTATCAGGAATGTCAATGGTCTTTTATGCCACTTCAAATTACAGTATTTCATAAAATAGACCTTGGTGGAAAAGGGGTACCCTGTGTACTTCGAACTTTGGGTATGGGGTGCAAAGATTTCTTTTTCTTCAATTGGATACAAGGCTTTAAGCTGATGACCATGCCCAGCCAAATTTTGACCACACCCTCTTCTAGACACAAGCTACACTCAGATTTTTTTCCTGGGTCCGCCCCTCACCATGACTGAAACCCCTAGCTATGCAAGACAACAAAGGCCAAAGTTGCCAGGTTTTCAATATCAAAATGCTGGAGAGAGTGGAGAAACTAGAAATATATCAATTTGGTTAATGTTTCATCCTAAATTTATATTACAAAGTATAGAAATCCAACAGTCATAGTTCATGATATTTGAACAAAATGTTTTGCAAACAGAGAATTGGCTGTTGGTGTACTATCAGCTAATAGTGGTACAACAATGCAATTACTGCACATAAGGAAAGACTAGGACAGACTCTCCAGAGGGGCTGAGCCCTACTCAAGGGTTTCCAAGGGGCTCTTGCCCCCTCAGCCTGATAACTTTATGCCTATAAAATACTGGGAATATCTAAAAAAACATGACAGATCATAACTGTGAAAAGAAGCACTTCTAAGGATGTATAGTACTGGGTTTTCTTGCTACTTTTTTCACGTCATAAAGGGGTGACAAAGATTTTTGCTAACAACATAGCTCAAGTTTACTTACAAACAGATGGTATCTGAAAATGTCTCCTTACTAACAAAGGACATGCTGGAGATTATGGAAAAGCTTGCCCTCACTGGAAGTCAGCTGGATATACCACTGAAATACTGTATTCTCCAGCAGAATGCAAAAAACTCAGCAATTCTGAAGACTTTTCAATACACTACCTCACACTAAACTGTTTTTCACTTGAACCAAATATACGGAAATCACTCACAGGGTTACTTACATTTTAATCTAATACCTTTGTAAGGCAGATATAATCAGCCTGTACAATGTATGTGAATTGTTTGAATGCTAATGTAAAATATGTTCACATACTAAACATTTTATCACACAAATCTTTTTGTTTCAGGACGGCGATTCTTTCTGTTTCAGCACTTTTTCCATTTCACTTATTGTTTTCTTCTGATTCAGGCCTTTTCGTAAGAAATAGCTCGTGCAAGTGGACAAACGCTCTTGAGTGATTTCTCTTGTGCGAGCAAACGCTCAAGTATGGATATATACACAATCATGTTGATTTGAGAAGTAACATAAAGAACTACTTGGCCACGGGCTTGCCACATGATAAAAAGCAACTACATAATGCTAAAAGTTTTATGGCAACAGTATAACCCTGTTAGTAATCACTTGGATGTCAATGAAAATTAACCATTATTATGATCCTAAAAGCACTCGAGCAATGGCCAAATATCCAACTAAAATTCATTGATAGCTGTAAATCCTGATAGCACGACCTATCATGTGTTTTTCACTCTATTAGATTTTGAGACCCCCCCTCTCCCCCCCCCTCACTGGTGGAGGAGTTACGTAACGGGTGAATGATCCAGTTATTTAGTTATTTATTTGTGTTTATTTGTCTTCTTTTAGTTGTTTAAGTGTAATGGCCACAGGGTTGCTATGTAATTCCATGCTCCCTGTGGTATCGTTTTGTACGTGTATGTTTTGATAAAAAATAAAAAGAAAGGAAAATCGAGAGGTCATGTAATGCAGGTTATTACAGGGTTATACTGTATCAAGATCAAATTACAGTTTTAGCTTTAAATGGCAAGTTACAAATAAAAAAGTGTTACGAAACGTTTATTTCTATTTGTTCAGAGTTCACTCGCTTTCACTGTCTGAAATTTCTGAATTGCTCTAGAATTCGTAATCAGATTCGTCATCGACCAAACTGTTGTTATCTTCTTCTTGTATAGTTTCATCTAAATGTAACCTTTTACTTGGAGGCTCACTCACTTTAGTCTTCCGCCTTCTTTCAAGATCAATATCCAAGGCTCTTTCAAGGAAGCAAACATAGCAGAGGCACTAAATCATCATTTTGTTACAGTTGGCCCTAAACTTGCTAGTAAAATTGAACCAGTTTAAAGCTATCAAGGCGAAAGTACGCGGGGGTCTTGCTTCTTTAAAGACCCTTAAAAACATTGTTTCGCCATCTCAGCTAAGCAATGTCTATCGTGCGCTAGTAGAGAGTCATATAAGATACGCTGATGTTATATGGGGAAGTATATCCAACCCCAAAATTGAATCATTACAGCATTTTCAAGACAGGGCCATTTCGATAATCGACACTGCCAGGATAAAGGATGACTGGTCGAAGAACCTTTCAACAGTCAAACAACTTATTATGTTTGATCGAACAGTCATGACATATAAAATCACGAACAGACTATGTCCAGAAAATCTTTGGAATAAATTTCAAAGGAGATCTCATTATTCTAATTATAATACTAGGTTTTGTGAGAAGCTTCAAATTCCAAAGTATAAATTAGAGCATTCTAAAAAGAGATTTTCTTACACAGCTCTGAAGGCTTGGAATGAGATTCCTATGAATATTAGGGAGCTCCCTACCTTGTATCAATATAAAAAACTATTAAAGTTACTTGACGAGCTGAAAAAACAATACAAACACGACCCCCAGGAAGATCAGAAGTAGAAATTTTTAATTGTAACTATATATTTAAAGTTCTGACCATGTCATTAGAGTTAAGTAGTTATCACCATGTTATTAGATTTTTGCTATTAGTTAAATTTATCTTATTACGCTGAAGGGTTTTTTCGTGTATAAACAAATTAGAACATGAATATGAATAATATGAATATAAGGGTAACATCGCGTTATAAGATGTTTCTTATCTGTATCTCTGACTTTCAAAACTCATGTATTTGAATTGAAATTGAGTTCAAAAGAAAAATCGCCGTTATTTTATCAAACATATGCATAAAAATGCTTGGAAGTAGAAGTGGTATAAGTTGATGTACATAGGCATTAACAAGAAACCAAATGAATAAGAGTAGAAAAAATTCCAGCATCGACCACCCCAGATGGGTAAAAGCATTTGTTGACAACTTTCACACATTTTGTCAACAGGACTAATGATTTTCTTCCAAAATTACAGAGCGATATTCGACAAGATTTACCATTTTGCGCGAGCGATCAAAAGCTCCCGTGGTTTGGTTTGCGCGTGTGCTGATGCGATAGCTCGCGTGAAACGAAAAGGCCTGCTGATTCATATATTTACATTCACCTTCTGCAAATCTGATGAGCCTTCCATTCCACCTCTGACTGATAAACAAACAAGCAACCACAATATCTTACTATCTCTATTTATGTCAAATCTTACCGACCCTGGCATTAAACTTCCTAAATCTGTGTATTTTTAAAGTTATTCATAGATCATAATACTTCTGTACAAAAGCGCATGAAATCAATGTTCTAAAGTCAGTCAGATTTGGAGCCAAATTCAGGAAGTTAGCCATTGTATTGATCGAAAGCCTATTGGTTACATTTCATGAAAAAAGCAAATAAATGTGTAGAAAGCGTTTATACTAAATGAATTCAAATACATTAAGTGTGCTAGGAAGGAGTAAGTGAAAACTGCCTCTTGCAGAGAAAATCAAAAAGTAATGTAAGAAGAGCAGCCAAAGGGCACCATGCAGTGCAAAGGGGTCATTCATTTATTACGTATGCAAGAAGGGGGGGTTCAAGCAAATGCGTACAAGGGGGAGGGCGGTTAAAACATTAAGTACGTATACAAAGCAAAAAATTATCAGCTTTTTGCATACATCCTGCAATATCTTCATTTGCAAAGCACCCTTCACAGACATTAATTTATGTAGTACATATTCAGTTCAAATTACTGAGTCTGTCAATGTGGCCCGCTAGGAATTTTAAATAAATGGGTTCCGTCCGCCTACCCGGCCATTGTGGCGCCATATTATCCCCTATGTGACCTTTGGCAAAAAACAAATGAATTTGACACCCCCTGTTCTAGTACAATGCTGTTTTGTTTGAACAATATTATAGATTCTTCATGAAATATATTTGTGTTGGTCACTTTCATGTCTTGTGAATGCTTAAAAAGTCTTTCCCTGTGGCTTTGGAGGTCTAGACACTTTCTTTTAGAGATGGGGGTCAAACAACCAAGAGTACCAGCTGGCAAGAGTACATACGCAAAAAGGGGGCTGCGTATCAAGTGTATGTGTGCGTATGAGGGGGGGAGGGTTAAATTTTAGCCATTTTGGAGTGTACTTACTAATTGAATGAACCCAAATGTACTTCTGCTCTTGCTTACATCATATTTTGATAACAAACACATTTGTGAGGAACCTAGTGATAGACATGCTAAAATTTATGATACTTTTAGAACTACAAGGAAAGAGTTAAGAATCTTAAGAAATTTCTGTGACATCCTTCACAATTCTGGAGCCCCCTTTTTTCCTACATGGATTTAACAAGTTTCCACTACAGTATGTTTTATGAGTGAAGCCTTATGGACACCATAGAAGACAATACTTCACATTTTCTTTTCATTTTTACTGCAATTGTTTTCACAAATATAAGAAATTTATAAGTAACTCTTAGAACTAAATTGTGGCCAAAAATTACCAAATTTGAGCCACCTTTCCTATGAAAGGAAAATTGTGTACCTCAAAAGTTTGTCTCACAACAAATACTTCCAAATACAATGTGTTATTATAACTTACAATATATTCCAACAGACTCCCCATATACTGGCTCCCTCAAAAATGCTTCTTTCAAGTAAGTCCACGGTAGAGCCTCAAATTTTTAATAATCTCTCACTCAACTTAACCCCTACCTGTCAAAGAGGGTGATGAACACCTTTTCAAAGACAGGTGCTAGTATTTTGCCTTTGCTTATTTTTCTTTTTCTTTCTATTTTTATAGGTATAAAAATGACTAAATCATCAAGGGGCTATAGGTCCTTTTATAAGAAACCTGGTTCAAGGCCTAGTAGTAAAAGTCTTTTATTTTTGGCCACATTTTTGTTTTAAAAGTTTCTTAAAACTTTCCTGAGTTGATGAAAGCACTGGAGTGATAGATAACAAAAGCAAAATGGAAAACAGTAATTTTTATATTGTTGATACGGCTTAGCAAATAAAACATACTGTAGCAGAACCTACTAAATCCATGGAGGACACAGGGGGCTTCCAAAACTGTGAAAAATGACCCAGAAAGTTCTAAAGGTTCTTGATTCTTTCTATGTGGTTCCAAAAGTTTCTTAAATTGTAGGATGCCTAGTACTAGGCTTCTTATACATCTGTTTCCTATAAAAAATGTTGTAATTCAAGGCTTAATGGTATTATATGTCACGGTGTTTGTGAGACACTAAAGGCTAGTCACTTTGGCAATCTGGAATTCAGGGGGTCACCAAATAAGTATTTGGTATACAATATCCTACAATTGCTGTATGCTGTTTTATTTCAATCAGACAAAAGACACTATGTATCAAATCAATCATGCAAAGAGTATACTAGCATGTCTGCTCAAATCACTTATATTTTACCCAAATGAGTTGCTGTCTAGCCCTAATAAGCTCCAACTATTCTGAGACAAAATACTCCTTTTTCTGAAGAAATTGCCAGAATGAAATACATTTCTGTCCAGCTGGGGAGAATGCAATCCTCCCAAGTCCCCCCTGTCCCCTACACCTATGCTGGCATAAACAGTTTGAACATTCGATGCAGATCTGTGGTGTACAAAAGTGTTCCCTTCTACCCTAAGGAGTAAGGCAGATTCTGGTGAAATCTCAGGTTTGCAAACATGAGTTGCCAGGCAGATATGCATGCATACACTACACCATCTACGATAATGATAGTAATGAAACATTTGCTTTACAGCCTTATTCCTCAATACAAAATACAGAAAATAACCAAACTGGTTTTAATGTGTAAGTCAAAAAGTCAAATGCCAACTGAAAGTGCACACTTGAGACCAAATGTACATGACATTTTGCTCCTGCATGCTGGCGATCTGGTCAAAAAAAAACCAAACTCCCTATAACTATTGAGGGAGCTCCTCCTTAAGAAATTCCATACTAAATTAGTTTAGGTCTCTTTGTATATTGCTATAACTTTTTGCTGTTATTATGCTTCTTTGTGGTTGTGTTTAAATTTATTGTAAACTATTACTTTATTTCTGTTGTTAATAACGTTATCTGTAGTTATTAATTAAAAGGAATTTGGAATGTTTTCTGGAATTTCAAAATAAAATGAAAAAAAAAGAAATGAACCCTGCAGTCGGGACATGAAGTGTGCACTTTACGTGCGTACTTGACTTTGAGCCAATAAGTGACACATGTTTTGTTATTTTCAGTATTTACTGTTAAATAAGACAGTAAAGCAAACGCTTCATCAATCACTTATCATCATGCATTGCAATAGCTGGGGAAATTTTGCGTACGAAAGTAAATTAAGCTCTAATACCACGCCGCGCCGCCCCACGCACTGCTATACCTTTCAAAGTATTGCCATGCCCGTTCTTCGTTGTGCACAATCATTTGCGAAAAATATCTCGAATATGAGCTTGCCAAACTCTGGTCCCTGCAGGCTGGCTTTTAAAAACTATTATTAATGCAAATAGATAAAAGGCTAACAATACTCATCACCTACCTTTCGAAACAGACGTTAAAGAAGCCCACCATCGGCTCATTCCTGTGCAAATTCTTTCTTCTTACGTAGGTTCTCTTCTTCTACAGACAACCAGGAATCAAAATGCGCCTAATGGCATCATGGTATCACTACCCACATTGTTCACTACCCTGGCTCCGGCATCTTTCAATGGCCTCTTTTGCATGAAGCTCTAATCTTAATATTATGCTCTGGAGGAGTAACAGAACGTCTGATCAGTTCAGTAAGACAAAAGACAGTGAAATTGTAACAGATAATCACTCTGAAGTACAAGGGCGCCTCATGAAAAGCAACCCTGAGAAATGGATTTCTCAGCTACCCGTCGAACCCAAAATTCAAATTTCCTTCCTCAGCACCAACCATGGTGGCGCATCATGGATCCACTATTCCAAGGCAACAATTTAGCTTTCAGACTCAATTGCTGCTTCATATATTAATTATTTGACTTTATCACACTTGTAAATTTGAAGGCTCAATATTTGTCTCGACAGCATTAGATTGGAGTAAGCTATGAATCTAGGTGATATTCCGCCAAAACAAATCGTGTCGGTACACTGATCCTAGGGGTACACCGATCCTAGGGGTACACAGATCCTATGGGTACACCGATCCTATGGGTACACCGATCCTAGGGGTACACCGATCCTAGGGGTACACCGATCCTATGGGTACACAGATCCTATGGGTACACCGATCCTATGGGTACACAGATCCTATGGGTACACCGATCCTATGGGTACACCGATCCTAGGGGTACACAGATCCTATGGGTACACCGATCCTAGGGGTACACCGATCCTATGGGTACACCGATCCTAGGGGTACACCGATCCTAGGGGTACACCGATCCTATGGGTACACCGATCCTAGGGGTACACCGATCCTATGGGTACACCGATCCTATGGGTACACCGATCCTAGGGGTACACAGATCCTATGGGTACACCGATCCTAGGGGTACACCGATCCTAGGGGTACACCGATCCTATGGGTACACCGATCCTAGGGGTACACAGATCCTAGGGGTACACCGATCCTATGGGTACACCGATCCTAGGGGTACACAGATCCTAGGGGTACACCGATCCTATGGGTACACCGATCCTAGGGGTACACAGATCCTATGGGTACACCGATCCTAGGGGTACACCGATCCTAGGGGTACACCGATCCTAGGGGTACACCGATCCTATGGGTACACCGATCCTAGGGGTACACCGATCCTATGGGTACACCGATCCTAGGGGTACACCGATCCTATGGGTACACCGATCCTAGGGGTACACCGATCCTATGGGTACACCGATCCTATGGGTACACCGATCCTAGGGGTACACAGATCCTATGGGTACACCGATCCTAGGGGTACACCGATCCTATGGGTACACCGATCCTAGGGGTACACCGATCCTAGGGGTACACCGATCCTATGGGTACACCGATCCT
The DNA here is from genome assembly GCA_964019165.1 of Mastigias papua. NCBI lineage: Eukaryota > Metazoa > Cnidaria > Scyphozoa > Rhizostomeae > Mastigiidae > Mastigias > Mastigias papua. Next base: position 12,489,762 of record OZ025285.1, on the reverse strand, counting down.
AGGGGTACACCGATCCTATGGGTACACCGATCCTAGGGGTACACCGATCCTAGGGGTACACCGATCCTATGGGTACACCGATCCTAGGGGTACACCGATCCTATGGGTACACCGATCCTAGGGGTACACCGATCCTAGGGGTACACCGATCCTATGGGTACACCGATCCTAGGGGTACACCGATCCTATGGGTACACCGATCCTATGGGTACACCGATCCTAGGGGTACACAGATCCTATGGGTACACCGATCCTAGGGGTACACCGATCCTAGGGGTACACCGATCCTATGGGTACACCGATCCTAGGGGTACACAGATCCTAGGGGTACACCGATCCTATGGGTACACCGATCCTAGGGGTACACAGATCCTAGGGGTACACCGATCCTATGGGTACACCGATCCTAGGGGTACACAGATCCTATGGGTACACCGATCCTAGGGGTACACCGATCCTAGGGGTACACCGATCCTAGGGGTACACCGATCCTATGGGTACACCGATCCTAGGGGTACACCGATCCTATGGGTACACCGATCCTAGGGGTACACCGATCCTATGGGTACACCGATCCTAGGGGTACACCGATCCTATGGGTACACCGATCCTAGGGGTACACCGATCCTAGGGGTACACAGATCCTATGGGTACACCGATCCTAGGGGTACACCGATCCTATGGGTACACCGATCCTAGGGGTACACCGATCCTAGGGGTACACCGATCCTATGGGTACACCGATCCTAGGGGTACACCGATCCTATGGGTACACCGATCCTAGGGGTACACCGATCCTAGGGGTACACAGATCCTATGGGTACACCGATCCTATGGGTACACCGATCCTAGGGGTACACCGATCCTAGGGGTACACCGATCCTATGGGTACACCGATCCTAGGGGTACACCGATCCTATGGGTACACCGATCCTATGGGTACACCGATCCTAGGGGTACACCGATCCTAGGGGTACACCGATCCTAGGGGTACACCGATCCTATGGGTACACCGATCCTAGGGGTACACCGATCCTATGGGTACACCGATCCTAGGGGTACACCGATCCTATGGGTACACCGATCCTAGGGGTACACCGATCCTAGGGGTACACAGATCCTATGGGTACACCGATCCTATGGGTACACCGATCCTAGGGGTACACCGATCCTAGGGGTACACCGATCCTATGGGTACACCGATCCTAGGGGTACACCGATCCTATGGGTACACCGATCCTAGGGGTACACAGATCCTATGGGTACACCGATCCTATGGGTACACCGATCCTAGGGGTACACAGATCCTATGGGTACACCGATCCTAGGGGTACACCGATCCTATGGGTACACCGATCCTAGGGGTACACCGATCCTAGGGGTACACCGATCCTATGGGTACACCGATCCTAGGGGTACACCGATCCTATGGGTACACCGATCCTATGGGTACACCGATCCTATGGGTACACCGATCCTAGGGGTACACCGATCCTAGGGGTACACCGATCCTAGGGGTACACCGATCCTATGGGTACACCGATCCTAGGGGTACACCGATCCTAGGGGTACACCGATCCTATGGGTACACCGATCCTAGGGGTACACCGATCCTAGGGGTACACCGATCCTATGGGTACACCGATCCTATGGGTACACCGATCCTAGGGGTACACCGATCCTAGGGGTACACCGATCCTAGGGGTACACCGATCCTAGGGGTACACCGATCCTAGGGGTACACCGATCCTAGGGGTACACCGATCCTATGGGTACACCGATCCTAGGGGTACACCGATCCTAGGGGTACACCGATCCTATGGGTACACCGATCCTATGGGTACACCGATCCTAGGGGTACACCGATCCTATGGGTACACCGATCCTATGGGTACACCGATCCTAGGGGTACACCGATCCTAGGGGTACACCGATCCTAGGGGTACACCGATCCTATGGGTACACCGATCCTAGGGGTACACCGATCCTATGGGTACACCGATCCTAGGGGTACACCGATCCTATGGGTACACCGATCCTAGGGGTACACCGATCCTAGGGGTACACCGATCCTATGGGTACACCGATCCTAGGGGTACACCGATCCTAGGGGTACACCGATCCTAGGGGTACACCGATCCTATGGGTACACCGATCCTATGGGTACACCGATCCTATGGGTACACCGATCCTAGGGGTACACCGATCCTATGGGTACACCGATCCTAGGGGTACACCGATCCTATGGGTACACCGATCCTAGGGGTACACCGATCCTAGGGGTACACCGATCCTATGGGTACACCGATCCTATGGGTACACCGATCCTATGGGTACACCGATCCTAGGGGTACACCGATCCTAGGGGTACACCGATCCTAGGGGTACACCGATCCTATGGGTACACCGATCCTATGGGTACACCGATCCTAGGGGTACACCGATCCTATGGGTACACCGATCCTAGGGGTACACCGATCCTATGGGTACACCGATCCTAGGGGTACACCGATCCTAGGGGTACACCGATCCTATGGGTACACCGATCCTATGGGTACACCGATCCTAGGGGTACACCGATCCTAGGGGTACACCGATCCTAGGGGTACACCGATCCTATGGGTACACCGATCCTAGGGGTACACCGATCCTATGGGTACACCGATCCTAGGGGTACACCGATCCTAGGGGTACACCGATCCTATGGGTACACCGATCCTATGGGTACACCGATCCTAGGGGTACACCGATCCTATGGGTACACCGATCCTAGGGGTACACCGATCCTATGGGTACACCGATCCTAGGGGTACACCGATCCTAGGGGTACACCGATCCTATGGGTACACCGATCCTATGGGTACACCGATCCTAGGGGTACACCGATCCTATGGGTACACCGATCCTAGGGGTACACCGATCCTAGGGGTACACCGATCCTATGGGTACACCGATCCTATGGGTACACCGATCCTAGGGGTACACCGATCCTATGGGTACACCGATCCTAGGGGTACACCGATCCTAGGGGTACACCGATCCTAGGGGTACACCGATCCTATGGGTACACCGATCCTAGGGGTACACCGATCCTATGGGTACACCGATCCTAGGGGTACACCGATCCTATGGGTACACCGATCCTAGGGGTACACCGATCCTATGGGTACACCGATCCTAGGGGTACACCGATCCTATGGGTACACCGATCCTAGGGGTACACCGATCCTAGGGGTACACCGATCCTATGGGTACACCGATCCTATGGGTACACCGATCCTAGGGGTACACCGATCCTATGGGTACACCGATCCTAGGGGTACACCGATCCTATGGGTACACCGATCCTAGGGGTACACCGATCCTAGGGGTACACCGATCCTATGGGTACACCGATCCTAGGGGTACACCGATCCTATGGGTACACCGATCCTAGGGGTACACCGATCCTATGGGTACACCGATCCTATGGGTACACCGATCCTATGGGTACACCGATCCTAGGGGTACACCGATCCTATGGGTACACCGATCCTAGGGGTACACCGATCCTAGGGGTACACCGATCCTATGGGTACACCGATCCTATGGGTACACCGATCCTAGGGGTACACCGATCCTATGGGTACACCGATCCTAGGGGTACACCGATCCTATGGGTACACCGATCCTAGGGGTACACCGATCCTAGGGGTACACCGATCCTATGGGTACACCGATCCTAGGGGTACACCGATCCTAGGGGTACACCGATCCTATGGGTACACCGATCCTATGGGTACACCGATCCTAGGGGTACACCGATCCTATGGGTACACCGATCCTAGGGGTACACCGATCCTATGGGTACACCGATCCTAGGGGTACACCGATCCTAGGGGTACACCGATCCTATGGGTACACCGATCCTATGGGTACACCGATCCTAGGGGTACACCGATCCTATGGGTACACCGATCCTAGGGGTACACCGATCCTAGGGGTACACCGATCCTATGGGTACACCGATCCTATGGGTACACCGATCCTAGGGGTACACCGATCCTAGGGGTACACCGATCCTATGGGTACACCGATCCTAGGGGTACACCGATCCTAGGGGTACACCGATCCTAGGGGTACACCGATCCTATGGGTACACCGATCCTAGGGGTACACCGATCCTATGGGTACACCGATCCTAGGGGTACACCGATCCTATGGGTACACCGATCCTAGGGGTACACCGATCCTAGGGGTACACCGATCCTAGGGGTACACCGATCCTATGGGTACACCGATCCTAGGGGTACACCGATCCTATGGGTACACCGATCCTAGGGGTACACCGATCCTATGGGTACACCGATCCTAGGGGTACACCGATCCTATGGGTACACCGATCCTAGGGGTACACCGATCCTAGGGGTACACCGATCCTATGGGTACACCGATCCTATGGGTACACCGATCCTAGGGGTACACCGATCCTAGGGGTACACCGATCCTAGGGGTACACCGATCCTATGGGTACACCGATCCTAGGGGTACACCGATCCTATGGGTACACCGATCCTAGGGGTACACCGATCCTAGGGGTACACCGATCCTATGGGTACACCGATCCTATGGGTACACCGATCCTAGGGGTACACCGATCCTATGGGTACACCGATCCTAGGGGTACACCGATCCTATGGGTACACCGATCCTAGGGGTACACCGATCCTAGGGGTACACCGATCCTATGGGTACACCGATCCTATGGGTACACCGATCCTAGGGGTACACCGATCCTATGGGTACACCGATCCTAGGGGTACACCGATCCTATGGGTACACCGATCCTAGGGGTACACCGATCCTATGGGTACACCGATCCTAGGGGTACACCGATCCTATGGGTACACCGATCCTAGGGGTACACCGATCCTATGGGTACACCGATCCTATGGGTACACCGATCCTAGGGGTACACCGATCCTATGGGTACACCGATCCTAGGGGTACACCGATCCTATGGGTACACCGATCCTAGGGGTACACCGATCCTATGGGTACACCGATCCTAGGGGTACACCGATCCTATGGGTACACCGATCCTAGGGGTACACCGATCCTATGGGTACACAGATCCTAGGGGTACACCGATCCTAGGGGTACACCGATCCTATGGGTACCACCTTAATTGGTCCACCAGATTTCCAAAGCTAAATATCGTTCCTGGTTCTGAGCCACAATGACCCAAGAAAAGAGAATTGTTTTATGCTATTGCAGCGTCCTAAGATGAAATTTAAAATGGGAGAGGTGAACTTAAATACTTCTAAATGTATAAATGCAGAATTTACCTCTCATATATCAAAGCAACAAGTTGCCTTAAATGAGAATAAAATTATATGTCTCTTTGATTGTATGCTGTTTTTCCAGAAAATTGAATTTGTCCTGTTTTTGATGTTTCCACATTATTTCACTTGGTCTCTTTTGCATTACTATTCTACTGGCTCGATTGATAATATATTGTAGTCTTTTAACACATAAGCCATATATCCTCAGACATACCCGACCCCATTCTTGGAAGCATAACGCCCCTGATTTGCTAGAATCATTCGGATACTGCACTTGGGCACTTAAAACCTTAGATGATCTACAAACATCTATCGCTTTAGCAAGACTTAAATCAGACTCACGAATTAGCCGTTCTCGTAAATAATTTGACTGTACACAACAAACAATCCTGTCTCTCATAAAGATCACCAAATTCACATTGACGTCTACCGTAACAAGATTTTCTGTATAATCTTCATCAAAACTAGACTTAGTCTTACTCAGAATCCAGCAGTTTTTATAACAAATCCCCAGATTTTCTTTATGATTTGACGCTGATGTTAATTATCTCCTAAAAAACATTTTATCATCCGCCAAGGAATTTTTAATATTACGCACACATTTTGTCGAAAAGCCACATTACATCAGTGACAATCAAAATACCGTCATGCTTTTTTTTCAATTCTTAAATATATCTACTCTTGAGTACCAAATAAACAGGGGGCTGGCAAAAACTAGGAGGGTTGGAAAATGTTCTGAAAAATAATAACTGGGGGGTGGAACAAATGAGGGAGGTTGGACAATAGAAGACATAGATATTGCAAAGAACAATCTAGGAAATTCGACTAATCACGAATCTTCAATATAGAGCAAGTTAAAGGAAATTTTAGTTGTAGTTCAGGCGAATTTTACAAAATAACTTTCTGGATAATCTCTAATTAAATGAAAATAGTCACTAGGTAAAAGCACAATTTCATTGAAAACATCTTTAAAACTAATAAATGGTGAGTTCTAATAAATGCATGGGGTTGAAAAAATTCAAAAGCAAAGAGTCTGGGGGGACGATTATTCGGTACTCAAGAGTAGTGATTAAGTCTTCGATAAAATGTGTGCTTATAAACTATAAACAAACGCTGACCTCCCAGCTTCATCTACTCTTTGCAAACAACCATAAAGTTGCACTTAATAAAGATATTAACAAATAAAATGTGATAAATGCATAGACACCAAACCAAAGGTCTTACTTAAGAAGAGTCTAAAAAGAAACGCTGAAAAATTTAAAAATAAAGTGACTCGCTACCACAACAGTCTATACTTTAAGGGTTGGGCTCAAATATAAGATTTATTCGAGTGATAATTACCCATTATTTTCATTACAAACGGACAAACCAGAGTACCAAATACAAAAGCAAGCTTTAGGTAACACAAGAGAACAGAATAGGTTTCCACAGTCTAACAATGCCATTAAAAGCAAATACAAAAAGGAGTTCTACAAAAAAAGAACCAACAACCGCCCCCCAACCCTAACCCTAACCCTAACCCAGCTCATAAGTGTTCCTTTCCGTCATTACTGTATCTGAGAGCTCTCTAGCTACAACCACTGCGAACAAACCGCTTCTTAGTAACTTTAGCTGAAATATTCCTTCAACCTCAGTTGCTTAAAAGCTTCCTTTTTCAGGTCACCTAAGTGTTTCCTTCGTAGATCTTGATACACTCTTAATTTCTCTCTAAGAAAATTCTCCGTTTTGGGGTCATTATAAACATTATACTTTCCGCGTGATATATCTTTCAGCAACCTTGCTACTTGAGGTGATTCTTCTTTGAATTCCACTACCTCTCTTAATGTTTTAGCCAATGCAATTTCAGGAGACCGACCAACCTAACCAGAAACAACAACAGATGCCAAAAGTTCATAATCATCACATATCGTAATGATGAAATGAAAATAATAATATTTTCAGAGATTGACTAAGCATCACTTTATCAACTGAAATAACTCAAACCCAAGCAAAGTGTTCTCTGTTCTCACTATGTAGCAGGAAACTTAAGAGTCCCTAGAAAAACCTCCCAAGTAGGAGTAGCGTACTGTAATCATCCTACAATGAGGAAAATGGCAGTTTCATACACGAGATTTTTGCTATAAAATTATCTGCGCGTAGAGAACTTTTGCGCATTCATTGCTGTAGAATGTGCACGTGCGCATGTGCAGATGGGATCCAATTTCATTTTCATTTTATTTTCTGACATTTGACGAGGACACTATTCAATGTAAACGCCAATTTTGGCCCTCAAATGTAGCAACTGTAGGCGGGTATGCCTGACAGCTCCCTGATAGCGTGTGCGAAATCTCGTCGAGAATTTCCAAGCACCTCCACAGTGTGATTGTCGTCTACGAAATGCACACGTTGCACACTTGTTTGAAAGCCTCTATCTGAATCCGTGATTTCTGATTTCACGATAGACGATAGCCATTGAGGTCATTCCATATGAAACGGGACCACAAATTGAGGTACCACAATTTGTAACCCACCATCTCAGATTTTGCTTAATTTCTGCATAGTTGTTGGGACCAATGAGGTAACAAAGAATATCAAATTTCAATGCAATATCTCAGCTCAAGTAAACGTTACACGGCGTCAAACATATGCCATTTTCCGCCATTTTTGAACGATTTCCGCCATTTTCTACTCAGTAAAAATGGTCATGCAGCAAGTCAGAACCAAAATAATCAATTTGGAGAATCGATCCTTTTTGAAATTGTCTTATATTACATTTGACATAATTTCACACTATGTAGTCCCTATTCTTATCCTTGCAATTGGTGATTTGTGATTGGTGATTTGTGCATCCCAAATAGATAAAAATCAATGTATTTCAATATTTTATGAACAGCTAAGGACAGTTGAGATGCTGCATTATTGCACATCTTGACCATATTATTTCAGAACAAGCAAAGCGCACCTTTCATTATTTTCATGTGTAAAACTCTGGCTCCCTTGTGAAGAGTGCATTCAGATCACGAGCTGTTGCCTGATGCAATAGCTACAGTAATTTGGAGCAAAATACATACTTCTAGTTCAATTGCTCTTACATTTCTTAAAATTTGTTATTTGATCTATAACCAAGGGTGCAACTACGGGCGGTCTGTTTCCAAGTCAATCATGTAGTCAAGGGGGGGAGGGAGATGACCTTTCTAGAGTTTTCAAATTTGACTCAGTAGGTCCGTAATAAACGGTGCATTCTAGAATTTATTGTATCATTTGTCCACTCTTCAGACTGGGGTCGCATGCATGCGGACTAAGATTTCATCTTCGTAAAAACATGCAAACAATAGATAGCTGCATGTAATCTCCCTTTCTGTTCCTGGCTCACTATCATCCATTTTTATTCCTTTTCTGCTTTGGGAAGAGTTGATTTTCCCTAATGCCTCTCAATGAAAACAACCTGAGACGATGGTCTTCCTTATCACTTGTATAAAAGGAAGATTCTAATGGAACAACATTCCAATGAAGACTAAGTCGGGAAAGCTTGGAGCTTCACTTCTTCGTCTATGTGTTGATTGTTTTCTCGTACAGAAGTGCCCTTGATGTTTTGCCAAAATTGATCTGCTTTCTATTCATCAGCCATGGTACCACTGGAGGGTTGAAGATTCCACTGGGACATTTTTCAAGAAGTTCCTACTCTCTATTGTGCTTTGGTATTAAGGTTTATACTGGATCCACGCTTGAGTGCTATACTAGTCAGCCAAATTTTAATCTGGAGGTGCTTTTATGGGCCAATCTAGAGGGTGACATTTGAAAAATGTTCTGTCGCATAGGACCCAGCTACGATCGCACAGTTTCACTTAGCCATACTTAGCAGTTTGGCAATCCCTAAGTGTGGAGTGACTATGTCCTTTCTCCTGACAGAAAGTCCCCTGGCTACTGGCCTGTTCTATGTCTTAAAAGCATTATTCAAAGCTATATTCTACATACATACATACATACATACATACATACATACATACATACATACATACATACATACATACATACATGGTTTAATTTACCCAGGTCAAAATTTGGCAGCAAAAAGCTGATGTGGACCTGCTTAAATTAAAATAAACTAGCCTAATTACAAAAGTTTGTTTAAAAATTAACGTAAATGTTAAAATTGTCTCTAACCTTATATCGAAATTGTCCCTAATCTTATTTCTAATAGTAAACATAATTTTCATCCCTATTTGCGTTAAATGTTGTTTCTTTTCCAAAAGACAATTTATTTAATGTTTTCATGTCTGATCTCTTGAAAGAATGTCTGGTGTGCCTTTTTATGCGGACTAGACCTCTGCTCTCCAAAAGTCCTGGCTAAGTAATTGACTAACTACAAACTTTTAACAAACGTAGTGAAAGAGAATTGAAATCTTTGAACATTTTTGAAGGCAAATTGCTGTATCTATTTTTTGTTGCCATCCGCATTTTTCAAGTTCATCCTGAAGCTGCATTTTCCTATTCTAACCATACCCCAAGTCTCTTGTCTCCTTTCTTGAGGTCTAGGAAAATGGGAAGAGGCTTAGTATGTTAGCTTATGTATTGCTAGATGAAGCATTTATTTTTATCTATGAGTGAAACTGGATGCTCTAAGCAAAAATTCATATGCATCTGTGTCAGTCTCTATGCCATTCAATATTTGCTCTTCCACTTTGGGAAATGTAGAGCTCTGTTCTTTTAACAATGCTTCGAGTCCTTGCTCCTCTTGAAGTTTCTGTTACTTGCTGATGCAAGTTGTTGACATGTACGCAGAATCTAATGGGACACTTAAATTTACACTGATAAAGAAATAGTAGGATATTTCTAGGACAAAGTGGAACTTTCTTTTGAACTACACTGGAAGTCAGCCTACAACTATTTTACTCCTTTGATACTACAGTGTACGTTTACAAGCTTTCGAAGTAGCATAGCTACGGCTGAGCCTGTACGTATCAAGAAAATGCAATGAATTTGTTTTCAACAAAACCAATCTACTTCAAAGCAATATGACCTCGTATTAATGACAGAACTACCCATTATGAATGGGTAGTCCAATTCATCCAATTAGACCAATTCATTTGGTCAATCGTCCAAAGGAGACCATATCACCAAAACAGCCCATAATGGTACCATGGAAGACTTTAAGATCATTGCCAAAAGTGATAACGCTTTTGATCTCCTTATTTATGAAAGCCTTCTTATTCAAAAGGATAGACCTAACCTTAACTCCCAACAGTCTTCCATTCCCTTAGTCCTTTTCTAGTTGTTTGTTTTCTGTTTAAGTAGCTAGTTCATTTCCTATCTGTTTGGCTTTTCCTCTAGGTTGTTTTGACATACGTACGTGAGCTTACTCACGTCCCATTTATACTTAGTGCGTGACCTGATTCACGCCCCCATGGCTATATAAGGCCATATTTTCGCAACTTCCATCCCTTCACTGATGATGGCTCATGATTGAGTCGAAACGTTTGATTATGTCTTAAATTTTACTGATTATGTCTTGTTAGGTCTTAGGTCTACCGGTTATGTCGTATTTAGAATGATTTGTCGACATTAAAATACATCTACAAAGACAATAAAATGTCTTTACTTCTTGTCGCGATTCTTGTACTGAATTTCATCATTAAGCTGCGTTTTCCAACAACGAAACCATTATGAATGATCAGAAAGACTGTATCACCAAGCTCTGATAATATATCGTGAAGATTTTCCTTTGCATTCAAGAAGCTTGACCATTTTCAGCTGTTCTAACCATGAGGCTGAACATAGGGGAAGGGGACACATGCAATGTTAACAGTTTTCTCCATATCAATTCTCTAAGTTGTCCGTATTCGGGGAGAAAAGTTGACAGAGGTGGAGGAATTCCAGTAAGATATAACTCTTTGCTATGTCACATCATTGCACTTTTTCACTATTTAGTTACATATCTTGTTGTATACTGTGCTGTAGGGCATGGTTTCAAATGGGCATGGTCCACGAAAATCCCATGCAGCCTATGATGGCTGGCACGTCTATCACTAAGAGAAGAGGGGGTGCATAATATACCCCTGGCAAAAGACTTCATTGGCAAAACTTGCGTTTTTGTCCCCAAATCCTAACATTTCTCACTAAATAATGTGGCTTGTTGTCTCAAATTGCCCTTGGTGTCATGTCAGCAATATTAGAAGCGTATAGAAGAGCCTCAACCGTGCTTTCAGAAACCCCGCCCAGTCCTTGAATGCCACGCCTACATCGTCAGCACATTTCCATATCAGGTCCCCTGTAGAGGCATCATCTTGGAGACAGGCATGGTCTCAAATATTAGCTTGGGTAACCAAGTAATATAGTCTGCAATGCTTGAGAAATACAACCACTTGTAAGTTCTGATGAAATCGAAAAGAATCGATTCTCCAAATTGATTTTTCTAGCATTGACTTGCCGAATGACCACTCTTACTGAGTAGAAAGTTTCAGCTTTGAAAATGTTTTGCTACATTAGAAAAATTTTTAATTTCTGGGTGTACCTTCATCTCGTACAAAATCAAGTGGAATCATAAAAACAGTGACTTTAAGTTATTTTACTGCAGTCTGTGGCAATTTGAAGGTGATGTTTGGAATCCTCATCGTTTAATTGTACTGATAGCATATTTTCAGTTAGAAAATCAGTCCTACTGATCTATACTTAAGCTTTAAAAACATAACAGTAAATTGAAAATGGCGGAAATCGTTCAAAAATGACGGAAAATGGCATATATTTGAAGCCTTGTAACTTTTACGTGAGCAGAGATATTGCATTGAAATTTGATATTCTTTGCTACCTCATTGGTCCCAACAACTATGCAAAAATTAAGCAAAATCTGAGAAGGTGGGTTACAAGGTGGTCCCATGTCATATGGAATGGCCCATTGATCAATTCAATTATACAAAATATACAAAGTGTGCAAATAGTTATGGCAATCCCACATGTTCTATATTATATGCACTTGTTTAAAATCTTTAAATTACCTTAACAGCAAAAGTGTATCTCGCAGCAAGAAAATCCGGACTAGGAGGCCGGGCTGAATGGTCAATGATGTTTCTAAAGATGACGATCCGACCATACTTTGGTACAACTGCATCTAAAAACAAAAAAGTAGCAATGATATTTCACAAGTTCGTAGCATAACATTATCCATTTTGATGTTTTCATTCAAATTCTTTCTCATCTTTACTGTTACTTGAAGAAGTCACCATCACATTATTATTTTAATACGGTATTAAATTTCCTCCACTCTCTTAACATATCAAATGCATGATTGCTATGCAACTTCTCTCATACTCATACCTGAAGGCATCATTCATTTCCTTTAAAAAGAAAAGTTCTAAAGTTGTGAGAGACTACTAGCAAGGTTTGATTCTCTATTATGTCATATCACTGTTGTTTGTCACCCCCCCCCCCCCCCATTTATTTGCATACGCTATTGTGCGCTATACTGAATGGATGGTCCCCTAAAATGCCCCAGTCTGTCGTGGTTGGTGCAGCCATTAGAATAGGTCTACATAACATGAAATTCATTAAATTTAATAAGAACTTCTAATAAAAAATTCAAAGGTGTAATTATATAATTCCAAATTTCTTTGGATGCCTTACTCAGTGTGTTGTATTTCATGTTCCCATAATTTTGAGGCTTTCCACCAACATCCTTTAGTTCTTCAACAAAAATAGTTTCACCATATCTTTCTTCATTCCAATTTGGACTCAAGTACATTAGAAAAGTGTACTCATGCTAAACGGGAAAAACACCGAAAGTCAAAATATTTTGAAGAAGATCTAAACTGAACTAAACAACCAGTTCATCATGAAATACAAACAGAATCAGTAATGAGTTTGCCTAATATTTGTTAGTATGATAAAAAAGTAGCTGATAACAAATCTAAACATTAAAATCTAATGGCAATAATGTATATGAGAACTGTGATACGAGCCTCTTTCAAAGAACAATCTGAATGAATACGAGTATGATGGGAATGCTGGATTATGTTCATAGCCACGTCATACGGAAACCATTGATTTTCGCCACTCAGATATGATGCCAAATGATGCACGTACTTCCAAATGCGACTGTTCAGAATGGAGAGTGGCTAAAAAATGACGAGACGATATGCAAAAAATTAGTTTTTGAAAATAAACAGGAAATGCTTGTTGTTTTGAAATGCTTGCGAAAATGACCACAACGACGACGATGACAATGATGATAATACATATCATCATAGAGGCTATCCACAAATGACATTCGCACCTTAGGAGGTAGTGGATAGCAAATGTGAGGAAACAAAAGCGGGCAGGGGAAGGGGGAGTATAGCCGTAAGCAGATAGCCTTTACAGAGAAAATCTATCTGAATTTCTTGCTGATATTTGTCTTGAGAGAAGAGAACATTCACAATTTGCTGTTGTCATGAGATCCATTTTGATTAGAAAATTCTTCAAAGTTTGTTTCTATCCAATGACTTTTTCTGCTCTTTACATGTATCTCTAATTCAATTATTTACTATCGAATTTCTATGATTTAGAAATTATGGGGGTGGAGTGCTACAATACAAGAAAAACAAATATATATCGAACATGAAGGTATTCAAATTTGTACGCTTGAGTGGAAGCAGACCTTCTAAGTCTCAGGCATTTCGCGTGAGAGACATGCAACTAGATTACTTATGAATTGCGATCTTGAATGAGATGAGAATGTAAACACTCGCCCGCTCTGCTTACTATTACAGTAATAATAATGATGGTAACTGGAGAGACATGTCCCTCTAAGTTTTCCCCCCTTAGTTTTCTCTAAGATCACTTTGTAATTTGTCCAAATTGGAGTAGACAAAGCTTGAGGGTCTGGGAAACTTATAGTAAGCTATAATTCATAGTTGCTTTATATCATTGCTGTTTGTCTTCCTTCAGTTGCAAAGTTTACTGTACATTGTACCAATGGATGTGGTCAAACAAGGCATGGTCTATAAAATCCCCCCATATGTAGTGGCTGGCGCCCCACCACCCCACCCCCCCTGCTCACTAATTTTCAACAATGAAACTTGACAGGTATGTGGTGGAAGTGAGAGAAAATTTTATTTATGATCACTGGTGCTTTCAAAAAAATGATTTTATAAAATACTGTGCACAAATTGAATAATTATATGATTAATCAGGTTAAGACATGTGCACAAGTCTATCTTCCAGACAAACAATAGATATATCTATATATGAAAAAAACCAAAACATCAACTAAACTAAACTCACATCAACTTTGACGATCCAATTAACATTATCATTTTCTTCTGCAAATTCAGTATCATATGCATCATACATATATGCACTGTTAAGCTTCATGAAGTAGCTCCGCACAGCATCAACTTCCATTTTAGGGACAACATTGTCAAACACAGCAACCATTCTCCCTAAGCTGTCAGTGAAGTTGGTTGTAAGATGGTCTGCTAAATTGATTTGATAAATATCATCAAAAGTGCTATTCGTTAATGGAAATTCTTTACTTTTTTGGGCAATGTATTCGCTCTTTGCTTCCTTCAATAAGAGGAATGGATAAATCATCAAATTTGAGAAAATAAGCTCTAAATGAAAGCAACCATAGTATTCTAGTAAAGAGAAGTAGAAAACAGAGTCTACAACTATGTACCTGAGCCTATTGCAAAAAGGAAATTCTTGGTAGAATTGCTTGTCACTACCGGAAAAGACTAGATCTGCTTATTCAAAGTCTAAGATCAGAATAGTCAAACTCCAAAAAGCATCTACTTATACAGTCAAACTCCATTTGTGTCCATCTATGGAACCCAGACATTAAAACAGTTCTGCAATATATTCAGAGGGAGCGAGGCCCTAACCTCTACCTTTCCCAGTAACAACATTCCTTGCCTTTTTCTGAACTCTAACTTTTGGTCATTTCTAAATATTTAAGATGTCATGCAGCATTGAGTAATTGGCATGAAACATCAATGTATCCATTGTAAGTCCTGTTTCATTGTGTAAAGTGCTCTACTATCGTAAGTTAATTAGACATTGTTCCTTTGTTATTATCGTTATACATGCGCTGTGTAACCGGGAATGCTATAACTGATGAAGGCTTGTGACAAAACGTTTTAAAAGTTGGAATTTTTTCTTGAGGGTCTATATATATATATATATATATATATATATATATATATATATATATATATATATATATATATATATATATATATATATATATATATATATATATATATATTTATATATATATATATATATATATTTATATATATATATATATATATATTTAAGCAGAATATAATGGGCTACAGAGCACAAGTAGAAGTATAAGTTGATACAATAAATGGCATAAATTAGCAAAAAATAAGAAAAATCATAAAAATCATGGTTTAGCATAAACCAAATGCTGGTAGATGCTGAAATTGAGCTTACCTGAAATTTCCCTTCATACATCATAAATTTCCCTTCATCTTCTGTTACTTTAATTAACAAACTGTATTCACCTTGTTCAACATTAAATGATGGTGGTCTGAATACATAATCTGCTGTATCATTCCAAACAACTACCCTGCCATACTTTGGAAATATTGAGGCAAATATTTCCTCATTTTCATTATATAATATCAGCTCACTATAATCATTCTTCTTCAATCCTTTAGTAAGGAAAATTCGTATGTAAAGATCACCATCTCCTTTTCCTAAAATCAGAGAAAATCAGCCTCACTTATATGAAGAAATTATATTGAAACAGAGCTCTCTATATAAATATTTATGGCTATAAATACATATAAATATATTCACAATAAAACAACTCATTGACATTATTCCAAATTGTGGTAACTTGAGCTTAGAGTTATAACTGCTATTGTTTAGCTATGTAATTATCTTGCTCCAGTGTGATTAACAGTATCATCTCCTGTAACCTAACACTTTTCTTTAACTAGTCACTACAGGCTTTATACCACGCCCTATTGCCTATCAATACCCTGCCACGCCCATTTCTGGGTGTACAGTACCACTCAGGCCAAAAAATCTCGTGTGTACACTTGCCAAACTCTGCAGTTTGGGTGTCTGTTTGATGCACATGATGATCATGAACATGATAAAGTTGATTTTAGAGTATTACATAACATTATTTAATACTCTATAATCAATTTCATTATGTTCATTATCATTTGATACCAATCATGATGATCAGAACCATAATTGACAATTGAACTATTTCTATTCAAAATCAGAATAAAAACCTTTGTAAACTGCCGGGCTGAACCCTCTCATCAGCATTACACCATTAACCTCATAAGGGTATAATTTCTTGTTATTAAAAATCCCATCTAGGCCTTTTCTGAGTCCATTCCAAATTCTTGACTTTGCAAACCCTTTAGGTGAAAATGGCGCTACCCAATGCAAATCACCATTTTCTCTATCTTTAATACCTTCATAAGGGTCTGGGTACACGAAATACCACGTTGCATACTTCTTTACCATCTCTGATGACACTCTGATCAGTTTCTTGCCCAAGATATTATCATATACAAACACAGATGACTCTCCACTCTGGTACTTTTTAGTAGGGTTTGGCGGCTCCTGCTGTGCTGCATAAGTTCCAACATGACAACTAATAATGCAGAAACCTATCGTAATGTAGAACAGAAATGCATAGCTTTCTCTTGCTATCAAAAAATGTGAATCAGACATTTCCACGCCTTCCCTTCAAGTACGTTTTTCCCACATGGAGCAGCCTTTGTGCTGCTGACCGGAAGACTTCTACGCATTGCAGCTGTCATGATATTGGGCTCAGCGTTTCCAAATGATTAGTTTTTCATTGTTTAGGAGTCTATGATGTAAAACGAGGCTGATTGGATAGAGTCGTATCTTTAAATCTGTCAATGAGATCTGTGAATCTTTAACATCACCCTCTTCACTGTTACCAGCAATAAATATCATTTCTGATATGCGAGATTCTTTAACAACTCCTCTCTTGCTTCTTATTCTTCTCTCTTCCTTACATATGCCTTGATGTACTCTGTCACTTTCATTAGGTCTTCGCTTCATTCACTTATCGTCATCCATGGGCGCAGGGAAGCTGTTGTTTAGTCTTTTTAAACTGGAGTGATTGTAGAAAAAAATATTGTTTTCCTGAAGAAATTGCTCGAAACAAATGGATTTCTGTTGGAAATGATCATTTATTCTATTGCATTCATGTAAATTAAGCCCGGCCTCGTTGTTGAAATAGTTGGTAACGAGGTCATGCATGTTGTTAGTTCTTCCTTACCTAAAACAGGAGGGCGTCCAAGGAATAGGTAAGGGTGATAAGAATGTAAAATTTAACAATATCTGTCCAACTTGGAGTGCTGTAGCCCTCCCAGCCAAGCCCGGATCGAAGTGGGACCAGGGCCCCTCCATATGGTAAAATTTCGTATCGCGAAAATTTGTGTTCAGAGACATGCCACATGACTTAGACCAGAAAATTAATAAGAAATGAACTGAGCACTCTATACAATACTTTAAAAGTTTTAGAAGGGCGTGGCTATCAAAAATTTCTGCTCTCCCCTAATTTTCTTTGCGAAGTGGCCCCACCTAAAACCGAACTGTGGATCTGCCTATGCTCCCAGCCCACATGCCTCCTACGCTTATGCTCACCAGTCATTCTGTCTTACTGTTCTTCTCAATTTCTTCTTTGACTTTTTCACACTCTAAAGCAAACATTCTCATTTGATTCCTGTTCACCACACCAGCAGTCCCTTTACTTGTCCAAATTACTACCTTTATCCCACATTTCTAACTAAGGCTACGTTCACATTACTCCGTTTTCATTTAGATCCGCTTCTGCTCCCAAAAACGGGACAGTTATCCTACCATGTTCATACTACTCCGTTTCCAGACAGAAACGTATATTTATCAATTGGTGTTCACATTTTTCCTCAAAAACGCATCTGCTTGACGGCTTCTTTTATATTGGTTCTATTGGCAGCGTTTTCAAATTGTTCCGTTTTTGGTGTTCAAACTACAGAGTTGCGTTTTTGTTTAGCTGCGTTTTCATTTAGCTCCGTTTTTACCATCGTTTTCATTTGGTTCCGTTTTTGGGGTAGACTAATGTGAACGCAAAGCCAAAAACGGAGCTAAACAGTTACGTTTTTATTCAAAAACGGAGATACTCCTGTCTTTCATATTCTTTGTGGTTTTGGAGGTGTCTTAATATGACATACTTTGCTTCTTTCTCTATTGATTGCTCCTAATGCTTTTGCAAAACAATTAAGTTTTACAGATATAACGAGTCAATAATTAATATCTAAAATAACAATTAATACTACGACAAACAACACACAATATATAGAAATGACAAAATGGTAAAAGTACAAGCAACTTCTCCAAGTTCTCGAAGTTCAACAAGTATATCAATGTTCGACGGCTGCAGATGGCACACAGTAAATCTGTGAACGGCAACGACAAATAATACGACAAACGGCAACGGCAAATCTTCGAATAGCAATGACGAATACGGCAACTTCTATTCACAGTATCAGTAAAACTTCCACTCAGCTTCAAGACAACTCTAACGGCAGCTCCAACCAGATGTACGATGACTCCAACATCGAAATTCACGGATGCAACACAATTTCACAATAGACAACAGGCCGATTAAAACATACAATCAGACATTATAACAAAAATAGACATTCACGTAAGGACAAATAACGGAACACCGTACTATGGGGACGATGTCATGCCTGACGTGAACACTACATGTGATTACATTACGGAATCAAAATATATGACAAAAACTAGCACTCTAACACTTTCCCTGAGCTGTCTTTCCACTATTCTTTTCGATTCACATATTTGCATTTTTATACCTTCATCAATGTCTATCTTATATTCGTCTGCATCCTCTTTAAATTCTCTATACCAACAGCTTTTATATGCCATTGTTCTTTACTACTTTCTTACAAAATCTTGCTCTACTTGTATACATTATTTGTTGGAGTGCCATGAACTTTTTTGAACCATTCTCTCTCTAATAAGCCACATAAGATAGGGTTGATTTAGTAACCAGCTGGAAGTTTCTGGACCCTATGCGTGACACCAAAATCCAAACCCAAAAGGGCGGATTTAGCAGCAGCCTTTGCTGCCACTGATCTGCGCATAGCAATGGGACGTTGGAAATGAATCTATGTCTGTATTCCCTTACATAAGAGAGAACTTTTCATCAGGGGTGATTTCTAAAATATCTAACCAGAGCAGAGGTGTAGTGGAAATGGGTCAGGAGGGCACAGCACCCTTTAATAAAGTGCAGAGAGTTTTGGGGGAGACTCCCAATGAGTGTATGCTGGTTTCAATGACATAGAAGCGCCGAAGGCGCTTCTATAGCGTTGGCTGGTTTGACGACTTCCTAGCTTGGAAGTATGATCAAACCCTTTACTATGGGCTCTATGCAACTTGGCATCAATTGAGTATAAGTTTGCATAACCTTCTATATATTTATATTTGCAGTTTAAAATAAAGTCTTTGGTGTGGTCATTGGGTGTGGTCATTGGGTGTGGTCATTGGGTGTGGTCATTAGAATGGCCAGTAGCATAGATCTCCTAGTCAATTGTTTAGGAGAGCACTACTGCACTGCAAATCATGAACTTCAAAAACAACACGAATAACAATGGGGGAAACTTCTACTTTGAAAGGCAAGATCAATGCAACCTAACTTTAATAGTAGCAGGGCTCTGTCCCCCAAAATCGTTATCTATAAGAGGGTTCGGCTTCCCTGAGCTTCTCTAGAAATTATCCCCGCATTTCTTGTTTCCGCCGTATCTTTTATCGTGTAGCAACATTCCACCAACGTGTAGTTTGACATTTTATGCAATCTAACGTTTAAATTTCAGGTACTGCTCGATCGATTTTCACAAAGAAAACTAGATTTGACATGAGAAAAAGAGGTACGATCGGAAAATATTGGCACCTGCATGCAACACAATTGCTAAATCTGTCGCACAATCACGGCGGTTTGTTCAAGGAGAAAACCTGTTATTGCTATTGTGGAGCAACACTTTTTAGCTCTACTTGAGGGTAATTTAAAATCGTTCTGCACGTCGGATACAACCATGGTGAC
Source organism: Mastigias papua (assembly GCA_964019165.1). Taxonomy (NCBI): domain Eukaryota; kingdom Metazoa; phylum Cnidaria; class Scyphozoa; order Rhizostomeae; family Mastigiidae; genus Mastigias; species Mastigias papua. The sequence goes on along the minus strand of OZ025285.1, from coordinate 12,469,356 downwards.
CCATCAAAACTATCAGCACCTCAGAAGACCCCAAATCGAAAATATCAGCACCCCTCCAAAGGGGTGGCGCAGACTAGTGCTATTGTAGCTTGAGCACTAGTCAGTTAGTCCGCTCAGCGGAATGGACTTCATATTCGGTATGTAGCAATGTGGCTGTACCCTACGGTTGCCTATACAGCCAAACACAATACATTTATCGAAAACACAATACACTTATCAAAAACAAAATACACTTATCAAAAACACAATGCACTTATCCAAAACACAATACACTTATCGAAAAAACAATACACTTATCAAAAACACAATAAACTTATCGAAAACACAATAAACTTATCGAAAACACAATAAACTTATCGAAAACACAATAAACTTATGGAAAACACAATACAGTTATCGAAAACATAATACACTTATCGAAAACACAATGCACTTATCAAAAACACAATACACTTATCCAAAACACAATACAGTTATCGAAAACACAATAAACTTGTGGAAAACACAATAAACTTATGGAAAAAACAATACAGTTATCAAAAACACAATACACTTATCAAAAACACAATACACTTATCAAAAACACAATGCACTTATCCAAAACACAATACACTTATCGAAAAAACAATACACTTATCGAAAACACAATAAACTTATCGAAAACACAATAAACTTATCGAAAACACAATAAACTTATCGAAAGCACAATACAGTTATCGAAAACACAATAAACTTATGGAAAACACAATACAGTTATCGAAAACACAATACAGTTATCAAAAACACAATGCACTTATCGAAAACACAATAAACTTATCGAAAACACAATAAACTTATCGAAAACACAATAAACTTATCGAAAACACGATAAACTTATCGAAATCACAATACACTTATCGAAAACACAATACAGTTATCAAAAACACAATGCACTTATCCAAAACACAATACACTTATCGAAAAAACAATACACTTATCGAAAACACAATAAACTTATCGAAAACACAATAAACTTATCGAAAACACGATAAACTTATCGAAGAGGTACGCGATGTTGTATTAACGAACTGATCTACTGACTAGCATTGAACTGCACACATACACACACAAATACCGATGATGAAACATTACAAATGAATCAGTGAATAACTATAAAAGGAAGGCTGAATAGACGAGATAAACAAAAGCAAAGGAATGACCTGAGCTGTATGAAGTGACGACTGGGATGATGGAAGGAAGGGTGATGTCCAGTTATGAGGTGACAGCATAGACAGTGGCTGACATTCCCCAAGGTCACTACAGTGTCATACACTGAATAACTTCAGCACCCGGTTCCACTCGGTAGTTAATAGGAATAAAGTCGATCCTGATCTGGCTCTGAATTCTGCTGTTTCCTAATTTTGAATAATCCTATGCAAGGTCGTGATATGATTTCCATAACTGTATTGTGTTTTCGATAAATGTATTGTGTTTCGATAAATGTATTGTGTCTTCGGTAATTGTATTGTGTTTTCGATAAATTTACTTTGTTTTTTATAACTGTATTGTGTTTGACCTGTATGGACCACCGTAATGCCCAATCGTTTCCTAAGCACTAGTAAGGACTACTTGGTCCGTAAAATACCTTAATTGTAAACATAAACACCCATCAACTTGTTTGAAAATACTTGATTGACACTTGTACTCACTTTTGGCGGAGCACTGCTGGATTTTGAATAGTTGGCATCATCCAATGATAATGAAGTTCCACTAGTGCTCGAATCTGACGGGATTTCCTTCAAACTCGAGCAAGAGGAAAGCGACAGTAGTTCCGGTCTGGTCACTTCCGTTCATTTCCGAGTCGGCACATAATATTCGGGCTTTCCTATCCATATAATCCAACTTATAAAAGCACTATATGATCAGCAAAAGGCGGCAGTGAGGACACCTTATGGACTGACAAATTGGTTTGAGGTTGAACAAGGAGTCAGACAAGGCTGCATCATCTCACCTCATCTTTTTAACATATATGTTGAGGACATCATGAGAAATGCTCTGGATGGCTTTGAAGGAAGCATTAGTGTCGGAGGTCGCAAGGTTACCAACTTGAGATATGCGGACGATATTGTCCTAATCGCAGGAAGTTTGGAGGAGCTCCAGAATCTGGTAAAGAGAGTGAAGTCAGAAAGTGAAAAAGCTGGATTGTTTTTTAACTTGAAGAAAACCAAAGTGATGAAAATTCAAAGAACTCCAACAGAAAATGGACTTGAGATTGACGGTTATAATGCTGAGAACGTTGACAGATTTGCTTACCTTGGAGCAACTTTCACCAATACTGTTGAGGACTCAACCGAAGTCAAAAGAAGAATTGGCATAGCGAAGAACGCAACAATTGCGTTAAATAACATCTGGAAGAATAGAGGTATCACCTTGACAACAAAAATAAGACTTCTCAAGACCATGGTCTTTTCAATCATATCCTATGGTTCAGTATGTTGGGTCTTAAAAGCTACAGATAGGCAGAAATTAGACAGTTTCGAAATGTGGTGCTATTGAAGATTGCTAAGAATCAGAAGTTGGAAGGAGAAGAAGACCAACGGGGAAGTTATCAGAAGAGTAAACTGCAGGAAGCGTCTTACTACTGTCTTGGATGAAAGGAAATTATCGTTTGTCGGACATCAGTTGAGAAAATCCAACTCTCTTGAGAAAACACTACTGATTGGATCAGTATATGGTAAAAGATCCCGTGGAAGATCAAGAACCAGGTTCTGTGACAATATTAAGGAGGCATGCGGACACTCATTGGTTGAGATTGAGAGAAAAGCGCAGGACAGAGGAAACTGGAGGAGCTTTGTTCAGTGGGCCACAACACTTCGAACTCGAACATTGCGTTAATGATGATGATGATGATGACGGGCAGTGCAATGGCCGTACTCTTAATTTCAACGAAATACTGTAACAAAATTGCTTGATAGCGTGTTTGCAGAAAGAAGAACTACTTGAGCTACAACGCTCTACAGAGCACCAAGTGAAAGACAACTTGGAACGTAGCATGAAAGCTTCAGTTTGGATAAAGCAAATATCAATTTCACTTACTACAAACATGAAGACTCTGCATTATAAACAACAGGCCAGGTACAGGTTTTCATATATCATGCATGCCTTCTCTGAGGAACTCTAATTTGTTAACGACATGATTTTCTAAAGTGATGAGCTTTGGCCTAAGACTAAACGAAGGACTGTTTACATTCTGCAGTATTTTTCAATGGGTACTCTCTTGTTAAATATATGGACACCTTGTGAACAATCATCGTGACGATTATTTCAATTATCACAGGGAGTAGACGAATCAATTGTGATAGCGAGCCTGTCATGTAAGCACGCGTTTTTGCACATGAATTCATGCATAGAAAATAAATCAAAATCAAGTGTTGTCAGTTATTGTGCTTCTAAAGAACTAAGTCATGTAGATACAACTAAAAAATAACATCTCTCTTACAGTATTTCATAAAATAGACCTTGACAGAAAGGGGCTCCCTGTATACTTCGAACTTTGAGCAAAGATTTGTTTTTCTTCAGTTAGATATAAGGCGTTAAGTTGATGACCACGCCCAGCCAAATTTTAGCCACACCCTCTTTTAGGCACAAGCTACACTCAGATTTTTTCCTGGGTCCGCCCCTGCCTCAAGATCCAAACTCAAACCTTATGCTTAAGCATAGTTACTAAATTCTGAATATCAGAATGTTTGTGGAATTAGCTCACGACTAAAGAGTGGCAAAAGCTATGGCAAAATGGCAATGTTATGGACATATCAGTCAGTTATACTTTGCTAGAAATCTCCACCTTCCTCAAATCTCTCCTACTCGAAATTGGACGAAGTACAAAGTTGATCCTGGGGGAAACAGGGGGATTGTATTCGATCTTCAGAGGGGACCTAAAAAGAAAGGAGCTTAATAATAATAATAATAATAATACTAATAGAGAGAGAGAGAGAGAGAGAGTTAATTTAGGGAAGTCAATAAGCTACTCACACGCTTTTTTTATAAGGAATCACTTTATAAGGAACCACTTTATAAGGAACCACTTTATAAGGAACCACTTTATAAGGAACCTGCATGTAGAATGTCAGAATATATCATATAAGAAACTGTAGACTAAGAGACAATGTGATGTTGTGGAGACCGTTATTAACTGCATTCAGAAAATTGTTTCATTATCCAGGGACGTAAACAGCTTACTTTCTTTGGGTGGGGGTTGGAGACCTTTGCCCTGCGAAACTGGATATTTCCCTGCGAAAAATGAGATCTATAAAAGACATATTTGAAGCAACAGAATTGCAGCGGTGATAAATGTCATACAGTAAGCATTCAATTGCCCTGCGATTCGTGTAGATTCATTTGTTTGGGGTGTCACACCCTACATCCCCCGGCACTTTCGCCTCTGTCATCATCATTTCGAAATTAATCACACGAAAAAATCATAGATGGAAAATTGATCAATATACTGAATAGTTTAGAAGGAAAAAATCATAGATGGAAAATTGATCAATATACTGAATATAAATAACAATTCGTCGTACGGCAAAGATAGTCTCCATAGGGTCTAGTTGTCTCGAGATGGTTCGGTGTTATCTAGAAACATTGTTATCACCCGGCACCTAAATCTCATCTATGCTTCTTTGGGCTTGTTACAGTCTTCAACCAAAGTAATTGCATCATCAATACACGATTTCACACGCAAGATTTGTGGGCCTGCTTTCTCCTCCGTTTTTACTTCCAACGGCTCCAGGTCATTTCCAGCGTGACTGGATTCCGTAGCACCGTCATCAAGTACCGAGGAATAACGTAGAAAATATTGCCCATTTCTTAGTCTTTGTAATTCTTCATCAGACGGATCATTTGCTGCAGTATTACTACGTGACACACTGTCATTTACATTTATTCGGCTTTTTGGTAACTTCTGTGGGGGATACGACTGGCAATCGCCCGGCAATGAAACTGGAGGCAGTGAATTTTCTTCCAGGACCACATCACTTTGCTGTGATTTGGGTTTTTTGAAGGCGTCATCTCTGTTTCCCTGTAATAAGTGTAAAATCCCTGCACTTGTTGACAATTTGTCACTTGACTTTCTTTTCACGTTGCAAATTTGACTTTCTCGATAGTATTTTGCTGCTAATATTGGAAACTGTCGTGGAGAAATTGGAGGCAGCTGCTTTTTCCTTCTTAAATCTGCTGCTAAATTGTTATGTTCTGAATTTATCAAATGAAATGGATAAACTCTTGGCATAGGACTTGTATCATTACTTCTGTGATAAGTCAATTGAGATGGAACTTTCATCGCACCAAATTTCGCACTTTTCGATTGAAAATTTGTGGGTTTCTTGCTTTCTAAATGTTTTGATCCTTTTTTCACTTGTTGTAATAATGCTGAATTTGTATCCCTCTGAATTTCACGAACTAAATCGATTTTCGTCACATGTAACTTTGTATTTATATTAATCATATCTTTGTCATGTTTACAATCTAGTTTCTCTAATACGGCTGTCAACTTTACTTCCTCTCGTTTATTTGCAGCTGCAACTTCACTTCGCCTTGAGGCTTGTCTTTCTTTCAGCTCACGTAATCTCTTATCTATTTTCTCTCCACCGACATAGGGCATGATTACAGATTTATGTACTGTTCAAACCAATCTGTTCATTAGGAAGTGATCCAACAGCATCAACGCGAAAGGTTGCCTAATATTTGGATTGAAATGAAAGAACTGTTTGTCCACCCTCCTTGCTTTTGTTTTTGCCTAATCCACTTGCCTTTGTTTTTTGAGCAAACGATAGAACTCAAAGGATTTCTAATGTCCACCATAAATTCACTCCTAGAAGAAGTATTTCCTCTCTAGGTTTGCGAAATGTTTGTGAAAGAGTTATACGGCGACAATTGTATAAAACCAAAACCAAGTATTCATAGGACATACAGAAATGATCACAAATACTTTTAAACTAGACACGAATAAAGTTTGATCCCTTTTTGTTTCAAATTATGAACAATGTTTGCTTCACAAGATTTGAGTGTTAGCCAGTTTCGTTTTAATCCAGATTCCCTTTTCTTACGGTTGATCATATTTAGCTATACCAAAACTGACAATAAACATATCACACAATTCAAATTTCAATCCTACTTCGTCAATTCATTCATTCTACTAATAAACACACACACACACAAACACACACAAACACACACAAACACACACAAACACACACAAACACACACAAACACACAAACACACACAAACACACACACACACACACACACACACACACACACACACAAACACACAATCAAAGACGAGTTAGCTAATAAAAAAAGAGTGTAGTTTCACGAATCGCCATCATGAATAGATTCATGCTTTAAAATGACAAGGAGTTACTCTCATCGCGGAAGAGGACAATTCCCCGAGGCTTAAGTGTATTTTGCGTAGTTGATGCTTAATACACAAATAAATATTGATTTACAGCCGTCAAATTTTTTATAGCTTTGGTAGCCCGTTTTGTACGTGTCGTTCCCGTTTTGCCTTATACTTCTCCAGAAATTTTAAAATAACAATGCTAAATTATCAAATGCGCAACACTCATATTTTTGCCAACAATCATAAAGCAATTTCAATGCAATATATTACAGATATGACATTCTTACTATGTAACGAAGTTAAAGCAAATCTCAATTGTGGACAGTGGTATAACAGAAATTCGCAGAAGTGTGCATGTGTGCGTTAACATCAAAGATACAACCCAGCACACCAACTATGTTTCCTGGAAAGTATCCAATTGAAAGCCATGTTCTAGCCTAACTTTTTGCGGTAGAGTATGCAAAACGTACGCAAGCCCAAAGTTATGGCATTTTGATCGATCCCTTGACCTTCAACGCACACCTTCATACGTTACTTTAATCACTCGTCCACCCTCCACAAATATTTTCTTGGAAATTTCCTGGAAGTGTTTATTCCTTACTCCCAACAAACTTTTGGATCTGAAAACACAGATGTAAACGAGCTTCGTAAAATAAGGAATGTAACTAAGACGACCCTAAGTAAAAAAACAAACATATCTGGTGACAAAAAAAACGTCCGCGCGATACAAATTCAATTTGCGTTGCTGAAGTGTTGTGAATCCTATGTAGGATTATTGTAAGCTTGCCTGTGGCACAAAATGCATGCTATGGCCTTCAAAACGTCGCAGTGGACAACTGCGTTAAATCTAAGCCTTAATGGAGACATTCAACAACAGATAAAAGTCTTACTTAACTAACAGTATGAGAAATAACCAGATCCTACTCTGAAGCTACCTTGAAGTAATGAACTATAATTTTAAATGGTATAATTGATGTTTAATGGTATAATTGATGTTTAAATCTTACCATGTACCAATGAAGTTTCACTCCTGTGAAACGCTTCGGTCTCCTTGGAATATCCTTGAAATCCACCTTAAGGTCTGAAAATTCGTGTAATGGATGACACGGAACAAAGTGCACAGAATCACACAAGGAGAAATCAAAACGTTCTAAAACCAATAAGGTCCCTTAAAGGAAAAGACTCCTCCCATCGATTGATGTCAAATGTAACAAACTTACGTTCAAAACTACTCTTGAGTGCCGATCAATCGTCCCCCTCCCATTGTTAATTTTTTAAATTTTTTCCAACCCCCGCACTTATTCCAACCCCCCCCCCCCATTTATCAATATTGACATTTTTTCACTGAAATTGTGTTTTTGACAGAGAATATGTTCATTTACTTAGAGACTAACCATAAATCATGTGATTTGTTTGTTAAACAATCGCTTAGAATTCAACTATAAGTTTATTTGCCTCCTTGCTCTTTATTGACAGTATTTGATTAGTCAGTCTTTCAAAGTTGTTATTTGAAATATATATATGCATTATACTTTCCAACCTCCCCCCCCCCGGTTTATTCCAATCCTCAATTATTATTTTTCAGGACATTTTCCAACCTTCCCAATTATTGTCCACACCCCTGTTTCTTCGGTACTCAAGAGTAGCCATTCATTCGAACTGAAATGAATTTGAAAACATCAGAAAAACTAAAAAAAGTACGATCATGTAATTGCAACAATGAACAAAATGAAAAATTATTATACATTCGAATCATGGTTATTTCTAAAACTAGATAAAACAAGTTGCGATAGAAAGTACAATTAATTAAATATCCAATTACCTTTGCCCTTTTTTATCATATCGATCATAATTAGCTCGATTACTTCGTTCATTATATCTTGATTTTTCTTCTCTTTTCTTATCTCTCCTTTTATCACGGTTCTTATCTCGCCTTTCTCTACTCCTACTTCGCGATCGACTTCTACTTCGTCCTTTCTGTCGTTTCTCGTAATTATGCGAGCGATGTCCATTTTCTTTATCTAATCTTGACCTCGGTCGGTTTTCAAAGTCATTCCGGCTGTCTTTTGGCTTCAATCGACGATGGTCGGTGTCTGAATCGTCGCTGCTGTAGTTACTCCTTACTCGATGATCCTTTTTAGTTTTACGTTTCTGATCTGGAGATGAGGAATCTGTTTCAGATCCGTATGAACTTCCTGAATCAGGACGAGTGGCTTTACGGCGGCCAGGCGATGCACTGCGACTTCGACGATAACCATCCTCGTTCTTTGACTTCTTCATTGGCCTAAAAAAGCCATAGTAGATTAAGTCACTATGGCTAAAAGCATAGAATGGAAGCACGACATTGGAGAACGTAAAGAAATAAGGGATTACGATATTGTCCGGTGTTTAAGATCCGATATTTTGGGTCGGTAATTGGGAATCGACTTATACACTAAGTATCGTTCAAATATAGTTTTAAAAATCAGTTTTCCCAAATTTTCCATTCTGTAATGATCGTGTGCAACTAACCAAATTTCCAAAAGCTCATGGGAATGTTTGAGTAGCACCATTAGAAGAGATACGCAGATGCGTCAATGAAGCTTGGAACTCTATTCGCCCTGAAATAATTGTGCGTTCTTTCAAGATGATTGGCATATCAAATGATCCCCATTGCTATGATAATGATCTTTGGCAAGATATGAATGACAAGGAAAGCGAAACGGAGGATTTTAACGATATTTTAACGAAGTAGCAGAGATGCTCATAGATTCTGGCAGCGAATTTTAATCATATCTAGAGGAGCACAGAAAGATCTTTGATATAATTTAGTAGCTTCATTCAGCTTTGAACTATTAAGTAAACTTCTCTAAAAGCAAAACTCCAGTCGATCTATACATTGAGTATATGATTTTCGATAAAATTATATGCTTAAAATTGGTACCAAGTCAATTGTACACCGGACAATACGGTAATAACTTATATCGGACATCAGTTACAAGAGATAACATTTGCATCACAAGTTTCATATACCGCTGATTCATACATCTGAAAAACATCTGACTATAACTTTGAAACTTTATTTCCAAGACACAAATCAAAAAATTCTAGGTATGTGCTTTCCTGATTTAGAAAAGTGTAAACTAGAAAGTGCATATCAAATTACCTTTTCGCCTCATCTGAGTCCTTTGACCTTTTCGCTTCGCTTGATTTGCTGCTATGAGATGGTTTGACAGGGGAATCTATAGTGACGTGAAATAAGACAATAAATAAGGAGACAGGAAACAACAAACAAATAAATTAATGAATAAATAAGCTAAGTAGTAAATGAATGTAATCTAGATGAACAAAACTAACACCAAAAGACAAAACGAAAGACAACAATACAGAGCTGTCAGAGTGACAAAGAGAAACATAATATATATAATAAAGATGTTACTCTGTATTCCCATGAACAACAATTCATCCTAAACTCACTCTTCAATTGAAAGCGGGAGCGGCATCTTAAAATAATGTCATTAGAGTTTCTCAAAGCAAAAGAACTTATCTATTTATTTATATAATATGACTTACTTGTCTTACTATTATTATTTTTTGATATTGTGCTCCCACTTGTTGCAAGGTTAGGTGAAACATGAGCAGGCGTAAAAGATCCTGGAGTTCCTTCACCGCCATTTTCTTTCAACACATCCTTTTTGTCCTGAACAACAAACCAAGTGGGAAGTATAATAATAAAGCAATAATACATTTCCCAACAAAATAAAAACAGATCACATTTTGATCCGTTGGTCACAAAAGAAGTAAGCTGTGATTAATGGTGATTGGCAAATACAAATGGAAAAAAGGTATATTCATGAAATGATATGTAGAGAATACAGAGATAAAATCAAATGCATAAGGTTTACATTCTATCACAATAGTCATAAAAAAAGCATTCAAGAAAACTAGCCATGAATGATGGAAAAACGATGAAACAGAAATAGAAACAAAACAAGATATAACTTCAGGCTTTTTCGTTTCACGCTTGCGATCGCGTCAGCACACGCGCAGACCAAACCCAAGGAACCTTTTGATCGCTCACACAAAACGGTAAAACTTGCCCTGAATTTACCTGAAGTAACTTTTTTGCATTCTCTATAGCTTCATCAAGTCTGCTCATTTTAACCTAAAACCAAAAAATGTTACAGTTTAAATCATAGTCCAGTCTTAACTGATATTTGCGTCTTATTATCATTACATTTTATCTACCAAATTAAAGTGGAACATTTCATGTAAACAAGGTAACTATTCTTTCTACCAAGAGACAATTATCCTTCCTATCAGAAGTTAAAATCTCTTAATAAAATTATTATTCTTTTTTCATCAAGCTCTTTTCTACAACTATATATGGGAAAACGTCTAGCTCCCAGCGAAGCAACTTCAAAGATCAATATATTTGTATGAATGTATAACAACTAAATGATTTCAAATATGTCCAGCTTCACTCATTTTGAAATGAACATACCTAAGTCAAAATTTTCTACCTAGCTAAAAAGGCATCTCAGAAATTTGAAAAATGGCTAAGCGTTCACGTGTGGTTCAGGAAAAATTAACGATGAAATTTAAAAGAGACGAACACAATATTTCTAGGAAAACACGTGAGAGAGCCAGATGGTAGTTCTAAAAGAAATAGATTCACAATATGCAATCTATCAAATCAATAAATTTATAAGCCATACCTTTGGCCTTGCATAAAGTTTAACAATGGTTAAAGCTATATCATCAATCTCTTCATAACTAGTATCAAATAATTCCCACCATGGCGGCCTTTGTGGTAATATAATCTGATACAAAAAGACACAAAAATAATTATACATGATGTCATTCACAGGGGCAACGAATAACATAAAACAGAACTCATAACTAATATACCAATATCAGCGGCTGCCGGTAGTAGTACCAACGCTACTAGTCTAGTAGCATTTTTTCCGGGACGTTGAAAAGTCGCGCAATATTTTGACAATATCAACAGCTAGATTGAAACTTCTTTTTGAGTTCGGCATACAAATGCTTTCATGAAATGCTATTGGTTCATAATATTGCGCTATGCACCTTTGATGAAGACGCAGTACTAGTTTTCAGATTCTAGTACATCCACGTAAAAATTATCGTTCTTTACATCGCTATGAGAGGCCAGTTCTTCGAGAATCAATACGAGAAACAAAAGGTAGATTACTCAATGGCACTAGTTTTGTTTTTCTAGTACTGCCAAAGGACTATCTACTGTTCTTGCCTAGCTGTGACCTATCAATTCCTTAAAAACTAACATTTTAGAACAAAGGATGTCTCTCACTCTAGTACATTTATATATTTATGTATATTTAATTAGATATTTATTCCAGACACACGTCTATATAAAAGGAACATTTATGCTAAAATCCTAGTTAATAATGATCGTGTGAGAAAGTTATATGTTAATTTATTCTATAATTTAAAATAATCCATGGAAGCTAATTACCTTTAAAACTCTAGCAGCAAGAAATATGCATGCACAACCAATTTTTTCAGGAGCAAACCGCAAAAATACATCTGTTCGTAAGCTATCATTCATGTAATTCCTACAGAAAGAATAAGTGTTTTTATATAACAATAAAGGCTACCTCTAAAGATACAAGATATTCTGGAAAGACACAAGCACATTTCAAGACATACCTAACGAAATCAACATCTTTACTAAGATGTAAAAAGAATTGTAACTCACTGCACATTGTCCTAAGAGAACATGTTTTCTTTGAATGACAACAACTTGTTACATTTCTAAAACAACTCCCATATTTAACTTTTAAAGCCTTATATAATGATGAAGAAATGAAGATTCTGTTTTTTCAACAACTTAAACACTGACTATCTGCAAATATCATTGATGCTGGTTGTATTAATGATGGTTATAAACTACATTTCTTACTTAATTTTTTTGTCTCTAAATACTGTTATATTCTTACCAAGCTTTCTGTGCCAGTGCCGTGTTCCTCTCATGCTCTAATATTTGCAAATAAGTAATTATAACCTAAATGATAAAAAATATATAAAATGAATGATAACTCTAAACTAGATAGATGAAAAAACTACTACAAAATGATACAAAGTAACAACTGAACTCTGAACTACAAAGGGTATTTAATATACAGTAGCTTTTTACCTTGTGAGGATGCTTCACATGTACACAAAATCCAAGCTCCTGAAACATGCAAGTAGAATCTGATGACTACTATATTACAAAATATGATATTTTAAGTTCTTCTAAACAGTTAAGTGTTAAGGAATGTAGCAATATACAAAACAGTTATGCCTTAAACTTCTCAAAAAGTAATAATTTTGAAAATGAAAAGAAAGACATAGCTACCTTTAATACTCTTCTTTCTGCCTTGATAACATTGTTTTTTAATGCAAAGTATGCATTACTAAAGTAGTCCATGGGTGTAATGGTCCTAATTAAATTCAAAGAGAATATAGATTCATGGCTTATCTATTTCTAGTACTTGTCTAATTGCCCATTCAGTCATTGGAAGAAAGACTATCAATACTCCTGCCAAAAAGTAGGGGAAATGCAACACAGGATGGTAAATACACACAATAAAGTAAACAAAAAAGAAAATAAATAAAGAGAAAAAGATCAAAATAAAAAACATTGAACAATGCTGCCAAGCTATGATTCTTACACTAGCAATATTACTTCAGAGAAATTGAAAAGCTCTAATGAAAATAGGTCACCAGATATGTTAACTTGTAAAACCATGATAGTAAAATGAAACTGCAAGAGATCCATATGTCAATCACTTCATACCCAATAAACTTAAAATGTTAATTCAATGATTCAATGAATCATGCAGATCCTCATGGACAAAATGAAAATGCAAAATTAACAAAGCAAACATATTCCTGCACAAAATAAAATTATGTAAAAACACATACAATGTTATTTCTACAGCAGAATCATAAACTAATATTGCAAGGACAATGCATGAACATAACTGAAAAGTTTAATGGCATTGGCTAATCAAGAAGCAAACTAAATTTTCTTTTTCATTATTGTCTAGTATCATAAACAACAGTCATATTTTTGAAGACACAATTATCAATTTTACTAAAAGATAGAACTATAAACGCTCTGTGATGATGCATTTCTATAAATTAACCCTTGCAATCTGAAACATAATGGATTTCTTCCTGAATGTTTCCTAATTTATATTATACTTCATATGGCAAGAAGTATACCAGGAATTTTAACTGCATTCTCATTATCAATAAAACAGTGTAAGAAGTATCCTCAAATTAGGTGATAAAATTTAATGAATTTTTGTGCTCCAAAAACAGAGGCTGATGAAAAACAAGACTACTAAAAAGTGGTTAAGAAAACAGAGGCTTTTGAAAATAGAGGCCTTTGAAAACGGAGACCTTTGAAAACAGAGGCAGCTAAAATTGGTAGTCTTCTACCACATAAATGTAATCACAATCATTTAGCAATTATTTCTCAAACAAGAACATCTGGCTGCTTGTGTCAAATTTCTTCATAACCATCATATAGAAAAAGAGACCAGGAAATAAATCAAATATAAAACTAATAAAATAATCACTACCTATAAAGTAGATTAAAGTTCTGTGTCAATTAATCAATCAATCAATCAATCAATCAATCAATCAATCAATCAATCAATCAATTCATCAATCAATTGATTAATCATCAAAATCTTTTAATTTTTCAAAGCGTCTCCTGGTAGAGTAATGCTTAGAGCAGGGTTGAGCAGCTTTTAGAGGCATGCCAAGTGTATACTGAACTAGACTAAACCAAAATAAACTAAACAAAACATGAATTTATAAGAACATGATAAACCTAAACTATTCCAAATTGCAAAGATGCCAACAAAGAATGGGGCCAACAACCATTCAAGACAATGCTGGAAAAGTTAAAGTTAGTTGCATAAACAATTCAATTTGTTGGGGAGTGCCTGCTATAGAGAACACTTAGTCTGGGCCAACTTAGTCTTGGCCAACTTAGTCTGGGCCAACTTAGTCTGGGCCAACTTAGTCTGGGCCAACTTAGTCTGGGCCAACTTAGTCTTGGCCAACTTAGTCTGGGCCAACTTAGTCTGGGCCAACTTAGTCTGGGCCAATTCAATCAATTGGGGAGTGTTTTGTTATAGGGGACACTTAAAACTGCACAATCCATGAAACAACTACCAAAGATACACAAGATAATAACTGTAAGTCACATTGTCAAAAACACAATGTAATGAAGCAATGTCCAGAAACAATGCTAATTATACATCTGCACTGACCCATACTAAACAACAAACACAATCATGCTCTCATATAAAAGGACAAAAATCTATGGCTAAATACATTTCTAAAAACATTGGCAGTATTCAGCTCTATACAATACATGACTACCATAATGGAATGGTAAATGCAATAGTGTAAAGAAATAATCTTAGTAAAAAAGAGGCATCAGTCTGAATGTGTCTTAATGCCTATTAACTATTTAACAGTATCTACACATCATGTGATTGCAGGTTCACAGCTGAAATAAGTACAGGTATTTTAGCAAGAGTAGTCTAATTTAACGATTTGAAACGCTTTTAAAACTGTCAGGAATTTTTTTGGAATTCAGGAATTGAAAAATTGGAGTGTAAATTTTCTGGAATTGGAAGTCAAGGATTGTAAAACGTTTTATTTATTTAAGTAGACAGCAGGTTCACATCAGCTTTATAGTTGCGTTTTTAGGCAACCTGCTTTAACAAATAGCAAATATATATATGTATGTATGTATGTATGCATGTATGCTATCAGTGCATTTTTTAGAATACCTGTGTTGTTCTTGATGAGTCTATGATCTATTTGAAAATTAAATGAATAAGCATTTCCTCCTGCTGTTCTGTCTTATGAGAACAGGATGTTTTGATTTGGAACAATTTCATTTAGTACTTGTTACAATTTAAAAAAGTAACAGCAAATTAATCAAATGCCTCTTCAACAGCAAATTGTTCCTATAAACCAATTGAGACAGAATTAGAAAATGGGGTCCCCATGATAAGTAATCACTGTGAAAACTACTGATTCTAACACTTTCACAACTACCGATTCTGAAGTCATTCAAAAATACACAGAAACCACACTTTCAACTTTCACACATCAACATAAATCAACATCTCAAATATTTTAGAGTACACATGAAAATAAATGCAGCAACCATTTATGTCACTATCAGATAACTGAGGTTTATGTTAGAATTATATGAAACTCAATTTATGAAGTGACATATCCAATATTCCCCTTTCAACCATTCATTCAGTTCCATCTGTAAATCCATTTAATAACCCAATGAGTCAAAATAACAAGTAAATTCAACACTCTAGTCCTAAGACTAACTGACGATTGATGGACAAATGCATACACAAATTTCCTTGTTCACAGATCTTTTCCTGAAAAATTGTCACAAGGGCAGTACATCACCCATGCAAATCAGCCTAGAAGGGCAAATGGCCAATAAAAGTGCTTGCCATGTAGGCACCTTCCAGAAGTGTATCCCCCAGGAAAGCAATTCAAAAACATTTCCACATTTTATAAAACATTGTTCTTGGCAAACCTAGCTATGTTGATGTACACAATCAGCACTTAACGCCTATTTTAAACCTAACAGTGATGATATTGGATCATGAACTCATCACACAGAAACAAGTTTATAAATGTGAAATGATTTCCTCAAGTTTCTGCATGGGAAGTCCATTGATGGTAAACACACAATTATTGATGTTTGGCTATGTTATCTATCTAAAATTTGGTGCTGAGTCACAATTGTTGGGGGCTAAATCAGGTTTTGAAAGGGTGGTCAATTGCCTGTGCAAATAGATCTACTAGAGCACTTACAAGGGCAAGGTCAATCACCCACATAAAATGAAAAAGTTTGCAATTCAGTGACAAAAACAAATATCTCTTGCTCATATGATTATGCAGCGAAGTGAGACCTCCCTTAACCCCGCTGAGGAAGTCCTAAGTGTAAAGTATAGTTAAATCTATCTCTACTGGAAAGTAAGCACACTTGAAAAGTAAAAAATTGCATTTAGAAATGAGCAGTATTGCAGGAGCTTGAAAGATGCTACCTCATCGTCTGGGAGGTTTCTCCTTCTGACAAATAGTAGTGACTAGATGCAAAAGAGATTCTCAAAGATGAAGAAGTATATATTGCAATAGAATCAGAGTAGCTTGGCAGCAAATCATAAAAAGATTCACATAAACACTGATAGAAAAGTGAATAAAAGAACAGAGATATATCAAGCCTTTTCCCAGATGCTTTGCTCATCTGCAAATAAGCTTTGAGTATGACATCACCATCAAACAACACATGTCGCCATTACTGCAATATGTTCAATGCCAGCTTGGCACATGCGTGGAGAAGATCTCATATCTTGGTTTTTCTTTTTCCAATGACTGAAATGGGCAATGAAGCAAATATGTCAATCACATTATCCTATATTCACTACAAAATTGCCTCTATAAAGAAATCCTCCATCTAACTAACGTACATACTTAAAAACCAAATAAAACTTGCCAATGAAAGCTTTACTTCTTGTCATATTATCAACACCCAAAAAACAACTTTGAGAATAATTCAAATCAGACATCAAATATGTATATATAAATAAATATGTCATCTAATGCCACCTATTTTTATTGCACTATTAGACTTGAGAGCTAAGCTCCATTACTTAACGTATACAGCAAAATTAAATGTAATGTTTGAGCAGCAAGTAAAAGCTAATGATTATAGCATTTATAGAATACACATGATATTTCAAGAATTTGGCAAAGTGCAGAGAGCAAGGCTCATTATTAGCAATTAAGTAATGACCATTTTCACAAGAGCTTTCTCTTTCTACCTGGTAATTTCTGTCTTCTAAAGATGAGATTCATAGGTTTGTTCCTGATAAATACACCTATGCCACCTAAAATACTCCTTTTGCCTGGCAGCTGTATTCATATCCAGTTAAAACTTACTCTTAATGTTCTACTTGTTTTCTACTGTTTCATAAACAATCTTGATTCTACAACAGTACATAACTTAAAGCAACAAAATCAAATGTCAGTATATATTTTTGATTAACAATGAGTCACTGCAAATATCAAAGTTGAGCAATTTCTCTCTCATTAACATATATATCAAATGCAAAATTAAAATGATACACAAGTACTGCATCTTTCAATTCTCTTACTTCAACTGAAATCTTTCTTCAAATCAATTATCAGTTCTTCGCAAGCTTGCTTGCTTCAGGCTCCCCACTTATTTCAAAGCACAAGTATCAAGAGACATTGTTTAGTATCATCTACAATAGTACAGCTTCAACATAGTATTACTAAGTGCCATAAAAGCTTTGAAATTAAACATTTAAGTATCCTAACCAAGGTTGCTTCTGTAATTATAACAAAATTACTACAACAAATAACACATACCTTTTGCTTCTTTTCTGCTTGATATGATGGAACACATTAATAACATCCCTCAACCGTCGTGGGCTTTCTTCAATTTTGGCAGCTAAGAAGATGCAAGCCATTGCACAAATCTGCAATGTCACACAATGAGATGCTTTGAAATTTAATTAACTATTTTGAATCAATAATAGTCCAACTTTTACCCTACTAACTAGCATTGGATACAACAGTACCCAAAAGAGCATTTGACCGAGAGTTCCCGAAATGAAGAGCCAATTTTTAGCTAGTAGTCAAAGACTACATATTCTGTATTACACAAGTAGTTGTATAACTTGGCCATTATAGTTCAAAACAAACTTTCAATCTTGACACCCAAGATTTCTTTAGGCAAGCTATTTTCAGCCCCAAATGTACAGCATGAAAAATTACCAGACTTCGTTCTTATAGTTGGAAGCCAGTGACTGATAGGCCTCACTTCCTCAAAAGATAATGAAAGGCAGATCAGAATAATCTTTGTTTAACTCACCTCAACATCATGTTTAACTAACGATTTTGCATAATAAAACCGTTGAAGCAAAATCTGTCCGGTAGCCATTGCCACCTATGAATAAATGTGAAAGCATACAGTAACGGTATCCCAAAGAAAAGATTTAGAATTTCGATACCTTATCGAACTTGAGTAATAGGCCTAACAATACTCACTTGTGGCAATTTGAGAAGGATTCCAGCAGTCTGAATAAACTCACATCCTAAAATTCTAAGGTCAACCTCCATATCTTTATCTAGCCCATCTTTCATAGATGGAGTTTCACTAAGCTTTTCGTCTGGAAGAATGCAATTTTCAAGAGAAATATGGACATTTCCGTAGTCATATTGCTTAGACACTTTTTCAATGGCCGCCATTTCTTCGAAATGCGTTAAGCATTGAACGTCCGTTTGACGTACACCCAGAATGCTTTGTGGGTTTAAATCAAATGTTTAAATCGTAATAGTAAAAAGGGGGTCAGTTGTACTTGATCCTGATTAAATAGCCTGTTAAATAGTTGTTTCAAAAAGTAATAAAAGCATATTTTTTGTACCATCTTGATATTAATAGTAAAAAGGAAACAGCTGATGCAACACATTCTTTTAAATCAATCAAGCCTGTCTCTAGCAATGAAGAAGATGACTGATTAAGACTTTTATTACCCCCTTGTTTTGCCTCTGCAGTAATAGCCCAAGTTGAAAAAGATAGAAGAGCAATGGAGCTTAGGGTAGAGCAAGGAGGAGCGTTTGACTACATCATAGACTGTGAAAAATAACACTTGTTCAGGGCTTTGTGGATGAGTACAGATATTGTTCATTAGAAATTAGACCATAGACAGAAAAGTTATGTGAAAAGGCAGTCTTGTGTAATATGTGACTACAATGTTTTGAATGGAAGTGTTCAATTCAATAACTGATTTCATTGATGACAATATCAGAATTGTCAGGGTATGGCGTAGCATGCCTTTTCATCTGTCAGTACATAACCAAGTTTTGCCATTCATGCTGAATAATTGTTTCAATCATTTGTATTTCACAGACCCAAGAAGATATACAGTATACAATAGTCGCCTGCAAGGACATAACTGGCATTTTCCTTTGGAAGGGGGTGTACAAGATTTTCCCCAACATTTTGGCTACTACCAGATGAAAATTCTATAGGCCTAGAAGATAGGAGGTGAAGAGGGTGTTGGGCAAAACTTCACCTTTTTCAAGCAAAGGCCTTTTTGACTATTATTTTCCTTTGCCCTACTTGTTTATTTAGCCTTATTCTGTTAGCTCTTGCCTGGCAAAATGGGACGTTTTAATCATTGGGGTATTGCATGCCACATCCCCCAATATGTACACCCCCATTTGTCACCAAAGGTCCTGGGAAACTGTGTCCTTTTTACTTTGGACTAAACTTTCACCCCCTCCTCCCAATAAACAAACAGTGTTGTTTTTGAATGAAGTATTTATGATGATGTGACAAACTTCTTGTGTCCAACAATGCCAAATGTCTTCTAGACCAGACAACATTGTTCTAAGAGTGATGGGATGCATGTAAAGAGTAAGGATGGGGTACACCCATTTCATTGCTACACCCATTTTGTTCCCCTGTTGTGTGTCCTTCAACCCCCTCCCCCAAGAAAAGTGCTAGGAACTATCATAGTTAATCCTACATTCACAACAGGACATTGGCAGCAATTTAAAAACAGGGGATTGGTACCAGATTTAATTTGCATATGGCCACACCCAGTAGCATTCAGAAACTGCATGCAAATGGTACTCTGAAATAGAAGGGCTTACTTGTCCTTATGGGGCAGCATTGGGCTAGTCTATTTAGTGTGTGAAAAGGTGAGACAGATAATGAGATCAGTGTTGAATAGATTGTGGAGCACAGTAGAGTAAATGCACCAGATCCTAAACTTCTTAAGCACCCCCTTCTATTAAGCAACTGAAAGTACAAACTTAATATCTATTAATGCATTTGCTCATGTGAAGGGTTTCCCACTGTTCTTTCATCTTAGAATTCTTGGGTGGATAAAGAGTGAGTATATATTTTATTTAAGTGAGCATTGCTCCCCATGACCACCATAGCTTCATATACAGTATATGTGAGAACCTTTGCACCTTGTACACCACCCAGTCCCACAACTGTGTGCTGATACTTCTATTTTTTTTCAGTATATTGGACCACTTCTGGCAGTTGTAGGTGCTTCAGTACTATTACATCATACTCATGCAGTAAGTATCTTCATTTATTCATATTTAGTTTCAGATTTTCCTCAACTTTTCACATGCCTCTCCGCCTTTCCACAATGAATTTCATTCTTACATATACAAGTAAATACATATTTTTACTACAAAAAGTTAATATAGGTTTGCAAGACAGCATCCTTTACTATGATTATCTGCACTTGTCCACCATGTATTTGATGCAGTTGGCCAAGTTCAAATAATGTCTATTATAGTCACAGTTTATTTCATTTTGATGCTCCTTTGCATATATTTAAATCTCAGTTTACAATCTTCAAAGATGTGAATGCAATACCAGTGCACATAATTAAAAGAAATTTGCCACTGAGAGGAATAACAACTGATATCATTAATGATAGAACCATAAAAGTTCAACACTTGCCCATATTCTTTAGAGATTTAAAAACAAGACAGAAATGCTTTGGTGAGGCTTCTATATTTAATTCCTTATGCTTACCACTGGTCATGTACAGGAAGAATGGATCATTCAGCAACATTGTTATGTCATAGCCTTGAAACATAGGCTGATCAGTCTGTTCTTTGGAGACCTTTGTTACTCTTGATGACCAGATAAACTTATTTCATGTTCTCATCCTTGATAATCACATTTTAGTGCCATGGCATTTGTTGGCTGCTTTTTGTAAAAGATAAACCGTCTGTGTGGCTATCAAAGTATCAGCATACTGTACAATGCATCTGTATGGTATAAGTGCTCAAGCCATGCTTTTGACTCTTTATCTTGCAATTTATTTTTATAAAATATTTCAATAATTTTAATTGGTAGCTATTGATGACAATTACTTTTAATGATTCAATTTTGATTATTGTCTGTGAGATTGTAACTTTATGTAATATGTTTGTATTTCAGGGGAGAAAATAACGCCAATTAACATTGCATTGGCTGGTATACTACCAAAATATGGATGTATTAGTTATCTTCAAGTAAATCTCCTGCATAAGAATATTACAATAATACCATTGAGTACAACTGAAGAGAACTGCTTGGAAGCTATTGTGTTTTTAAAGAAGGTATCAGCAAATATGAGCTTAACTTTAATATTTATTTATTTATTGATATATAACTCTGTTAATTATTTTACATATACCTGTATATGAAATTGAAATATGTTTTTATAATTTTCGCCATGACCAGTTATCTGTAAACTAGACTGAAAACAGGGGTGGCCCGAGATGAGAGCTAGGGTGCTATAGCCCCCCATCAGAGATATCTAGTATCCTGCTAACTTAACTATATATTAGTCCCCACCATAAGAGTCAGCCTCGTGGGAAAATTTCTGGCATAACTCCTTGCTAAAAAGTGCTTTGCTTTGATCTGCAAACCTACAGTATGTTAAGGATAAATTCCACATTGACACGCGTTGTGTCGATAGTTAGTGATGAATCTGTATTTTTTCTGTATCAAAGCCATTTTGGAACATTCGTGCTATTACTCCAGTCGTAGTGTGATGATACACATTTGTAAATATTGTAATTTTGACTGTAATGCTCTCCTAAGTTGCTTTGTCTGATGAAAATGCTCCTTGCATCATCAGAGAATGCTGTCTCGTTTAATTTGCATCAATCAAGATTTAGTTGCCAAGGGACTGGCAGTTGCTCACCACAACGAGAAACTGAGTGACATCAAGGCATACAGAACGTTATCCAAACAGTTATTAGCAGCAG
Source organism: Mastigias papua (assembly GCA_964019165.1). NCBI lineage: Eukaryota > Metazoa > Cnidaria > Scyphozoa > Rhizostomeae > Mastigiidae > Mastigias > Mastigias papua. The sequence continues at coordinate 12,447,089 of OZ025285.1, read as the reverse complement.
AAGTCAAAGCTGACAAACGTGGCTTTGGGATTTGGACACGACCTACATTTAAAGAAAAGTGTCAAAGCTGGTGGAAGATGCTAAAACAGAGGCCTAGGTGGATTTATTTCAAGAAACAGTAGTATGTGAAAAGTCTGTTGGTACTACAGAACTTCATTATAGCACGAAAAAGCGGGGACATTCTTTTAGCATACTGAAAGCTTTTTTCGTCCGACACTCGTCAGAGTATGAAACAGTATGCTAAAAGAATGTTCCCGCTTTTTCGTGCTATAGTGAAACAGTAGTATCCTCAACAGCAAAGCCCATAATGAAAGTACTTTGTATTTTTACGATGATTCATTGATTGAGACATTCCTTTCCTATATGTAAATGATGCAATTTTGAAAATGACTAAAATGTTGAATGTGTAATATATCGTGTGGGCTTCTTAGTGCTGATATTATCGCACTTGACCAAGCCATTTCTGGCGCAGGCGCGGTGGCCAAGTGGTAAGGCGTCGGTCTCGTAAACCGAAGATCGCGGGTTCGAACCCCGTCCGTGCCTTTTGCCGCCCCACCCAATCAAGCACCCAGCACCGCCTATCCCGGGAATATTATTTTCCGCGCCACCCCATACCCCAGGCCCATAAAGCGGCCAAGGACACCGTCATAGGATCTACTTCAACATTCTGTTTTTGCCATTGTGTCACATTTTGAGATTTAACGTACTTAATAATACACTCACTTTTTTTTATTTAAGAACCAGTAAAATTGAGGTTCAGGCTGGCTGTTCTTAACTTTTCCAAAAATTTTGAGGCTGAATTGTTTGTAAACTATTGGGGTGTAGGCAGTTTAGACATTAGAAAATATATAAGAGAGCATTGGGTGTTTATATGAAACAGGCATTATTTTTAGTAACAACAGAAGACCAATTATATACGTTCTTACAGATGTATAATCCTTGCTTAAAGTCTTGGTACACCTATAGCTTTTTACATACTGGTTATTTGGGTGTTTCAAGGACATTAATTGCACTACCTGGGTTGTGTTGGCATGTGGAGGGGGAAAGGTTGAGAATTAATATAAATATGATCCAAACACATTTTGATTACCAAAACAAACAAGAAATCTATGACGAAGGGCAAGGTAGGGGTGATTTGATATACACGCTTTTTTATAAGGAACCTACCTCAAGGCCTAGTTCTAAAAGTTCCTTATTTGTAGACCTCAAATCAGCAAATTATAGTACCAAAAGTTCCTTAATAGTTCCTTAATTTTCACTAAACATCAAGTACCATAAAAATAGCACAGAAACAGGAAAAGTATAAAATTTTGAATTTTGCCTTTACTTGTGGCTAGAACTGAGGAGCAAAAACACAAAGAAGGTAGGAACAAAGTTTTACAAATTGAAAAATGAAATGTTAATCAATGAATATCATGTCTATTCCATTAATGTCATCCAATGTAATAATACGTATGCGGAAACTACTCAATGAAGCACTTGAAAGGAACCGGCTTTTTCTGTTCTTAATGCTTGCAGTTATAAAAATCTTTCAAATCGAAAAGTTCCTTAGGGATTTCGTTTTCAATAGTATGAGTTCTTTAAATATTTCGACCTTCTACATGTAGGTTCCTTATAAATCGGTTCCTTATAAAAAAGCGTGTATACAATCACTTATAAAGTGATAGGAATCGACCAGAAGTAAAGAAAGATTCATTGTTTTGATAAAAACCACTAATATATATTAATACTAGAATTATTGACGTTCATCTGTTGACAAACAACTGACTAACAACACACAACAGCAATATTACATCTCTTATCAAATTTTACTTTTTGATAGTCCAAACTCTTTTATAAATCCATTTAATTCACTCTCAAGCCAAGATGCCTTGTTCCTAAAATATCCAAAGAATTAAATAAATAGAATCTCTTCCTCAAAGATTAATTTTTTTAAGCATAGCTCTGGTTCAGCCTTACCGTAGTTACGCTGAGCTATTTCTAAAATTTCACCCTAAAATTATGCTTATTCCTATCCTTAAAATTCTATTTAAATTAGACTAGTATATCCTCCTATTCATCCAATCCACAGTCAGCAAAATGCTGGCACAGGATTAATCTTGCTAAGTTATTTTATAAATTCTAGGTTTTCTTTGTCGCAACAAGTGCTTTTTCTCGTAGTTCAACAATCTAATCAGCACTAGAATTTGAATGGAATATCAAATTTGGCAATTTTTAAATTTTTCTTTGTACTACATTATCGGGTATCATTATGCTTAACATTATTCTAATAGCCATTTGTGTTTACAAGAAGAAATTAATGTATCCTAACATTAGTAAAGTAAAATTCTCAATGTACTAGTAACCTAACATATAGAGGTGTTAAAGAGAAAAAGGAATTAACTGTAAATTAGATTTAAGTCGAAATCAAAATCTTTCAAATCAACACTTAAGCTAAAACTTTGATACCATACCTAAACACTTTAGCTTTTGCTTCAATTTCATCCAATCTCAGCATTTCATTTTCCATTTCTTTAATTTCTGTTTCCAGTTTTGCTTTAGAATTGCCAATTTCAGACTTCAACTGGGCAAACGTCATGGAAAGCTCTCTAATAACAAAAAGCAACACGTATGAAGAAATGAAGACGCTTTTGAAAGGTAATCCTGCATGTATCAAATGAGAACAAATTAAGGTACCAACTGGACGGGAATAATTTCATACCTAATACTAAAAAGAATTTAAAGACAAAGACAAGATGATACTGAAAATACTAACAGTGAAATTCTTATAAACCATATAGTTATTGTAGCCTCATTTAAAATCAATGGCCTATCGGAAGTTCAAAATACAAAATTGGAATTTTCAATGTAAATGTATAACAACAAAACTGCTAAACACATGACGTGGTGACAAATAGCATTGTGAATCTATCAGACAGATATCTTATATATAAATATATATATATATATATATATATATATATATATATATATATATATATATATATATATATATATATATATATATATATATATATATATATATATATATATATATATATATATATATATATATATATATATATATATATATATATATAGGAAAGACAAAAATAGTACTTTTAGGCCATGAAACAAAAACAACTAACCAGGAAATAAAAATATATACGACAAAACCAAGAAACATTTGGAAGCATGAAATTTCTATAAATACATACGTACATATATACATACATATATATATATATATATATATATATATATATATATATATATATATATATATATATCACTGAATCAGAGCCGCATTCGCATAGTATATAAATATATATAAGAGAACGAATCAAAAATATACTTTACTTAAATTATAGAAGTTTCGATAAATATCGACATCAGTACTAAACCTACAATCATTGTAAGTTTATTACTGATGAAGATATTTATCGAAACGTCCATACTTTAATACAAACAAATTTATATATTTACTCACTGCTCAACCTGATGACTGCAGCTTTTGCTGGTAAAACTAACGACGAGTTGAAGCTTTTCAGATGCATAACTGACAAGCTAAAAGAGACATAAGACTGTATTGTCAAATTGCTCCTTTGAAAAAAGATCAAAAAGCAACAAAAAATGCATTCTCACCCAATTCAAGAATCACACTAAATATATCAATGAAATGAAAACCTGTTTTTTAAATGAATTCTCCTTTGCAGAGTTCGTCCATCTCATTCTTTCGAAGATGTAAAGACAACCATAACCACCTGCGATCCCAAAGATCAATTTCCAACCTAGTGTTCGCCACACCTGCAAGGAAAATATGAAACTTCTCTTATCCATAATGTATCAGTCGTCATGAAGAATCAACAATAAACTCTATTTTCAACAAAAAACTCAAGCATCCAATTACGCGTTATCTGATACCCTCCTTCCAGTCTAAACATATGAACAACTGTTAGGACCTCTTACTTACTATCACCTTCATAAATCAAAGATACAATTAACGTTTAAGGAGAGCCTAAGTATTATCAAAAATGCATAACACAATGAGCAATCCAATTCATCATAAGCATTATCACTAAGCAGTGATCGAGTGCTTTTGCAGACGATTTGAGATATCAAAATGATACTTATAATTGCAGTTACTACATAGTCATTGCTTACATCATTAATGCAAAACATCGTTAATCAACACAAGATAATCAAAGATCAAAAGAAATTCCAAAAATCATAATGAGACTAACCAATCCAGCTACAACAAGAATAGCACATGATGTCGTTGATGTCACAGATGCCAATCCATGCATTACTGCTATTGTTAACTCATTCTCGTCATAACGCCCTGGGTATTCTATCAACTCCTCTTTACGCCGGGCTGTCATTAACGAGGACTTTTCCTCCTCTGTCTCAGTTTGAAACTGTTGCCTTGCTTGATTGGCAGCTGCTGCTATGGTACTAATGGGGGTGGATTTGCTAATCTATGAAAGAAAAACACATGTTATGTACATATAGAATGCGGTTAAACAAACATATTGTACTTTAAAATCCTAAAGTAAAGGGCAGGCAAGTCCATAAAAAAACTGTCTGTTCTCTGAAACTTCGTATTTCATGAAAACATCAAAAATACAGATGTAAACCTCTCTATAAATAGGCTGTTTACAAATGGTTTGCGCGAGTATGCAAAAATGTAATAGTAACTTAAAGTGAAAATAAAACAAAAATTATATCTAAAAAGCCAAGAAAGAAGTCGACGATCTGTTGATGACACTGAGTGGTCCCAAAGATAAATTCACAAAATGGACTTCCTTATATTGAGACTCTAGGTCGACTAGCAACTGTCGGTGCATTTTCGCTCCTTTCTAATCCAGTTACAGGAAAGATTGGACTCGTAACCAATAGTCAGTTCGAGAACGTAAAGAGAATTTTTAGGCAAAAGTAATATGGGATCAGGTCTGAAGTCATCTGCAGAAATTATGGACGGACTAAGATAGCCAGGAATGTCAGAAACTAGTGTGAAACTCTGTACAGCTTTAACAAATTGAGTAATATATTGTAAAACAGAATCGTCACGTCATGTAAAATGACAATGAGCGTACAGCTTTAGACGACGGGAAGAAGAGTTTCAGGATGTAAACAAAAGCAAGACTTTCTAGTGGGAAGTGAGTTGTATATCGAACAGCAAAATTAAATGTGTTTTTAGGCATTTTGCTTTGCTCTGTTGATCATATAGAGCTTAAGCTTAAAAGACATTGATCCATTAGAAATGAACAGAAGAGCCTCGAGAAACAAAATGGCTTTGACGCCTATCTTCATGAGCTGTTCGAAAGGCTTTTAAGGCACCTTTAGAATTCTGATATGTGTCATATTGCAAATTCATATTGGAGCTAGTATACACCCTTCCCCTTATAATAATGGTGGTTCGTCTGTGGAACATTTAGAGTTGGCATACACGTGAAATTTTCCCATTATCACCTGCACTTTTCCCAAAAACCAACATTTTTCAGGGGGAGAGGGGGATGAAAGTTCATTGCAGAATACATAAAGTGCAAAGTGTCCCAGGACTTTGGGCGACTATTGTAGATATAGCAGCACATTCAAATAAAGCAAACAACAACAACAATATTAAATGATATATATTGTTCAGTATACTTGATTATATGCATACGACATATGGATTGTATTTCAACCAAACACTAACTCTCAGTGAAGCAAAACAAGGAAGGACTTTGGCTGCAATAGATATTGCAATTTCTTATGTGAATGTCTTAAGCATGTTTAGGGTTGCAAAATTTGATCAAATATGTGTGAAAAGCTACTAGACAGTTTCCTTTGTCATCTAAAATGGACTTTGATGAATTCAGTTGCAATGGTGAACTTAGATTGGCTTGTTCTCTCCATTACCAAAGCAACTCAACCAAACAGTCACTAGTTAATGATTTTTAAGGTTCCTAAAGTAACAAAAGATCCAACTGACTATGAGAGATAGAACTGCAGTTAGAAACAAGATCAAAACAACTCACATTAGCTCCCAACAAAATTGCAAGCCTTGCATTCCTTGGTGCAAGGTATCTTTTAACCAAATTACTCCAACCAAGCGAGAAATGAAAAGAAATGTCTTCTTGAAAATCAGTGCAAAGCGAATGAACATCAAGTTCATAGCTGACTTCAAAATCACGCCTGAAAAACCAATACAACAAAAATTTTAACTAACAACAAGCCAATGTTGCCAATTATGCGAGAATAATCAATGCTGCAATGTTGGGAATCACCATGAATTGTCTATAATGCGAGGGAATCCTCTACAACGCAAGTTTGTTCACTAAAACTTCTTCATTCGGGTCACATTTCAAACTAAAGAACTTACGGTAGGCCACACATTTGCAACGGCCAGTAACTCCATGTCAACAGAAATTCTAATTCTAAAAATAATGATTATATTTTTGCTCTTCAACTTCACAGCATTGAATACTCAAAAAGGTAATACTCTTCTGAGCCACTTAGGAGTTGGTACATTGTGAAATGGTTTTCAGTTAAACTAGCACTGATGTTCTACAAGAAGTAAAATCAATCTGACTACTGACTCTTAAATTTCATGGAAAGGAACTTTTTCAAGGGGTTTACTATGTTTACTTTCCATGGAATGCGTAGATCTGGTTGGCTGCATGTCTTAGAATAGAGATTACAACCAGTCCTTACAAATACCGGCAAAGGAAGATTGGGTTAAAGTATGTCGATATTCTCACCGGTAAAGCGAGTTTAGTCTAGGATAAATGCACTCTTGCTTCGTCGTGCTTCATTCCTTTTCCTACATCAATAGTGTTAATGTTGAATTCATCGGTATAAAATCAAAAAATGACGTAACAAATTATAGGAAATAAGACCATTGGTTGTATATTACCTCGGAGTCAACTGTATAATGCAACTATCAGCCCCAGGAGGAATCAGCGAATGTATTTGGTCTGTAAACAATCATAGAAATCATCATTTATCGGAAATTAAGCCCTCCCCATGCCCTTTGCCCTTCAGGGGTCAACACCCAATTGATGTTGTTGTTTTATTTATATTACTGGCTGATTATTACGCAGGGTTGACATGCAAATCCACTTTTTCTACGGTATCGTGGTGTAGCTATTGTTTGTAAATATTTATACAAATACAAAAACAACTCTTCACTATTTCTTCATTTTCATTAAGAATTAATATACCTTTAGAATGTTTCTATTTAAGAATACTGCCATAAACATGGAAATTATGACCATCTGATAAATACTAGAATATGCTGAATGGTTTTGCAGAAACAACAATAAAAATTCACATATCTGTATTTCTTACGATGATTGATAATGAGAGCTAAGATTTCTTTTCTGACCCACTACTTTCAATAACTATCTCATCTGCAAAAGTTTCATGATACTATTTATTTACCTCTCATTTCTGTTTTGTATTCTTCGATTGAATCAAGAAGCAGAGCTGAGCATCGCGCTTTCAAATTTTTGCCCAACCCTTTCTCTATATGAGAGTAGAGCTCCTTTGCAAGAAAAAGAACATAGCGACTTCAAATACAACGTATAACTGTCATTTTTCATCAAAATTTAAAAAGATGAAAAGGAATGTCGCATAAGGGCATTCCAAAAAAGCTGGAATCAGAATCTAAAGCAGACTCCATTTTAACAATAAGAGCAAATGTAATAGAATGAAATGGCTATCTGTAGGAAACAAATACTGTTAAACTACAGTGTCATATAATAAAAACGAATTTCTAATTAACAAAAAGAATACAAGATACAGACGTTAACTAAGGAAAAAGCAAACAAGAAACCTACCCTTTTATATGTTTTCAAAAATCCATGGTGAGGATGAAATGGGTGATCAAAGTCACCAACAAGGTTTCCTAATCTTCGTATTTCATCAGACATTGCTTTTGCAACCTAAAATATTGAATAGAATTAACTACCAACAGGGTCTTTCATTTTATCGTTGCCTAAGCACAAACTTCCCACGTGCATCACAACAACGGATAGAACATATTATAAACAATTTTAGCAACTTAAACTATAATGTTTCATATCAGGAAATTTACAAGTGTACCAGTCGTATCCTCACTCATCCGATTGGTCTTGCTGCAGAGTCTCGTTTTCAAAACGTGAATTTAAAATGAGATATGGAATCGACAACAAATGTACATATTTGATGTTTTTTTCAATTGTTTTTAGAGATTGTCACGCTTCAACAAGAGCATCATATCTATCGTACAGAAAATTAAAAGTATATCATAAATTAATTACTTGTTCTTCTGAACGAACTTAATCTTTCGTGTAAATACATTCAATAAATTCAACTAAATACAACAGTGTGAAAAACTTTACCAAATATTTACCTGTTGCTCAACTTCTTCAGAAAATTTCAATATTTTATTCTTTATTGCATTGGAAAGAGCATCAAATTGCGTGGTCATATATTCTAGCCTCTCTTCCAAGTCCTGCTTTTGGGCTTCGCATCTTTTCCTGTGATGATTGAGAAAGAGATCAACGACGACGAATGCAAGCAATATCCAATGAAAAAATGCAAAATTTTTAGAAACATTTCAATTTACGTCTTCATCGGTCCGTGATACTAACGAGGACGCAAATCGAAAAGCGTTTCAAAAACATTAAAGGCTCTATTGATGCCTATTTATTACTATTTTAAAATTATCCAGTGCTTCTAACGTTTGGAATGTTTAAAAAAACATCCATACATCGTGTAAAAGATGATACCTTTGTGAATAAGCACGGCCAACAACTTGTTCCATAATTAGCCTTAATTTGGCTGTAATCATCTTCCCTCTTGATGCATGACTCTCAAATTTTGTTGTTATCGCAGATTTTGAAATACATTCCTGTTTAGATAAATGACGTACTAAACATACATTATTAGAAGATAACTAAATCAACTCAGTCACTCGCTCAATCAATTAATCAATCAATCAATCAATCAATCAATCAATCAATCAAATGGTTTATCAGTTGTGCAATAAATCATATTTGCAATCAACCGACACTATATACAATCATCTATTCATCAATGAATTGATCCTATAATTTCAAAAACATACCTGGAACTTAATTTCAAAGTTTTCAAACTCAATCAATCTGGCCCTGTGCTCACCGACTGAATCTGGAAAAAATGAATATCTAGATTTTCGATTATCAACGGTAAAACCTAATCTCATTACTTCAAATCATTAACAAAAAACCAAAATTAACACAAAACCTGTGAATAATCTACATTCACCGACGTCGATCATGTAAATCAGATATTTCAATAAATGATCTACTCATGGTTCAGTAGAATGTACAAGAATCTGAGGCTTCTGTAGGCCCAATTATGCGGCCATCAAAAGAAAAACATGTTTGACTCCCAGTGGCATGTTCCACTACTGAATGAATATATGATTGGCTGACTGGCTTCCACAGAAATTGTCAAAAATGCTGCAAAAGGAAATTCTACATATAATTTCAAATGATCAAAATTAAATGAGTAAATCACCCAAAATATGAAATTAGATAATAAAAATTAAAGAGATGTATATTACATGATAACACAAGATTTGTTTAATGCATAATTTATGCAAAATAAAAGCCATTTCAAATTAATAGTGGAGTTATATAACGTACCACTAGAATCCAATTCAATGCTCATAGTCCTCTGCAATGGAGGAGCTGAAGTTGGTGAATCACCTTTCGTTCGATTCAGCTTCATTCGGTGACGTAATGTCTAACAAAGACAAACAAGAATAACGTACTGCAGCAAACAATAAAAAAATTAAAACTGCAAACATAAATGTGATAAAGTGGAGAACTAGCGAACCAATATCTATGACAAACTAGTAAACAAATTAACCAATATCTATGATAATTGATAATGAACTTTCAAAGGGACATTTACACATGGCTTCGAACTGTGTCAGGAACAATTTCTCCTATGAACTTCTATGAAAGGTTTAAATCGGTTCATAGAAACTGCTAAGATTAAAAGACTAAAAATTCCATGATTTACAAATGTAAACTAATAGAACAACATTTACCTCAAGAGCTGAAACAAAGAAGACTCTATCCGTAGCTTCTCTTCTGCTTACACATCGAAGCTCTTCAACGAGGAAGTTTGTTGTTCGCTCAAGATGCTGTTGTTTCACCTACAATGATATCACAATTTGAGTCTTTTTTCCCATGGAAAACTTTAATGGGGTGACATTGACGGCATGACATCCCATTAAAAGTTTATCAAGCTCCCTTGTTAACATTTAAATGCTCTTGTCCAACTTGGAAGGCAACTTTGAGACAACAAAATTAATTCCGGCAATATTCCCTTATACCTAACACTTCTACTGCAAAAAGAGCAAAAGCGTTACCTTTGCCATCATCTGTGGGTCCCCATCAGAAGATGCATCCCATCTGTTGTTAAGAATGAATACATTTGGTTTTGACAGGCGACTGTTTACCTTATGAAAGAAGCTCTTTTCCTATAATGATAAAAAGTCAATAAGAAACTTATCTGTGCTTTGCAAAATGCAGCTGCTTTTTATTATGCAAATTATCGCATAGTTTATGGCAATACCATGAGTTGGTATTGTCAATGAGGTGATAATTAATAAAGGTTGATAAATCAAAATCAAACTGAAATTACTATTTTGATAATACGAGCTAGCAACAGATATATAGAATAAGGAAAAGAACTACAAACAACAAAATTGCATAAAAGATTTCAATATAACAGCAAAATACAGGGCGTCAAAAGACAACCAAAACGATCATTTTGAGGCTAGTACAGTGACCAAACTTGCTTATCCTTGTTAGTCAAATACACGCCGCTGTGATCAGAATGTTTGTACTCTTAGGTGTCCCGAATAAGTGTCTCGCTTATTTTTTCCGAAGAAATTTCCGACCCCCACTTATTAAATTTTCACGATTTCTTAGATAAGCCTGCAAAAAATTGAGTTACTGAGTTTGAATTTCCATAATAAAAATGCGTAAGGAGTACTTAAATTTTACGTGAAAAGTCTGTTGGTACTACAGAACTTCACTATAGCACGAAAAAGTGGGAACATTGCTTTAGCATACTGAAAGCTTTTTTCGTCCGACACTCGTCAGAGTATGAAACGTCGGATAGCGACCGAAAGGTGAAACGAAATATATAGCCAGATGCGGGTACACGTGATATGATGAATAATGCGTCTATTTGGCTCTATGATTGGCCAATTAGCACCTATTCACCATTGTTTACTTGAAGAGTCCAAGTGAAAAAACGAACTCTTTTTGTTTACACAAGACTGGGTTTTGAGTCTTGATGTAAACCGATTCCAAAACACCTAAATGAAAGGACGATCTTGCTTGCCCAATGATCCGAAAATTATCGTCTGTATATGTTTTGGCGCATTCTGGATTTGTAATAAGATGTTGTCCTATGGCCGAATCACTTTTCATTTTAGAAATAGAGTTTTTACACATACGAGGTGGCTGTTCTCTTGTTGTTGTGTTTTTCGTCCTGATGCTCGTGGGGATATGTTGTTTTAGTCTGTCTGCTAGTCTCTGCGTGGTGCGCCCTACGTATCGAGCTTCACATCGGCACGAAAATTCGTAAACTACACAACTTTTTTGAGTGGTAGGAACGCTATCTTTTTTAGCAGATGGTAGCATGACCCTAGTGTTATAAACCACACGGGGCTTCACAGCATAGAAGCAAGATGTAATGGCTTTGTTAATTTGGTTTTCAAATTTTGAAGAAACATTTCCAATCCAGGGCAATTTTAGGTAGACCGGGCACTTTTCAGGACCAAACTGTTTTTCTGATGAAATGTTGGCTAGTTTTTTCTTAATGCAAGAAACAACGACATCTTCTGGATATCCATTGTCAATAAGCAGTTGTTTTATTGTGCCCAGCTCAGAATCTAACTTGGTTTTAGAGCAAATCATAAGTGCCCTGTGAACTAAAGTTTTTATAAGGTTGATTTTTCTAGCTTTTGGGCTAAAGGAATTCCAACGGATGTATTGACCAGTAAACGTTGGTTTCCTGTAAATGCTGGTGAGAAAATGCTTGTACTTAAATTTTATTGTAGTCATGACCAAATAATGACTGAGCATTATCTGCAGAGGGTTTATCGGGGATTCTGCATGTTTAAAGCAGATTGGTACCACTTTAGACCAATTTCCAACCCTCCCCGCTTATTTCATTTTGAGAATTTTGCAATCCCCCTCCCCCGGTTATTGGGGGTATAAGAGTATGCCTGACAGCCAATTAAAAACTCCTAATCGGTGACCATCACGTGCAGATGGTGGCGGAAATCCGGGAGGTAAATATCTTATTTTAGTTCTATTTCAGGACGTTGATCAGAATGTTGGTATCAGCCACTTTGCAACGTAAAATACTGAAACATCAAGCATAAATCAACCCATCTTTACTCAAGCAGTGTTAAGGTAATAGAACAAATGAAGATTCCAATGAAACGAAGATAAACTAAAGGCAACTGGATTTAGGAAAGAAATAAAGGTCGCTCGAAAACTGTTCCTAGTGATAAATATCAAAAGTTTCTTATTGATCAATCCTTGTTTGGCGGGGTTGTAACAATCGGAAAATATATTTCTGTCTGCGTCTTGTGTCTCTGTGCTAAGATCGTGTGATAAGTCATAAAGCACACAACAACATTGGAAGCCATAGAAAGTAAGAGGAAACTTTGGAAAAGTCATGGGGCCAGCAAGAGAAGCCCATTGAACAGCAAATCAAAAGCTGGTAAAAATCGCATACAAAGAATTACGAATGTTACTATGACAGATAAAAATGACCGATACTGGCATTTTCTGACTCGCCAAATCCATGATTCTATGATTCTTGAGGAAACATTAAAGCATAAATAAACAACTGAACGCTTTGATTGAATCTATGCGCTTTCCAGCTAAACATATAAGAACAGCAAGATCCCCGCAAATCGCGGCCTCTGTTAACCTTCGCTCTTCTTTTTTTGAGTTTTTTTCCTTAAACTGTTTTGTCAATGACTCATATTCCAGTTGAAAATCCCCGTGTTTAAAGATGAAGTCTTCGACTCATTTAAGGTTTTCCTCAGAGCTCGTTTTGTGGAATGCTGAATTAAGGTTATCTTTCTTCTCTTGCGTTGTTTCCGTAGTTTATGTGGTATATAAAATATTATCCTCTTTAATAGTTGCAGGACTTCAATGTATTGTCATCCCCTGCACTATCGTCCTGTAGTATACTGTTCGACGAGTTTCGTAAATTTTAACTGAATTCATGTACAACAAAATAATGGACTGTTAACCAGGCGTGTATCAGAGCAATATTTGGCTGGGATACTTGAATATAGAAATAAATATACTAACTGTTTGATTAAGAGTGGATTCTGAATTAACAACAAGAACAAAAACATCAGCATCCAAACAGTGTTTGTCGATCCAACTATCCAAATCTGGTGTCACATCAATCCCGGGGCTGAAACAAAAACACTGCGATACAGAACTCATTTCGGTTAATTCAAGAGAAAATACAAACTTTTTACATCAGGCAAGCACTACATTGCTGCTATTGCATAAACGAACTTTGTCAAAAACCCGAAGGGTTAGTGGAGTTGTGTCAATGACGCACCTATGGTGATTGTATGATATTTTTCTGCTTATGAAATAAAGATCCATTGCATAAATGCATAAAGGTAAATCAATTGATGGAAAAGCAAATAACAAACTTCATAAAACTATTTATTACTGTTGCAATTAATATGATATGAAGGAATAAATTCAATGTCCGAAAAGACAACCAAAAAACACAATAATGAATAGTCTGTTGGTACAATAGAACTTCACTATAGCACGAAAAAGCAGGAACATTCTTTAAGTATACTGAAAGCCTTTTTCATCTGACACTCGTCAGAGTATGAAACGTCGAATAGCGACCGAAAGGTGAACCGAAATTTATAGCCAGATGCGGGTACACGTGATATGATGAATAATGTGTCCAGTTAGCCGTATGATTGGCCAATTAGCATCTATTCACCATTGTTTACTTGAAGAGTCCAAGTGAGAAAATGAACTCGTTTTGTTTGAACAAGACTGGATTTTGAGTCTCTATGTAAACTGATTCCAAAACACTTAAATGACTCAATTTTTAACTTTCATTTAAGTGTCTTAGAATCAGTTTACATTTAAGTGTCTAATTGGCCAATCATAGGGCCAAATAGACGCATTATTCATCATATCACTTGTATCAGCATCTGGCTATATATTTCGGATCATCTGTCAGTCGTTATCCAACATTTCATAATCTGACAAGTGTCAAATGAAAAAGGCTTTCAGTATGCTTAAACAATGTTACCATTTTTGGGGGGTAAAACAACACAAAGGCAATAAATGTGTACCTGTCAACAAAAACAACATCGTCTCTCAAAAGAGTACATCTAAAATTGAAACCAAAAACATACTATTAGTTTCTATAACTTAACTCTGACAGATATATGATATAAAAAAGAAAGAAAGGAAGCATAGTATACAATATCAAAATATTACATCTTACATTAATGAACAAAGACTTTTGTTGGATTCAAACATACACTTGCATCAGAAATGGAAAAATAAAAGCTGACAGCTTTCATTAGCCTAAATTGAAAATTAAAAATTTATGAGTTAGTTATTCATATACTTTATATGAGTTCTTATATATACACTAATACTCATCATCCATAAAATAGAATTTTAACTGTTTATAACAGAAGCAAGCTGAGGAAACAATGCAAAGTTAAAAATACTCACTGATCTTTAGGCCAGAACACTTGAATCAAACTACTACTGTCAATCTTATCATCACCCAATGCATGTGCTATCTGTTGTAATGACTGCAAAAAGTAGCATACATGAAACAAATATCAGATCATTCCATGTGCAATTCATCATCAGGGTGGTATATCACCAGCATAATTCAGCTTCAGTGTGATTACCCCTTCAAAAATCTGCTGATTAAAACCTGTTCCATTTGGTTATGCATTATTATCAAAAAGTGCCTACCTATCAAAACATTAGTTGGTGTATTAAAAGACTGTCTGGTTTGGGCTCACAATCCATTCAAAACTACAGTACTTTAGTTTCCATAATGATTTTCTTTTAGGGGACAAGCCATAGTTTCACCTAGGTGGTGACACACCTAAGTAATTAAGTCCATGAAGGCTTTTGTGATCTTATGAAAGTACTTAGATCAACAACCAACTCATATTAAATCATATATTTGCAAATTACTTCAACACTTTTCTTTTCTTGTGAATCAGGAGTGTTCATATATGCCTCTGAGCCATTACATCCCATCACAGTTACAAAGCAGTTGGTTGTATGGCCAATGCCAGATGGTAAAATTTTTTCTGTCAGCATGGCATTTATCACTGTACTTTTGCCATTGCTTGTTCGTCCAAAGAATGCTACTTTCATGTTGTCTCTTGCAAGTACTGCTGTTATGCCTGATACTTGATCCAAATTACCAGCAACCTGACAAAATCAATTTTAAGAAAATTCTAATATTTTTCATTGAAATGTACCTGCAATATAATTCATCAAAATTTCATGAGGCCAAAAGAAGTGTAACAGTCTAATTGATATGACATTTAGACTTTCACACTAACTGTACTTAAGCATTTTGCTATCGTTGCAATCAAATATATACATGTACATTGAAAAAGTATTGCACCACCCTTCAAACTATGCCTGCTAACAGCTGCCAAGGACCTAGTCTAGAAAATTCACATAGCAAAAGTGTCATGCTATAAGGGTTTCTTTTATCCTACCTTAGGCAGGAAAAGATTTTTCAGCTTTTACAGTTTTGAAGTAGAATAACCTGTGAAAAAAATTGATGTTTATCCTTGGAAACATATACAAGATTTTTGAAGCAGTGCAGTTAAAACTATGAGCAGTGACTGTGTACAGAAGGAATCTCAAACTATAGCAGAATGAAGCATTTCTGAATGCAGAAGTGTGACATTCTGGCATTTCAAGGTGAAAATGTTTCAGGCCTGGCATTCAAAGTTAATGTTTGTCACTTAGAGTTATATGGTTTTAGTTCTTGAAGCGTTTTCTGGTGAGTTGATATTGGAGATTCTATATGTCATTTGAAATAAGTTGAATGCTTAATATATATTATAGAAATAAGGACTACCTAAAGAGCTTTATATTTATATATGGGAAGTTTGATGATAGGCATTAATAAAAAGGTCAAATTTAATGCCTATGTTCTTGCAGAAAGCAAGAAAATGGAAGTTTACCAAAATTACATGACCAATGACATTACAAAATATCACTCATCTGAAACTGTCTCACAATCTAAAATGATATGATTCTGAGTGGAGTGAATGTATTGAGCAAACATTTTTCTACTATAACGAGACCTCATAAATTTTGGCTCTAAAAATATTGGAACATCACATTCATTCTTCATAAAAAGAGTGTTTCTACACTGTTTTGCTATGCCACTATTATATATGTTTGGATGGACTCTGCAACTTTCATTAGGCATTTGCTTCTTTCATTTGCACCAGCCATTCTTTCTTACCATTCTTCTCAATTTCTTCCTTGACTTTTCACACTCTAAACAAACATTCTCACTTTATTCCTGCTCACCACACCAGCAGTCCCTTTACTTGCCCAAATTACTAGCTATACTCCAAATTTCTAACATAGTCTTTATAATTGCTATGAACTGATAAAATCATGTTGCCAAAAATGTCAACAGCAGGTCTTTGCCACTGCTAGCCGCCATTTTTACCAGGGTAGTGGACTATTTTCCGAAAGTATGTATATATCCCTATCGTATAATTTTCTTGAAGAAATGGAGGAAACAAACTTCATTATGTAGAAACACTTTTGTTAAACAACACAATCTAATACTCTTGTAGTACACCCCCTACACAGATTCTGTGAATATTTTGCTTCCAACCACAATACCTAGAAGGCAGATTTGCTGATTCTTCAGTATATACAACATGGAAATAAGGAATTTTCTGCATTTTGCTCTAGCAACTTTTTGAAAATTGGGAGTGTCATATAATTCTCTAATGCGATTTTGCTACCACTTTGAGCTTTGCAATCTGTGAACTGCTCAAATCTTTCAATGCAAAATCTCTAAATTCAATAATAGTTGTCTGTATTATTAGCTGCTTGAGCTGCAATGACCATTTCTAAAAAAAGTTCAGCATAACAACGTACGACCGTGCAGCTCAAAAATGCATGTGATGAAAATAGTACCTGATCGAGATCTCTCTTCGTTTCACGGTCAAGATCATCTGAAATTTCACATTCAATCAAGAAATCATTTACGTCTGTCAAATATCTTTTCAACTCATCAAAAGTTTGGTTTATCAACTTCTTTGCTCTGACAAATCGCTGCAGAGGTGAAATCGCCATTGGGTCTTGTAATCCTGCATGTGGGTTACTTCCTGATACAGAGTTTGTCTTACGATATATCTTATTTAACTGAGGCATTTTTTGTGCTAAGTCTCTCGGAAAATGCTCTTGCTATGCCACTGTTCCATTATGTCCGATAAACACTTTAACACAACTTTGCAGCATTGTATCCGCCATTAAACGAGAGCCAAGACATCTGCGCATTGGTAAGTACAACAACAACAGCACTATCCCGCGTGTTCCTGCATTTTCCATAACACCATCACTCTTTCACGTGTACTTTTAGCGTATATGCGGCCAGGTTTCAGTGCAAATGTAAAGAGGACCTTGTATCACGTAAATACAACTTTAATGTTTAATTTGATTGATTCACCATCACCTATACAGTTTTAAACTTTTTCTAGTCAAGCCGTTGCTATTTCACGACTGATAGAATATATTCATTTCAGTTTGAATCTCATTTATTATTGCACAATCGCAACTCTCCTATACACTTTTATTGCCACTACAGATACATTTGGTCACGCGTTCTTCACTACGCACGTTATCTCTTGCAGTAAGCATCACAATGGATAGAATTGAAAACGGATGGTTTCTTGAGAAAAATAAGCAATGGCCTGGTCAAGTTTTTGGATTGGAAGTTGAAGAAATTTTGTATTCTGCTGAATCCAAGTTCCAAGATATTCTAATTTTTAAAAGGTATTTGTTTAATTTTTCAAACATTCTTAAAGTATTAACTGTTATTTTTAAGTGTTAATGTTCGTTATGTGATTGAGGAAAAATATAGTATAATTCACTATTGTCTCTGCAGAAAACAAAATAAAGTCATAATGATATAGCAGTTATTGTTATTATTCCAGCATATATCGTTTTGTAAACAAGCACGGTAACTAATAGCAAGTCTTTTTACTTTTAGTAAAACATATGGAAATGTTCTTGTGCTTGATGGAGTTATTCAATGTTCAGATAAAGATGAGTGTGCTTACCAAGAAATGATAACACATTTGCCTCTTAACTCCCATCCAGATCCAAAACGGGTCAGCAGTTTTTCTTTATTTAATAGCATACTTTGAATACTAAGTTTAATTCAGTTTGTCAGTTATGTGTGTATCTCATTTGTAAAATGTTGATTTTTATTGTCAAATTACTGATTCATTTCATCTTTGACAGTTATTTCTCTCAGCCTATTTTTACTTTTCTTTTGGCAGGTCCTTATTATAGGCGGTGGTGATGGTGGTGTTGCAAGGGAGGTTGTAAAGCATCCATCCGTGGAAACTGTTGTCCAATGTGAAATTGATGAAGATGTTATTAATGCATCAAGGAAGTACTTACCAAATATGGCAAAAGGATTTGATAGTCCAAAAATGCATTTATTTGTGGGTGATGGATTTGAGTTCATGAAAAATCATAAATGCGAGTTTGATGTAATTATTGCTGACACAAGTGACCCAGAAGGTACAATTTATTCCTATGAAATCTACTAATTTTACTTCTTACAAAAATTTCTTGTAGAGAATTTAATCTACTTGTAAGAATTTAGAAAACCCTGGAGTAAGAGATTTTTAACATTTATTTCTTAGCATGTTTGTCCACTTGATATGATAATTACATGCAAAAATGTACTGAACTTTAGACACCTGTTTTTGATGATACTTTCAAATTTGTCAAATTAATTAAAGTCATTCTTGATGATCAGCCAATCATTTCATAAGATGGCTTTGGTAATACATTTTGAGATGGTATCAAGTTATGTGATTCCATTTCAGGTCCTGCTGAAAGTCTTTTTACTGATAAGTTTTACAAATTGATGAAAACTGCTTTAAAGCCTGATGGAATATTGTGTGCCCAAGGTATGCTAATACAAATAGTTAAGCCTATCTGTAATAATCCCATTCTTTCAGAAGTGTTCACATATCTCTGATTGAGAACATAAGTTTGGTTTTTCATGAGGATTTTATAGGTCTCAGGTGACTCAGCTTCAATATATAGTCATGCATAGGGATCATGCAGAAAGTATGCACACTTTTGTGGGTTTATGGGTGGTAATTTCAAAATGTACAGGGTGGGTGAGCTGGTAAAAGTCAAAGCACAAAGGTGGGCTCTACTATTAGGCCTACTCATAATGCAAGCTAAGGGAAAATGTGGACAAAATGACACAACATGAAAACGGTCCTTCAGAACATTTGGCAGTTACTTCAGAAAAAGTGAGAAGTTGATGCATTTCTTGTTCGTTTTGTGAAAAGCTTGTGTTAAAACTACGGAAAATCTTCAAGGAATATCTGAGAAAATTCATACACTCATACATGGGTTTTTGCATATTTTACAATTGAAGTGGTATCTCCTGTTATAATAAATATTTACAGTTATAATAAATGTTTATAGTTTTCAAAAGTGTACTCGCACATACAGGGTTGGTATGTTGGTCAAAATTTAATGATGTTTGGCATACATACTTTCTGGATGACTCCATATCACTGATGATTCTAATACAAAGCATTGTATATGCAGGAGAATGTATGTGGATTCATTTAAAACTGATAAAAGAAATGAAGACATTTTGTGAAGAGTTGTTTCCCATTTCATCATATGGAGTAATTTCTATACCATCATATCCCTGTGGAAACATTGGTTTCATGATGTGTAGTAGAAATAGCAAGACAAATTTTAAGGAACCTTTGAGGATATTCAGTGAAGAAGAAAAAGATAAAATGGAACTTCAATATTATGATGAGAATGTTCACAGAGCTGCATTTATTCTCCCTAGATTTGTTCAAAAGGTAAATAAAATTCACCTACAACTTCAAGTGTCATATTTTTCATCATTTAAACAATATTATATATCCACATTTTCATTTACACTTTGTCTAAGGTTTATTCTGTCTTAAAGTACCCTTTTTCCAAAGTACCTTTTGCCCCCAAGTTACAATTGAAGTGGTATCTCCCATTTTAATATTTACAGTTTTCCATATCCTTAATGTTGTATAGTTGTGTGATATGATCTGATCTGTGCATAACAACTGTTTCCTTTCAGGCAATTGGCAATTGACACATGATACTGTTTTCTCCGCTCACTGAACATGTCAGATTGGAAACAAGACATATCATGATTTCAAACTGCGACTTTTTAATACAAGAACTTTAAAAAAGTATTCCTTAGTGTAACATATGGGATTGTCATCAAATGATGTTCCACGTTGCTATGATAAAGGTGAACAGAGCACATTTGATGAGATGCTTTAACCTCTTCCACATCAAATTTTAGCAATTACACCCCATATCTAACCACAATCCATCAGGTCTTTTCGTTTGACGCGAGCGATCGCTCGCGATCGCGTCAGCACATGCGCAAACCAAACCACAGGAGCTTTTGATCGCTCGCGCAAAACGATAAATCTTGTTGAGAATCGCTCTGTAATTTTGGATGAAAATCATTAGTCCCGTTGTCAAAATGTGTGAAAGTTGTTAACATATGCATTAACCCATCTGGTGTGGTCGCCCTTGAAATTTTTTCTACACGTATTCATTTTGTTTTCTTGTTAATGCCTATATAAATAAACTTACACCACTTCTACTTCCAAGCATTTTTGTGCGTATGTGTGATAAAATAACACATTGGAGTGGCGTTTTTTCTTTTCAACTCAATTTCAAATTCAAAACACATGAGTTTTGAAACTCAGAGATACATTAGAAACATCCTATAAAGCGATGATATCCTTGAAAGAGCCTTAGATATTTATCTTGAAAGATGGCGGAAGACGAAAGTGAGTGAGCCTCCAAGTAAAAGGCTACATTTAGATGGAACTGTAAAAGAAGATAACATTAGTTTCGGTCGATGACGAATCTGACTACGAGTTTTGGAGCAATTCAGAAATTTCAGACAGTGAAAAACGAGTGAACTCTGATCAAATAGAAATAAACGTTTCATAAAACTTTTTTATTTGTAGCTTGCCATTAACTTCCACTGACATCCATGTGAATTATAACTGGGTTATACTGTTTTCATAAATACATTGTAGCATTATACGTTGTTTTTTATCATGTGCAAAGCCCATGGCCAAGTAATTCTTTATGTTACTTCCGAGTATATCTTGACCTGAGCGATCGCTCGCGCAAGAGAAATCACGCGAGCGTTTGTCCATTCGCGCAAGCTATTTCTTACGAAAAAGCCTGATCCATACAACATAGAACCCCATTTTCCAGCCCTTTTGCACCCCAGCGGAGTAAAATAGAACTGTTTGTTTGATCACATCTGGCTCATTTCATTCAATGTCAGCTTCACAGTTAGAAGAGGAGCACTTTGGTTAAATAGGCCATAATGCACAGAGCTTACTACAAACTTGCCATGCATGATTTTTTACTATCTATGATACTGTGGTATACAAGTACCTGAAAAGTTAACTTCACCCTGGGGGCTTTACAGGCAGAGAAGCATGGAAACAGATGAATAACAAACATACAACAACATATCAACGGCAGGATTATGAGATACAATTTGTTTGTTTCACCATCATACTAATCTATTTCTACATCACACAAGACCAGGGCTCTCCATTTACACCCAGCATGCACCTCGGTGTTCAAGTAACATGCACATTTCAGCACATGACTCATTCTTGACAATAGGCCATACCCTTAATTACGTCATATACCAGATAAGCGCAATGCATGCTGGTAGTTGTGGTAACGCGCGGAATTTTAATTTCATTGATTACCGGCAGCTGACTATCGACCATCTGTAGTTATAAAATGGACAGCTTTCTTGATACCTTCGAAGAGAAAAACAGTGCAAGCCCTAGTTTTATTGAAAACTCGTGCCCGGGTGAAAACTGTTTAAGCAAGACCGAAGGAAATGGAGCAAAGACATCACTTATCTACAAAGAGTGTATGCCTAGGCCCACGAAGAGTAGATCTGGTGGAGTTGGTGGGTACACGTGTTGTGTACCTGGTTGTTACAATAACAGCAAGAAGCAAAGAAATGTGTCTTTTCATACATTTCCAAATGGCAAGAGCAGCGAGAAAAAGCTGCTGCGCAAAAAATGGATAAACCTTATATCAAGAAAAGATTTTGTGCCAACATCAGGACACAGAGTCTGTTCAGAGCATTTTAAAGGGGGTAAGAAAACATATCTAAACAATGTACCTATAAGGACACCAAAGACTACAAATATGCCCCCTGTTCGCCCAAGAAAGACTCAAAGAGCTCGAAACAGACAAGAGCCTGTGATTAATGATGTGCAAAGTAGCAGTCCTGCTGATAATGCTACAGATTTTGCACCCCAACAAGATGCAGGAATCTCAAATGTTGTAGCACAGACCAGAGCAGTTGATCATGACACCAATGAACAACTTAAAACACAAATTGCTTGCCTGCTAGAAGAAAACCAAATATTAAGAGCCCAGCAGAATGCTTCAACTACAGGAAATCTAGAGGAGAATTATAAAGAACTGAATCTGGAGAAAATCAAGGGAAATAATAAAATTTTTAAATTTTACACTGGGCTTCAGGATTATGCCACATTTCAAGCTTTACTCAGATTCTTTGGACCTGTTGTAAACAATCTGGTGTATCATGATTCTGGTGCAAACCATGAGAAAATTGCAGATGCCAAGTACAAGAAGAGAGGCCCAAAAAGATGCTTGACAGCAGAGCATGAGTTTTTCCTTGTACTTGTGAGATTAAGACTTGGATTGCTTGAAGAGGATCTTGCCTACCGTTTCCATCTATCACAGTCTCATATTTCAAGAATTTGTATCACCTGGTTTGACTTCCTCCACAGTTATTTTCGTATGCTACCTATCTGGCCCTCACGTTCATGCATTGATGACACTATGCCAAAATGTTTCAGGGAAATATATCCAACAACACGAGTGATTGTTGACTGTACAGAACTTTTTCTTGAAATGCCCAGTTCTGTTAGATCACAGAGTGTAACATTCTCAAACTATAAACACCATAATACAGCCAAAGGCTTAATTGGAATAGCACCAAGTGGGGCAGTCACTTTTGTGTCTGATTTATATGCTGGAAGAAGTAGTGACAAACAGATAACTATGGAATGTGGTATTCTGGACATTTTAGAAGAAGGTGACACAATTATGGCTGACAAAGGGTTTGATATAGCTTGTGACTTACCCCAGGGAGTCAAGCTCAATATCCCTCCCTTCCTAAGAAGCAATAAATTCCTAAGTGTTGATGATGAAAGAGCAACAAGGAAAATTGCATCACTGAGGATTCATGTTGAAAGGGCAATTAGAAGACTAAAAACATTTAGAATTTTGAGCACAGTATTTCCATTGTCAATGGCTCCAGAAATGAACAAAATATGGGTTATTTGTGGTCACCTTACAAACTTCATGTCTCCACTAATTGCAGATGTTGATTAAGATACTGTATTCCTTTTAGGTGTCATAATAGTGCTACTTGAAGTAAGGAAGAAGTTCTCTATTTATACAAAATAAATACAAAACAAGTGCATAGTATCATTTCTTACAAACTACTCATATGCTTAAGATGAAGGCAACAACTTTGGCAAAATATATAGAGAGAAGAATCTAGTTAACTCTGGTAGCATTTTCCTTATCCAAAGAGTCTGATCCCTGAAGATTCTCTCAATATGAATATCTCTGGTTGTGAAAACAACAAAATCAACCCAGGGTAATTCTAGAATATTCATTATCCCCTGACACTGATAATAATAAAAGTGGCCAACTTTTAATTCACATTTGTTTTCTAGCACTTTCATGAAAAAGCTCTTATCAGTCAATGCAGCTTCCTTGATTGAGCAGTCTCTTTTACTGTAAGGGCATTTTACTTCAATACAACCAGCTGGTGACCCATTCTCAATAATAATACCATCTGGGCTACAACCAAGCCAAGGCCATTTTGGATTTATAACAAAACCACAGCTTGTCATTGCTGTTAAAGGTAGTTTTTTCTTTCTCAAGTATTCTTCTATGGCTACACTTTCATGTTCAATCCCCCATTTCAATGGAACTGGATAATTCGTCATTTTGCCCATGGGCTTCTCAAGTATCTGTTTCAATAGTGCTTTAGGAAACAATGTCTTTCTTCTATTTATTACTTTACCAAAAATGGAAGCAGTTATCCTTTTTGACCTTTCCAGATACCAGCCAGCACAATCTGCTTGTTTCAAAGTATTGATACAGATTTCAATTGCCTTATCTTTTGAAACTCCAACTATTTCAGAAATTTCTTCTGCAGTATTACTAGGAATGACATTGTCAATAGCATCCTCCATTTTTATAAATAAGGCATTGATAATTGGGTGCTGGTTGTCATGTGCTATTGCTTCAACATCCTGATTCAGTCTAACAGTGTCATTGCATGATGTAATAAACAGTTTGCAAGGCTGATAGCCATTTGATGCCAATGCACTGCAAAGAAGTGATGCCTTCCCAGCCTTCCTAAGATCTGATGCAAGGTCTTCAATTTGCTGTGGGGTGATCTGACGAGCATAACTAGGTAAGGCACAGAATGGACGCTCCCCACTTACAATAGGACGCTTTCGCTTTTTGCCAACTTCTGCCTTTTCAAAAGTAATGTCGGTAAACTTGACTGCTTTTGTAAGAGTAAGATTGGCTGAAGATGGAACATGCCACTTCTGTGCTACTTGAGTGCAAGTAATATCAGGTGGTATTTCTTTCAGTCCTAAATGAAGGTAGTCTAACAATGAATAGAGGAGAGCAGCTACATGCTTGCATACACCTCCTTGCCCTGCTTTGCAATTGCACTTTGCTTCCAGAATATCGCCAATAGTTTGATCAAAATGAACATATGTTGTGTAGCTTATGTTTTTCATTGAAGCATGGACTTTTGCTTTCGCTATGAAGAGTACCTTCCTTGCTATTACATTTGGTTTCACCAAAATGTTTCTTACATACCCTTCCTTCCATAGTCGATAACCACATCTTTTATTTCGAAATGCTTTTGATCTTGTAGATGATACAAGCATAGAGGATTTCGGTCCAAGTAAATGATTATCAATTACGATGGTCGAGAACGTTGGAAGGTTTTCCAAAGATTTAGTAAATCCTTCACCTGCATTTAGAACTGGGCCTAACTCTGATGGTTTCTTTCCTTCTCGTTCCTTCTTCGTCGCTTTATTTCCTTTGGTATTGCAAAAATTGTCTTCACCCGGGCAAGAGTTTTCAATAAAACTAGGGCTTGTACTATTCTCCTCTTCTAAAGTATCACGAAAGTTTTCCATATTTATAAACTACGGATGATCGATAGTGCGATGCCGGTAATCATTAAAATTAAAATTCCGCGCGTTACCACAACTACCAGCATGCATTGCGCTTATCTGGTATATGACGTAATTAAGGGTATGGCCTATTAACAAGTTGATATGCCCTGACAATAAGTCATCTACATGAGTTGCGTGCCTCTATGCAAAACTTTGCCATAAAGTACATGATCCGTAAGGTGCTGACTAAATAAAATCCTTACGGGAGGCCTGTACAGGACATCTAGATGCAACTTTCTACAATACAAATTGACCAAAATAGTGCAGGTCCTAATTTTCATAGCTAGCAAATTCACAATGCCCCACAATCTTAATCAGACCTTTGCTGATCTTCTGGGATAAAATCAGGACAAACATTGCATCAATGGTTCAATCAATTCTGCATCAGTGATGAGTTATCCATTTTGTACAACAACAGTGATATTCCAAGCCAGGAACAGGCAATCCTCTGTCCATTGCTAGGGCCAAATCTACAATGTATGTCTTTTGCTCTTATAGGCTGCACCAGACATGAGAGGCCTTGTGTCTAGTTTCATCACAATTTAAGGTACTTCAGAGCACTGTTTTGCAGTCTCTTTATGCGCGGTGATAAACAGGTCCATAAAAGGTTCCCTTTTTGTCAAGTTACCAAGTTCTGACAATGTACAAAATGTATTCAAGTCGCCAAGTTTACACATAACCTATTTTACATGGAAACTTTAACTCTGGGCCTTATTTAATGTCAATATTACACTATTTTTTGCCAAATATATTATACAGCATATCACAGATATTTGAATGTTTCCTTGTGAAGAACTTGGTAGTCCATACATTATTCAACTTCAACTAAAGGAAAATATTAAATTACTCTACAATACAATGATAAACCACTTATCTATAATCTGGTTTTCCTAATCCTTGTTTAAACTAATGTAAAACTTAATGAATGATTCTTGGTATTATCATGTAGAATCTGAAATCCAGATTTACGGGACTCTGAGCATAGGTGCAGTACGACAAAGTTGGACAAAGGATCACACTTTTTCGGGAAATAGACCAGACACAAAAACATATAGGAATTTTTTGTACAACAAGAAATGCATCAAAGATTTTCTAAAGTGAAGAAAAGCAGCATTTCCCTGCAGATCTAGTGAAGCTATCTTTTAGCATTTGCTCTAATTTCTACATCATGCTCACAAAAACCTACCAAGAACTATGATATATACTGAGATAACCCTCAGTCTGGGAACATTCTAAAATCCCTAAAAACTGAGATTCAATAATACAGGTTTTATTTAATAAATAATGATATCTACTTTAAAGCCTCCATTTTGTTTGACTTCTCATTAGCATCCCTGTTATCTGTTCTCTTCAATAAACCAAGATCGGAGGCTTTTTCTCTGATCAGAGAGGACATTTTTGCAGCTAGTGGTGATGACTTCCCAGATGAATGACCAATACTTGAACTTTTACTTACATGGGCTTGGTCCATGCCACCATCTTGCCCCACTGAATGCATGCTGTGACTTGGTTGCTTAGATCCACCCTGAAATGACGTGCCATGGGCCAAATTGCCATGCAGTTGTGATTGGGGTGGCCCAACAATTACTTTCGTGCCTGTTCCAAGTGGGACATTTGGGCGATCAAGAACTGGTGAAGCGACTGGTGCAGAACCGTAGGGAGCAACAGAATGTGGCGCTGAAGTCAAAATCCCTGGGTTAGTAAGGTGAGCTCCTATTGCTTGCTGGCCAACAATATGTGGTGGGGTTCCAGTAAACAGTGTGCTAGCTGTGGTTGTTATTTCACCACCAGTTGCTAGCCGGCTTAATATAGCACGCTCAGACATGCCAAGTCTATTTGTGATTGGTGGCATTTTTGCAAGGGATGATGGTAAACGTGCAACATCTCCTTTCATGTCCGAGAGAAGGGATTCCAGCTGATTAAGTACTTTGTGTAAAACTGCATTTGCTGGTTTGTTTCCTTGTAGAGATTCTTTTGACAAATGCTGGTGACTTTCAGCAAGACATTCCAATTCAGCAAACCTTTAACAAACAAAATATAAAGGTAAAAATTCCTATAATAAAAAATGAATGTATTGTCCCAAGAAAAGAGACTTTTCTGTTTGACATACCAATCAATTTCACACTCACATATGCCTTTGGAGACATACATGTTTCCATCTTCACAACAAAATGGCTTTTCATAAAAAGAAGATCAAATAGTAAACTTGATATGTGCAGTTATGAATGCGCTATGTATCTAATTACACCATTGCAGGCCTTTCAATGAGTAAAGTAGTTTGCGCGCGTGGGATAGTTTGCGCGCGTGGGATAGTTTGCACGCGTGGGATAGTTTGCCCGCGTGGGATAGTTTGCGCGCGTGGGATAGTTTGCCCGCATGGGATAGTTTGCCCGAGTGGGATAGTTTGCGCGCGCTAAAGATTCAATTGTTTGAGCTTTCCTTAGTACTTGGATGTATATTTTTCATAAA
This sequence comes from Mastigias papua, assembly GCA_964019165.1. Lineage (NCBI taxonomy): Eukaryota > Metazoa > Cnidaria > Scyphozoa > Rhizostomeae > Mastigiidae > Mastigias > Mastigias papua. The sequence goes on along the minus strand of OZ025285.1, from coordinate 12,418,957 downwards.
ACTGGCGTGAGCGACACATCAAGTGCGTGAACTGAGCTGGGCGCGTGCCTGTGCGCTCGTGCGCGATCGCGCGCGTCTCATTGAAAGGCCTGCATTGTCAGCATAAGCACTAGTGAATGAAAAAGACATTAATCATAAGGGACAATGACAAAATTGCAAACTAAAAACAATATCATAGAAAGAGCTGTGGGTATGTACAGAGAAAAAATACGGAAAGAAATGGTATTAGTGGTAAAAGTTTTGGCGGGGCCACTATCCTCTTAAGTTAAGTCAATGTAAGGCCCTGGTAAAAACTATTTACTAAAACAGCCTGCAACAAACCTATGTATACCGACTTTTCATTTTGATGACACCTACTGTTACTGTTTTAAGATTGCAAAGAGTATCCTTCAATTCAGGTACTTCATGTGAGAACAAAATATTTTCTTTGATAGTTTCTTTATGAAAAATATGTGATGAAGTATTCAGCAATGAGTGAAATATGCCACAGCATGCTACATAGGAGAACACCAACAAAAAAGGGCATTAACCAGAGATGCCCTGTGCACTGGTTATAATTCAAACATGCTACACACATATACTAATGAATGATGGAAAACCCCTTCTACCCCCAAGAGAATATGCATATATAACATCAGAGTCCCTAATCAAGTAGCAACAAGCCTTTTCGTAAGAAATAGCTCGTGCAAGTGGACAAACGCTCTTGAGTGATTTCTCTTGTGCGAGCAAACGCTCAAGTATGGATATATATACACAATCATGTTGATTTGATAAGTAACATAAAGAACTACTTGGCCACGGGCCTGGCACATGATAAAAAGCAACCACATAATGCTAAAAGTTTTATGACAACGGTATAACCCTATTAGTAATCACTTGGATGTCAATGAAAATTAACCATTATTATGATCCTAAAAGCACTCGAGCAATGGCTAAATACCCTGTTAAAATTCATTGATAGTTGTAAATTGAGAGAGACATAATGCAGGCTATAATAGTATTATACTGTATCAAGATCAAATTGCAATTTTAGCTTTAAATGGCAAGTTACAAATAAAAAAGTGTTATGAAACGTTTATTTCCATTTGTTCTGAGTTCACTCGCTGTCACTGTCTGAACTTCTGAATTGCTCTAGAATTCGTAATCAGATTCGTCATAGACCAAACTGTTGTCTTCTTCTTGTACAGTCCCATCTAATTGAAGCCTTTTACTTCGAGGCCCTCTCACTTTCGTCCTCCGCCGTCTTTCAAGATAAATATCCAAGGCTCTTTCAAGGATATCATCTCGTTATAATATGTTTCTAATCTGTATCTCCGAGCTTCAAAACTCATGTGATTTGAAATTGAGGTGAACAGAAAAAACGCCGTTATTTTATCAAGCATATGCATAAAATGCTTGGAAGTAGAAGTGGTGTAAGTTGATTTACATAGGCATTAACAAGAACATCAAATGGGTAAGAGTAGAACAAATTGCAGCCGTGACTACGCCAGATGGGTAAAAGCATTTGTTGACAACTTTCACACATTTTGACAACCGGACTAATGATTTTCTTCCAAAATTACATAGCGATATCCAACAAGATTTACCGTTTTGCGCGAGCGATCAAAAGCTCACGTGGTTTGGTCAGCGCGTGTGCTGACGCCATCGCGAGCGATCGCTCGCGTAATAATAATAATAATAATAATAATTTATTTATTTAAGGTTGGCGTGATAAAGGTAGTTAAAAAACTAATTAATGCCAACCAAACCACGTGAAACGAAAAGGCCTGTAGCAATATGTAATAACTACCAATAAAGCAATCAAATACCTTGACTGCAAAGCCATTCCTGGGTGACTGTTGTCCTGTTTTACATTCATCAAAGTGGCTCGTCTTAACTGCTCTTCAACAATCAGGGCTTGTTCAAGAAGCTAGGGGAAAAGGCAAAACTGCTATCATATTTAGGATTGTCAGACTGGCCTTCTGTTATTTGAATATTTGCTCTGTTCAACTCGCGTCACGTTACAAAATAGCACAACCTGTAATCAAAGTCAGTAAGACATTTTGAAAATCTCTCCTGATAAACTACCAGCATAAGTGGGGGGGGGGGGGATTGAAAATAATAGACATTTGTAGGCTAAAATTTGTAATAAAAAGTTGTAATAAAAAGGATACTAAAACAGACCTTGAATCGCCTGGCAATGAACTTATTCTTGTAGTCAATTGACACTGAAATCCAAAACAATAACAACATCTTATTTACCATAAGTAAGAGGCAATGCAGAAACTTTCGCAAATTGCTACTACGTAAGCATTGGTATACAGTCAGACAGTATGAATACCAAATAGGATCATTGTATAATTCACCTCATAAGGATGTTGACATCACTCTGCATACCAAATTACGATTAAAAAAATGACAAACCAACATAATGTCATATTGTCAATGGTTTACTACTGATTTCAATCCAATGCGAAGTGGACACACAATCTATGTAGTCTCATCAAGTAATACTTTCATCTTACAGTATAACTTTATCACCTATGTAGGACAAACTCTTTTGTGCAGAATTTGGAACATCAATCTCAATTATGTTTTAAAGATCCAGGATTTTCACGGTAAAATTATGGCCATGCGATCAACAGAGTGGACGTGCGTAAGTAAAAATGATTTAATAACACAACATAACAAGCTAGCTATTTGCAACACTCAACAAGAATTATGATTTTAGCTTTGATAGGCATGCTGTTATAGCTTATCGGATTCATTTGAATCAGATATGTTCTCATATCGTATTGGCTCTCTGTGTACATGAAGAAGATCATGAATATGGTATGATTTCAATATGCGTGTAAGCAAGGTATGAAATGAATACGGTATCATGTAAACACTCCAATACTTTGTAAACGGGGTCTTAACTTTGTTGGGTCAATGTGCAAACAAAAGATTTGTACATTCAAAAGTTTCCATTACTCAAGTGGTTTGGCCAAGTACTAAACATAGGATCAACAAGTTTGGCGCATTTCGTATATCACTCTCAACAGGGGAGATAAAATTCACTGGGTGCATGATTAATCACCCCCAAATGAACTATTGGGAGCGTATCTGCACATGTGGGCTGTCATGTACCTCCTATTGAAATCCCTGAAGATCTACCATTTGACGACCAACAATCAAATGAAATTCATAAAAACATACTTCTTTGAAATGGTTTGTTGATTGTATCAAATCGGGGATCATTTTGAATATCTTGCCATCTGCCATAGCCATGCCTGTCTTTGTGTCAAGAAATCAAAACAACTATTGCATTGATAAAAAATCTGCTAACAGTAATTCCATAGCTTTAATAATGTCGATTTAAAAAAAATGATTATTGAAAATCGCTAGCTGTCATAAATGCCACAGACAGATACATGCACACACAGTCACATTGACATACACTAGCACAAACATACGCACACATTTGTGTGAGCATGCATCATTGACTGATAAGAATACTAGATTACTACAAATGATCAAATAAAATGAATTAAAAATGGAATAAGTTTTAAATGAAATAAAAAGGATACACAACAGCACCAACCAACAGCCAGTAATCATGGTATCTCCACCATATGTTATCATATTTACGCTTCTCTTCAGCTTCCCATAAAACATGCAATTCAGTAAACCCACCATCAGCAATATTAAACATGAACTTTGGCAATTCTTTAGAAGAAGTGCCAGCAGTACTTGATGGCCTTGATGATGACTCTGAACTTGGTGTACCAGGTTTTGGTGTCCCTGGTTTTGGTGTCCCTGGTTTTGGTGTCCCTGGCTTTGGTGTTCCTGGCTTTGATGCTGCAGGCTTGTCATCTGGTTTTGAAACATCTTCTGATGTGCCCACTTCTTCACTACTCTTCAAAGCAGCGTCATCTGATTTACTTTCTACCTTCTTCGTGTCTTGACTATCTTCTTCTTTGCTTCCTTCATCTTTTCCAGTCTTAATCTTCTCATCTACTGTTTCCTTCTCTTCTATCGCCTTTTCATTCTCATTATCATCCATTGCATCCATGTTTGAATCATTCCCATTAGTCAAAGATCCCTTTTCTTCCTCTATATTAATACCTTCTACCTTATTCTCACATATAGCATCAGTTTTACCATCAACTAGCTTACTTTTCTCAGCAACTGCATCCTGATCTCCACCTGAAAGTAAAATATCTTTCTAAATATACAAAAATCCAGTTCATGAGACAAGCTTTCAGGTCAAAAATATTTGGTTTAAACAGGGCACTGGATATCAGTTAGCTACAAATCTAAAAACCATCATTCTAAAATTTTCAATTCTGCTATAAACATGTGTAAAAAGTTGAGCCACTAACAGCCAGTGGATAGGATTCCGAAAGCCGCACAAATAGAAGCAGAATAATTTTGAGCTCTTTCAAGTGGGGTATACACAATACTTTAGATGGAACAGAAGGTGCTCTGCATTGGCAAGATGCAAATAGCAATGAAATCGACATTGAAGACTTCCACCCTGTTTTTGATAATGATTTAATCGCTGGGGAAGTGGAAGAACTGCTCACGGATTCTGACAACAACAACAAGAACAACAACAACAAAGCCCTAATCAGACGTAAAGGAGAACAGCCCTTCTTTGAAGTTTGTTAGCAGTTTCACTTAGCTTTTGGACTTACATAAACTTCTTTAACCGTAAAAATAAAAATGACCTTTTAACCGAGTACATCATTTTCATCTTTTTCTTAAACTTAAAATTGGTACCTCAACTTCAAGTCAACTTGTACACCAGACAAGATTTCAATACAGTAGATATCAATCGCAAATAGTAAAGATAAAAACTGGACGATTTAAGCTAAGTTATGAGAGCGATTTAAGCTAAGATACACGGAGTACTTTAGCTAAGTTAAGCGGGCGATTCATGCTTCGATACGCGGACGAATTAAATTATTACAACAACGCTGTCTTTCAGAAACATTTCCAATGCTTCTATCTGCCAATTGAGGTTCTACTTTTAGTTTGTGAAATTATCAAAATGATCCGCGCTTGCTACTTAGCACATCCACTTTCTTTCACTATTTGATGGCCCCTGTCACTTGGCACCATGTCCCCCATGTGCTTTAGCCATGTCTTCAGGAAAGCTCAACTAGCTGATACGTTGTGATTGCGAAAGTTTAAGATCACTTCTAGAAGTGCATAGATATCTACTTTTCACATTCATGTAGTTATTGGAAGCTGTCCAATTTCCCCACGCCTTGCCCCATTTCTTCTTACCAAAAGTTGCTAAGGTAAAAGTAGTAGACATCATGTAGAGAGCAGTCTTTCGAGTTAAAACACTGATTTACTTTATTTGGATGGATCATTTGCACATTAAAACTAATCTAGGTTCTTTCAGAATCTTGAACATCTTTGAGATTTGCAACAAAATCCGAAACCCCACACTACTAGAGAAGAACTAAGATCTCAAAATACGAAACTCCCAGAATAAACGATCTGCAAATACCCAAACCACGGTTGGAAATCTGAAAAACGTTTTTCGTATGTCGGTGCAAAAGACTGGAATGAAATCCCAAACGGCACAAGAAATGTGGAGTCTACTCACATTTTCAAACAAAAAATGAAAGCCTGCCTCTTGGGACAGTAAAGTAAAATCAATGTAGAAATAAACAATTTATGAACAAGCCCCAAAACATGACCTCCCGGTAAAACAGCTTAACACTTGTTTGTTTTGCTTTTGTTTTGTATGCATATTTACTACTATTTATCTATTAAAACACTGAACGAATATTATGTATATAAATATTAAATGAAATATTAAATGAAATTCAAATTGATCTAATGGGTTCAAAACAAACATCTGCCATCCTCTGTGCCATCTGTTCTGTGTGAAAATTCTGGAATCATGATACAATCCAAACACAGAAAAAAGCAAATGCATGCTTGACAAAAACCCATGGCTCTGGTCGATGTGTTGCAGAGCGACATCTGCTGTATGTAGCAACTGAAAATCCTACACACAAATGATGAATGAGAGAAATCTGCTGTGTTGCCCACTCTGCTTAAGGCATCAAAACCAAATAACATCCATAACAATAAACATGAAAAACACAAGAAATCAACCGCATAATTATTCGCCCTTACCATTCTGTTCTGGATTTTCCACTTTGTCTTCCATATTTGAAGGTGCGTCGCTTGTCTTCTGGCATTCCTGTGGGTAAGATTGTTGAACATTGTTGCACATTGTTGAATATTGTTGCCCATGCATATAAACATAAAGAAATGGAAAATGTCATATGAAAGAAGAAACAAATTAATAAAAATGCCCCCATGATAAGAATTTGAATCATTACCATTAAGAAGGAGCATTTTCAAACCAATACACTAATGCATATCATCCTCACAAACATACCACTTAGGAGGAGCCAACTGGACACCGAACACACGGGGAAATCAGGACAAATAAAAAACTCTTTGCAGGGTGTGTATGAGAATCATTCTTGTTGCAGCAGTAACGACCCAGGCATTCAGGAAATACAATAATTACCTTGTTTTCTTCAGTCTCCTTTGTTTTCTGATCAGATGATGAAGCTGCAGATACTTGAGTTGAGCTTGGTGTCATGGTAACAGGTGATGTCGTCCCAGATTCATTGAGAATTGAATGAATGAATGTGTTGACTGCTGCAAATTCGTCTACCTGCAGACAGACGAGCAAAATGATATAACATAATTAGGTTGTTACACTTATTTGCGAAATGTGGAATATCCTAGAAATACAAAATTGTGCATTTGCAATAGCAATGAGAGCTGATAGGCTCAAAAGACACTTGTTATTATGGGATGACATGAATGAGGAATGACCAATCAAATTGGAGAAAACTACTTACATAGAAAATATCTAACAGGAAATGACGTCCTACCATTCAATGATTGGAGGAGACAGAAGATGAACAACAACAACAGAAAATCCCAATTAATTTGGGCATTTAAAACCCATTCTCATAAAAAATACCTTTCGTTTTATCAGGCTCATAATTCCAATTCTTGAAAGGACTTGCATCCGATTGACACCTTCACGCGCAACACCATCACTGTATGTATCTGATTTGTCAGCTCCCGGTTCACACAAATGACGCAAAAACATAGCAGTGTATGCCCTTCAAAGATTACAATCAACTCATCAAGCAGAAACAACTCTTAGGTCACATTAAACAGTCAAGTTACAAAATAGGGCATGGATACAAATACTGGGTTCAGACGATTGGCAAAATAGCTGTCTTATGAAATAGCTGAAGAAATGTCTAAACTTAATTATGGTCATTCCAATAGTTAGACTACAATGCAAGCGAATCCTTTGATCAGATGGTGGTGCATGAACTTTTTTTCATCAAATGTCAATCAGCACAGGTCTGTGGAATTCAATTCATCATTTCACAAGGAAACAACTTGCACTATTCATTATGATTAATAGAATAGAAGAAAATAACCATAGGGAAACAAGAATAAAAAAAAGAAATGTAGAAATGTAGAAATGTGTAAAGTCGAACATATACGAATTTAACAATATTCTCTTACTGGAAAGCTCTCTCTGATTTTCCTCGAAGATTGTGAATACACCTGCAAAAAATTTTCAAACGGAACAATTTGTCAGGCCGCTGCTACAGGCTTTAGCACATGCATGGAAACTTGTGATTTTGCTCAAAGACTATACTCCAATGATCAGATGATCACATGATATCCCTGGTGGTGCTACACAATGTTTTGCTGACATAAAAATAATAATAATAATAATGCTAACACAAACATAACAATTAATATACAAAACTGTGTGCATTATTTTCACTTGATTTTCCATCCAATTTATCTTCACACATGTAAGATAACATGATTGAAACTGCTCTCGATTCTAAACTGGAATAAAAAACCAAACAAAAATGAAATCATGTTTACCATTTGGCCTTTGCAACTTTGAAATCTTTGGGTGGAAGGCCATAGCGCATTACTGCAGTCAAATATGACCGTCTTTGTCTTGGGTTAAAGCCATAAACCTAACCAAACGAAAAGGAATCACTCATACAGATAAATGTACTAAACATATATGAAAAATATATCAAAATTATATACATGAGAAGTGGAACAGAATTCTAATATAAGGTGATTTTATATCTTATATATAAATATAAGAATTAGCAGATTTCTGAAGAAACTCAAAAAATTCTTCATGATTCTTTCTTTGATTGAAAAAACCATCAGACGAAAGGAAGAAAACAATTTACTTCAATATGTCCTCCAACTCTTGATAACAATGGAGGCAAATCATTCTTCAATTTCCCTTTGCGACTTTTACCTGATATGAACAAAAAACATAGGCAATTGGATTAGGAGAAGAAAGCCAGGGCATAAAGCAACAATGATTTCTAATTCCAAATCAGACCTGAAACGTTGCAAACAAAACAGATTTCACAGATCCACCTAGTAGTTGTTTTTTTTTAACTTTAATACAACTCTGAGCCTTTCCGCATTCAGTTCAAAACACTATCTGAAAATGGCCTTGACTAAACTCTCATTGTTTTAAAAAGCCAACTACAATCCTCAAAATAAACGTTCCGACTATTATAGTGGCAGATAAGGATCCTGGGACAAATAGCTTTGAGCTGACATATTCAACATACCTTCCCTGATACCAATGTTTTCTTCATCATCTTCATCATCGTCGTCGTCGTGATAATCATCGCCTTCGAAGTCAGAACCGTCGTCAACTGTGTTACAGGAAATGGTGTATTTAGGGGAAGTTTTTACACCGATCAATCTCAAACTCAGTTATGCTCTAGATAGGTGATGAATAGCAAGAGCACCAAAGACCAAAGAGATGATTCTGGAGTTAGCCAAAAAACACTTAGCAATGGGATTGTCATTCTATGACCACTAGTCTTTATAGCTGATGGAAACATGGGACTTAAGTAATTATAAAGGAAATGTCAAAGCAGAATGAATACAATGTGCATTAAAATATTTCAAATTCCAATAGCAAAAACTGTTCGCTTGTATCTGGTCTATTAGAAAGCTACTTCATAAGAATAAATGAGAAAACAAATGACGTATACTAACTGGCAACCAAACAACAATGGAAGACATTCCTGATACAAAATCATGAAATATTATGTATGTGAATGACTCACGTGGGCCAGGATCCATGATAGTTCCATCAACATAATTCACCTGATAGAATTTACAATTAAAGTAATTACATCCTACTGCAGGAGACAAGTCGTAATAAGTCCTAGAGCCACAAGAACACTATCTAAATCTGCTACGTAAAATTAAATACAAATATTCAACTTCATTGACCACAGAACCAGCACAACTTATGCAAAGATAAGGTACAACAAACGCACAAAAATGTACAAGGAAATCATCCTACCAGCTAACATCATCAAACATAAAAAGCTATATATCCAAAGAAAATCTTTGTATCATTTTTAACGCTATTTCCTATAAAACAACAATATACCATCAAATTATACGAAAGTGAAAATGACAGCTTAAATAAGAATGAAAAAATAAGAATCAAGTGTAAAACAACTGACCTGTTTTCTGGCTCTCTTTCCTTTGCCTAATGTACTTGCAATATACTCTTGTTCCTGCTCATAATGATGACGTAACAACCTTTCCCAATATGCATGATCTGGTTTCTCTGCCTCTTGCTAATAACAAACAACATGCGGACAAAATGTTCAGACAATACATGGTGTACACAATGAATAAGAGTTTGCAATGTAAAGCTTCATGCAGCCACTCTTAAATGAATGATTGCACAGTGAGTAGAGTGGTATTAAACACGAGTATTCCAATCCAGTTCAACATAAAATCAAGAATGAATGAATGGATGAATGAAACTAAGAAATAAAACAATAGAAGAGTAAGGATTGAATGTTTCAAAGAAACGCAAGGCAAACAAAGAAAACATAAATTTCCATACTATCTAATAATATATATATATATATATATATATATATATATATATATATATATATATATAACATAAGGAAAATGAAAAGTAGCAATGTGTCTGGATGTTTAATTCTACCTTAAGGACTTCAACTTCACTATCCTCCTCCTCCTCTTTGTCTCTCACTACGTAACTGGCAACCTGAAAAGAGAAGTAACAATTCCTACCAGTTATTTACCCTATATATATATATATATATATATATATATATATATATATATATATATATATATATATATATATATATATATATATATATATATATATATATATACAAACTAAACCTAAGCCGCATCCACAACGTATATAAATTACATAAATAGAATAAACCACAAATATACTATCCTTTAAGTAAACGTTTCGATCAGAATCTTCATCAGTACTCACTGATGAAGATTCTGATCGAAACGTTTACTTAAAGGATAGTATATTTGTGGTTTATTCTATATATATATATATATATATATATATATATATATATATATATATATATATATATATATATATATATATATATATATATATATATATATATATATATATATATATATATATATATGACATATATATGACATATATATGACATATATATGACATATATATGACATATACATAAATAGGGGACACTGAAAGCACAAGTTATCAACAGCTATTGATGCAAGACAGACGTTTTACAGCAAGCAACTCCAACATTAACTGGCCTAAAATGTATCTTCAGTATATACAAATTGTTTGAGCTATATACTGTCTCATGTCCAATATCTCCAGGACAAAGACCCTGGCAGCTCAGTGGTATTTGTTGATATTGCACATTCATACTACAATCAATGTTTGCAAGTCTCCTTAAAAAAGAGAGGCACATAGATTGGATAAAGTACGAATATGCATTAACTTTTAGTAAGATACCAATAGTTCACCACGATTACAATAGACTATTAAATATCTTACTTGAAATAATCATGAAAAATGGCAGTAAAAATCAACAAACCTTGAATGATGATAAATATTCATTCATAGCACTTTCCTTCTGTTCAATTCCTTCATTTGATCTATCAAGTAGATCTTCAACTGCTTTCATATCATAGAAAATTTGACCTGTGTCATTCGATGCTGAAAATAAGATTAGTTGGCTTCTAAAACTTAAATGTACAGATATTGAAATCACTTAAGATGATGGCCAAGAAGGCGGAACATCATCCACATAGAAGACGAAAGCAACAGTGAATAAACATCAACAAAGGTCTTCCAAAAACTTCACATGTTGCCATAAAGTTTTGACAACATTTGACACAATGAGCATATTTTTTTCAAAACACTTCGTACTAAAAATTTAATTTCTCAAAATGATGTTGAACAAGGCTGATCATTTCATGCAATTCATGATAAAAAAAACTAGGAAAATCTCTCATTCATCTTAAATTGTAAATCCATACATGCCGGCTCATATGCAAAAATCCTCTGCTTATCTCTAACTCCATCAATATTTGCACACGTAATGCCAAACTCTTTACAGAGAATATACTCCTTTAATGTAGAACCAAATTCCTCTAACTGAAGTGTGTGGATCCAGAAAAAAAGACAACCTTGTGCCCACAATATTGATATACTGAACTTTGGCTATACGACCATAGCAATAGAGAATGCAGAGTGATGTAACGAAAAATTTCCGATTCAGTAAAATCCAAACACGACTCTCACATACCATTTTCATCGTCTTTGAACAGATCTTCTGTTCCAAATCTCAAAATATCATCAAGTTCACCCTTTGACATAACTGCGGATTTCTGACCAATACCTGGCCTAACGACAAGATGTGTTAGCATCATCTTTTTCTTCGCAACTTGTGTTATCCTTTCTTCTACTGAGCCACGTGTTACAAAGCGGTAAATCATAACCTATCAAAATGAAAAGACAATGAGTAAGGCATTGATGAGTAGACATTCCAACCACGTCGTACAACCAAAGGTATGACCTATGATACAACCTACAGCATAACCACTAACAAAGGCCACTGTCTGGTGAGCCAAGACATCCAATTCCATGTCTTTATGGCAATCAAACATGAAATCGTCTCTCCAAGATTAAATCGCTGAAGAAAAATTTATAACAGAACAAATGGTTTTTATGAATAATCGTCACTATTTTATGAATTAGTAAAGCCAAATGCTAAAATGATTTATAACCAAAACAAAATGCAGAACTGAATAATTACTTTGTTTCTCTGGCCAATTCGATGTGCTCTGCTAAAGGCTTGAATATCGTTATGAGGATTCCAATCAGAATCATAAATAAAAACTGTATCTGCTGTAGCAAGATTAATGCCAAGTCCACCAGCACGGGTTGAAAGAAGAAAAGCATTGGTATCTGAAGTTGGCTCTGCAACATGAATTAAACATAAATCAATAATCCATCATAAAGAGCTTTGTGAAGTTACTATCATTGTTATATAAGTAACTTTTCTATCAAATCTCTAATTTTTCTTCACATAAATTCTTTCTGATTTAGTAATATTGTGTTGCACAGAGGCCTATATACTTTTTCGACAATCCAGGGACACTAGCTCCAGATGGTCTTCTAACGAAGGCTTCTCTCAGTTATATATTTGGTGTATGTAGCAGCTATTGGATTAGACTGCCAACAAGCTTAAGCCCCATCCCCATGTGTAACTCATCATTCACTCATGTAACAACTTTGAAATCAAGTTCAAATGATTCCTTTCATGTGTTCAATTAAGCAGCATATTAATGACAAAATAAGACTATCTTTCAAATATTGTCAAGTATGATAACACTGAAAGACAAAATTAAGTTTTGAATGGTGATATGATAAAGAAGATGGGCACTAAATTACAATTTATGCTCTACTGATAAATAAAATATTTATAATCTACCTTGAATAAAAGTAACAAAATAGTTTAATTGATATTAATTCGAGATTTATTTTCCAATTTCATAACCAAATATAGATAACTAAAGGAATAATAATTTATTCACTACAAAATTATCTCTATACTTTATCTTTCTTAAATGCTATCATATCTATCTGATATTATTTTAACTTTAAGAATTCGCTTGCCACCTATCAAACTCTAAGAAGATTCCATTTCAAATACAAAGACTTAAGAACACACACACATGTAGATATATATAGATATATCAATATATACCATTGAAACGATCAATGCTTGCTTGACGCACTGTTCCTGTAATGGAACCATCCAATCTTTCATACTTCCATCCTTGCCCTTCCATAAAATCCTCCAACAAATCCAACATTCTTGTCATCTGGGAAAATATCAGAACCCTGTGACCAGCAGCAAATAATTTTCTCAACATTTTCTCCAATAGCACTAGCTTGCCACTTGCCTCCGTCAGCTCTTTAACTTTGAATGCATTATGGGGTGGAACACGGGGGGCTTCTTCTGCCGCAGCAGCAAATAAATAAGGATGGTTGCAACATTTTTTTAGCTCCATCATGATGTTTAATAATGATACGGGGGTTGATCCTTTGCAATTTAATGCATCAAAGTTCTTTGTAAGAATATATTTATAGTATTTCTTTTGAACGGGAGTAAGCTCAACTCTAACGATGAACTCACTTTTCGTTGGAATACCTTTCAATACATCGTTTTTAAGTCTTCTTAACATGTGTGGACCAAGAATTTCGTGCAGTTTTTTAATTTGATCCTCTTTAGAAATATCTTCAAATTCTGACAGAAAGAAATTTTTGTCATAGAATTCGCCAGGCGACAAGAAATTAAGCAAGTGAAACAGCTCTTCCAAATTGTTCTGAAGTGGTGTTCCAGTCAGCAATAATTTAAATTCCAAAGGGTAGCCGTTTAACACTTTGAAGAATTTTGATTGGTTATTTTTAAGCCTATGGGCTTCGTCAACGACCAAGACCGCCCAATCAATGGATTGCAATGTGTTGGCATCGATTGATACTAGCTCGTATGACGTCAACAGGACATGAAACTTCACGGGACTGTCTTTCTGCAAAAGGAATTAGTAATAATTAACTAAGATTGTGACGTAACTAATGATGTCATAGGGAATAAAACTTGTCATATAACCAAAGAAATTTGACAAAAATAATAACAAAAGACACTAAATGAAAATATCTTTTGGCTTTCTTCAAACTCTATTGACAAGCCATAACACATCAAAACATGAGAATGCTCTAATTCTGGCTCGCTTCAACCATGCATTAATATCATCATTGCATCATTGTATCTACGTTGTGGTTATTTGCTATAGCTGAAGGTGAATCGAATTGAAACATTCACATATAAACCTTGTTAAATATTTACACCATACGTCGTGGACTTTCAATGAAGTTTAATAACCCTAAGACCTATCTATGTTCATTGCTCTCTAAGCAACATTTCGTAACATTTACAACTAACAAGATATCATATCATATATCGTTATTTACAGTTGGTAAAAATACATAGTTACTAAAAACTAATTTAAACCAACTATTTAAAATAATAAACAGAAAATTATTTACAAATTAAACATTTACAGGCATTGCCATCCCATTCTTTGATCCCCCTTTTAAAACTCTTCAATGTTTCAGCCCTCTTTAATTCATCGTCTAGAGCGTTCCACAGGAGAACAACGCAATCCAATTCAACAACAAACAACAACAAATTCAACAAGAGAAAAACTCAATCCAATTCAACAACAAAGAAGTATAATCAGTTCTGTCCAAAAAAACTTTCATAGTTTACTAGAATTCTGTACGACCGAGAAATTTCTTACTAACTTTTACAAAAATAAACATCATAACACTCAGTGTTTCCATCAATCATCTCTCAGCACTACCCACCTTCATCTTGTATGGTTTCTTTCCAGCTTTAACAGCATCCTCGTCGAAAGAGAATTCATAATTTCTATAACAAAAAGCTCGTATAAACACAAAATAAACATGATATAAACATGCAACCAAAAATTACTCCATGAACTTTTCATTTCAAAGGGAGGAAATCTACAGCAACTCTTGCTAGAAATACAAACTGAAATATGAAAAATGAGAAAAACGACTATATGGCAAGATGCGCAAAATAAAACATATATATATACCTGATAACTGCTCTGTTATCCCTGTCCCCAATGTATGTGACAACATACATATCTGGTGCCCAAAATTCAAACTCACGTTCCCAGTTGATGATCGTAGATAAAGGTGCTGATATGAGGAATGGTCCTTGTGAATGACCCTGCGAAAGAGCAAACTATAATGCTACAAATTTCTTATAAGCAACATGAGCCTCAAATCAGGCAAAAAATGGAAAAACTTAAGGAAACACGAGCAGGCCGAGTAATAAAAGTAAACCTGAAAAACCTGCTTTTGTGAGGAAACTGTTATCGAACTTGAAAGATAATACAGATAGCATCCATCTCTCAAATGCTCTTTACTAAAAATTCTATTTCATGTCTCACAGTTTCCTTCTTTTCATAGGAAATTTCAAGAGTTTTAAGAAAGACTCAAGAAATATTTACAGCTGAGATTGATGAAATCGCAAGAAACATCCGAGCTGAAGGGAGAAAGTTTGTTTTATAAAGAAAAGTGCATATGTATGTATGTATACAAACTATGGGAATTTGATGATAAAGAGAATAAAAAACACCAAGAAACAGATAAAATAAATGCGATGAAATCCATACCTCTTTTACTAATGTATACAAAAAAGCTATGGTTTGAATAGTCTTTCCAAGACCCATTTCATCAGCAAGAATTGTGTTTGTACCCTGAGACCATGAAAACCTCAACCAATTTAATCCTTCCATTTGATATGGGTGCAACTGTCCTTCATTTGCTCCAAGATATTCTGGCTGCTTCTCATATTTATCTTCACACTTTCAAAAGAAAACAAATACGACTGAACGATGCTATTAACTCTTCAACCTAAAAGCAGCAGTACATGTGTATGAAGATATATGCATGTATGTTTTGTATGTATGTATGTCTACATAGATTTTCAGATCACAGTAATATCATCCATTATTACTTGCCTAAATTCGTTACTTTTCAACCATCATGAATGCTAGCTCTTCAGACTTTAGAATCTAAGTTTTTCTAGTGGAATAAAAATCTTCTAAATGGAGTGCTGGAAAGATCTCTATCAACTAACAAAAGGATATATTTTAATTCTCACTTGAATCTTCTTCCTGCCATGAACATTTGAGATTACAACAAAGAGATTAAATAACTATGGAGATTTCTGTTATTTGATTCACTCATTTGCACTTTGTTTTGTTTTTTTAGGTTTTTTTTTAATAAGTACTGTCAGGGAAAGACCATGGAGCCTATAACAAAGCCCCAACAAAGGAAGAAAATAAAGTTCAGTAGATAGGGAGATAAGATCAAGTTTGCTGATGTTAGTTTTGAAGCGAAATAAGTTGTAGGATTCAGGGAAGGAGGTGGAAGGCAAGGTGTTCCAAAGTTGACAAGTTCTTGAAATGAAAAGTGACTTGTAGGAAAGGGGGTTCGTGGATTAGATAGCATGACTTGGAAAGGGTGTGATTGAGAAGAGCTTCTGGTGGGTCGAACATGCCTCAGTGGATCAGGAATAATATTCTTTCTATCTGTGTAATTCTGATATTCAGACCAATGAGTGTTTTGGACACAAAACTAAAAAATCAGAACTAATACCATGTTGAATCTGCCCTATCACCCCTTCCTCCCATTGTAATAAACTCTGAGAAAACCGCACAAATTCTACAAACCCATTTTCAGATCACGTACACATCTTCCTCTGTAAATTCCATCTACATTTATCTGATTTAGAAAAACGCATCAGATCTAACAAAAATGACATCCATAATTTGGCCCAAAGGAGGATGGGTTTTGACATATCATGGCAGAAGCAATAACAGATAATATACATGAAAGCCATTACAAGAGAATCAATTAAATCTGCTCTCATGAGGGAATTCAAACTCAAAGTTTGTACAAAGAACATTCAACACACTACCAAAACACAAGGTGCCGAAGCACGGTTAAATACAAAAACATACATTTGCAGATGATTTTGGTTTTTTTGTCTTTTGCTTCTTGGATGATTTCTGCTTTATTCTTTTCTCATAATTATCCCTGTGATAAACAAACCATTACAAATACATACATATAAACAAAAAAGTGCTTGTTCATTAACATAAAAGTAAAAAGAAATCTTTTGAGTATTGAAAGCATTAATCAAAGCAGGAATCGATGGGGGTTGGTTGGGTGGGTTGGGATGGGTGGGTTGGGTGGGTGGGTGGGTGGGGTAGTTGGTTGGGTTGGGTTGGGTGGGTGGGTTGGTTGGGTGGGTTAGTTGGGTGGGTTGGGTTGGGTGGGTGGGTTGGGTGGCAGTCATGCCACAGATATCTTCTTATAAAATTAATTTATTGGTTTGCACCTGAGTAACTTTTCATGGGCAACTTTCCTAGCCAGCAAGTCCGTAATATTCCTAATTAGATCACAGGCCTGCCAAACCACAAGCATATGGAAAACAGCACATTACCAGGTGGGCCAAGATAAACAAACAGAAGCACAAGTATATTGTTCCATATCACGTGACACATGCCTCCTATTTGCCATGGCATAATTTTTCACCTGCCAATTTAAATTTCACAATTTTTCACCTCCCAGTTTAAATTTTACAATTTTTCTGTCAAACAAATATCTTCTAACAATTCAGTCTCCTATTCAAATGATAGTTCATATTGAATTAAGTTTCAAACAAGGAAAATATCCTTATCATGTTGACAATATTATCAAATATATATATCAAATATTATTATGTTGACAATATAATCAAATATTAAGTCATCAACACAATACATTCTACTTGAGAAGCCTCTATTTCAACTATGAGACAATAGCTAAGTATCAAGACTATGTTATCATTTCTACCTGAGGTCTTCATATTTCTTGATGAATTCTTGAAAATCACTGAAAAACCAAAAAGCCATAAAATGATACTTAACAGCTCCAGTGAATTTTTTTTACAATTGCATAAGTACGTATATACAAAAAAGAATAATATCATATCATATGAGCATATCGTTCATGCATGGAATTACTAAGGAACCCTGCAGAAAAAGAATTGCTATGAAAACATCAATGGCTAGCATTTTGGGGGGGCCAAGGACATTAAGACAGTTGTTCCCTACAAAATTATGAAAACACATTAAAAACAACAACAATAACAACAAAAGATTTAATAATCATTAAAATACATCAATTTCTCTAGCCAAAAATGAAAAATCTTCTCGCCAAAAGGTATATAAATTCTGCCACATTTTGACTTCTCTCAATTCATGATCAACTCAGATAATCTTACATCTTGGGAGATAGGAGTAATTTTGTCCACCCCCACCCCTATACCAGTTGCTCCATACAAATCAGAACAGTTTCCATAATAAATCTTATGCAACACAAACCTGATTTCTGAATTTGCTTCGTCTGACGGTGACTCCCATGTGCATTGATCATATGGTAACTCTTTCCAACGAACAAGATACAATGACCTACCACGCTTTTCTCTGTAGGAGAAGCAATATTTATATAGTGATGCAAAGTATCAAGTAATGACATTTATATTTAAATTGATACAATATATATATATATATATATATATATATATATATATATATATATATATATATATATATATATATATGTATGTATATATATATATATATAACCAGCTATTATAATATCAAACTAAGCAAATGATAAAACAGTGTACAAAATATTTTCCTTTGAAGTTTCAGTAAGAACTCTAAATTCTTTTCAAATGAAACTTAAACAACCATATCTAGATAAAAAAGAAATTTGGATGCAATGAAAAAGGAAGACTATATTATGGAAAGCATTGAAAAGCTCCTGTCATACAGTTCAGATGCTGATCTGTAACAAAAGGTTGCAAGTAAATCTTTAACTCATCTAATAAAACAAAGACAAAAGAATTTACCTATGCCATAATATTCTGTTAATTTGCAACCATTCTGGCTTGATGCCATATTTGTAGAACCTCTCCTCCAAGTTGTTCTTTGGCTCAGTTGTCTCTTCTTCAGATTCATTCTCTTCAGTTCCATCTTCAGGTACTGGAGGGTCATTCATGTCATTTTTTCGACAGAACACACGAAACAAAGGGGCATGAAACTTTTCAAGCTAGAAAATAAATGATATGATATGATACAATTTTTGAAATCAACAGCAAAGGAAATGAAGAGTATGATGCAATTTTCAAAATCAATAGCAAAGGAAAATATACATACACATATAAAGAAATATATAGTTCATGGTAACTTCATGTCCTATTTAACGTTATTAATAGGGTCCTGTTATATATTGTGTTATTTTCAATATGAACAAAAGGCTTTTGCCAATGTCACGCTTTGACACTTATGTATTGTATTGTATGTTAGTCGCATGGAGTTGTTAACTAGATGTTATGAGTTGTTTACCATGGACATGATAGTCTGTTTTTCTTGTTGGTTGCTACAAAATATTACAGGTCCCTTGTACCCAATAGTGGTTTTCTTTTTTTCTATTTTCCTACACATTACAATCATTTACTTATTTAACTTCTTTCAGTTATTCTGTTCACTTTCAATTTCTCATGCTTTCAATGGATTTCTACCCACTCTTTCAAAGTCAAAGAAGACTAAATGAAATCAAACATATAGCTTTCCCAATTAAATTGCATTTAAAGGCATTGGTTGATTTACAAATATGTTAAGACACTGTTTCATGCATCACTTTGAAATATAAACTTCTATAGCATGAAACTGCAAATGGTCTGATAACAAACACAAACTAAAACAAAAAATACCTGAACTTCATCAATCCATTCACATTTCCAATATGAAAAGTTCTGAAATTTCACAAGAAATTTGCGAATTTGACATGGGCCTGGCTTGGCTCCTGCCTTGATTTCTTCCTCTACAAAAATAGATAATCAGTCTAGGTGATCCTAACAAACTATAAAGCATAGAAATAACAAAATGAAGCATGAAGATAAACAAAGAAATCACATGATCAGCTGGTGGTGCATGATACATTTTATCTACATGCACAATTCAGTACAGGTCTGTGGATGTAAATCATCATCTCATGTGTCAACCATAAATTTGCTTAAATACTCTATTCAATACAGAGTAATCTTTTAAAAAGTAGTAAAAAGAAAGAGGTAGATATCACACCAGTTGGTTCATGCATCACAAACTTCCAAAATAGGATACGTTCAACCTTTTCAGGGAGTGGCTCAGCCTGTAAAAAACAATATATATATATACCACTAAGAGGACATATTCTTACAAATCACATCTAAATTAGCAAAATTTACACACTAATAAACCATTGTGCAAAAAACTCATGATCAGTTGGTGGTGCATGATAGTATTCTCTACAAGAAGCATTTTCAGCACAGGTCTGTGGATATCAATCATCACATCATGACAGTTTTTGCACACAATTTTAAAACATTGAAAAAATAGAAGGACAGTCAAAAGGATTAATAATACGTAAAGAAACTACAAAAAACATTAACCATTCAGGAATCAGCCATAGAAATGAGAAAATTAAGAAAAATAAAGCTTGACAGTGCAAGACTTTCTTACCCTGCAATGGGGGCAAACCCATTCACCTTCAGGGAGTCCAATTAGTTCTGGCTTTAAACATTTCATGTGATATGTTCCAGGACAACAATCACAACAGAGAAGTTCTCCTCCATCTTTGCAAACCTTGCAATATTCACCATGCTCTTCTTCACTCTCTTCTTCATCCCCAAGATGATCTTCCTGGTTTTTAAGAATTAGGGTAAAACCAGTGGAGCACAAATACACGTTTTTTTATAAGAAAAACGCTTTTTTCCTGAGGCTCAATTTTCTTAACGTTGCACAAATTTGAGGCTGAGATTTTCTTAAGATTTTCTTAACTTTTGCAGGAATAAAATGGCTGAAACAGGCTACTCTGTATTTGTTGGGCCAAAATTAGTCTTGATCTTTGTACAAGAATTTGCAAAAATGAGCCAATATCAATTTCTGGCATGTAAAGAAGATAAACTGTGATTTTCTTAAAGCATTTTCTTGAACTTGAGCCTTGTGATTTTCTTAGGATTTTCTTAAGATTTTGGCCATTTGAGCCTCATATTCTTATAAACTTTTTTCTTATAAAAAAACATGTAAGTACTTACACACATACCTCACAACTAAAACACTGCCACATATCTAATAAGGCTTCCAAAGAATTTGAATTTTAGCTCGACTAATATATCACTACATAACAAGGTAATTCCATCAGCTAATACCTCTTGACTCTCTCAGTTAATGCTACTTATACACAAACCTTGAAAGCAAACAAAACTTTATC
Organism: Mastigias papua; assembly: GCA_964019165.1. Lineage (NCBI taxonomy): Eukaryota > Metazoa > Cnidaria > Scyphozoa > Rhizostomeae > Mastigiidae > Mastigias > Mastigias papua. The sequence continues at coordinate 12,397,608 of OZ025285.1, read as the reverse complement.
TACTTATATTTCCCTTTACTTTGCATTGGAAATATGGCAATACAAAATAGCCTACCTCACACTTTGGGCAGCTCCAGTCTCCTTCTGGCGGCTCATCAAGAGGAGGGTCAAGACATGTCAAATGATATGATAGAGTGCATGTATCACACAACAGAAGTTCACCTCCATCATCACATGCTTCACAGTAAGCTTGATGCTCAACCTACCAAGTATATATTCAACAAAGTCAAACAATAAAGAATAAATGCACAGCTTCAAATATAACAATTATACATTTATGTGTAAACTTCCTTCTTCCTTGGAAAAATACCTTGCCAAAATGTCTTGCAACACCCTGACAACTACCGTTTTATTTTTACATTTGATCAATAACATCACAATCACATCTGCCACCGACACCTTTGCCACCACAACCATGATCACAACAATAATAATCATCATAATCATTTTCATCATCCAGATTCACCTTGCAATCAAATATCAGATTGAAGTCACTTACCTGAAGATATATCTCTACATATCTTTTATATGAATAATTACAGAAGATACAAATATCATTAATAAGTGCAAATCTCAAGCAGCTACCAGTCCATCCATCACTTTTACTTAATCACCTTGGTCTGGATGCACAAATAAAAAACTAGAAGAAACTGATTCAACTAGCTACATGCTTACCTTTGGAGATCCAACCACTGACCCTATAATAAAATGCAGATATAATCAGTATATAATTATCTTTTTCAACCCAAAACAAATATCAAAACAGGAAAACATACAAAAAAATAAAACACACACACAAACACACACACACACACACACACACACACACACACACACACACACACACACACACACACACACAGAAACCAAAATTATTTTGAAACATAAATGCAAGCCCAAATACATTTCTTACGGTTCAAGATTCCTTTCTCTTTTAATGCTTTCCTGGCCTTTTTCTTCTCAGCCTTCAGTTTCTTGCTCTGCGTTGTGTCTTTAATTCTTGCCTGACCACTCTTCCTTTTATATGGCTTTCTTTGCTTCAGTTTTGATTCAGCATCCTCACTTTGGGTTGTATCTTCAGAAATAAGAGGCTGATCCAGGTTTATATCGTCAATATTTACAACACCTTCTCTCTCTAGTTTTGATGGTTGTCTAGTGCTCTTTCGCCCTCCTTCCTGATAACACCAATAACACTTCATTTAAATATATGCATACTTTATTCTGAACATGAAAACAATTAACCCAATAGTTTTCTTACCAAGGAAATGCTATCAAGTAAAAGTAGACTTCTATCAGAGTATTTCCCATTAATTTTAAAGATACCTTATAAATTCATCACTAAATTAACTCTTTCTCTTTACTGAAAATAAACCTCTTCTAAATATCTTACCAGATATTCCATGAGCATCTCTATAAATATTGCACTATGTGTATGTTACCATGGAAATGTGATTCAAGGATAAAATGCATGAATCAATATAACAAATGAGAGCAGTACCCTATACAATTTGCCTCCTCTTTTGAAAACTTTAATTTTTAATGACCCAGAAGTTTCAGGTGGGTTGAAATCATCTCCAAAATCATTGCTATCATCCCAACTTTCTTGCAGAGTTGAACTCTCTGGTGAAGCCTCCTAGTTTTGGTCAAAAATAAAGAAAATAAACACCATAAACTGATTACAAAATTTAAACAATTTCTGTAGATAAGAACCAGAGAAAAAACCTCTTCAAATTCTCAGAATGACAAAACTAAAAGCAGCAAATGTTACCGAGTAATTGTTAACATTGATCTTTCACGTGTATATCTTCATCTGGTGTTATGAACTCAAAACATACCACATGATCAGTTGGTGGTGCATGAAATACAGCGCTTCTACATGCAAAATTCAGTACAGGTCTGTGGATGTATAGATCATCATCTCATGTGGTATCTTGTTCTCAAATGCTTTTAAAACCAAACTTGGTTTTATCTATACATGAAATAATTCTACCTGCGCCTACCATCAAATGAACAGAAGGGAAACACCATACATCTGAGAAGGCTGAATCAAACATTATGCAAAACATTACTAACTGTTATACTGTCATCTGGAATGCTATCAGCACCTTCATATTCCAATAACTAAAATTAATAGAATAAAACAAATTAAATTTAATACTAAGAAAAATCAAATTATCATTTTATATATCCTTAGCAACATACTGCATGTTATAAGAAATATTGAATCAGTAGGTTTATTTACTAACATTCCAAATAACAAACAGATCTTGTCTCATATATCCCATAACCTGCCTTCCTATGCTTCACACCTCGCACACCACATAAAGCAGAAAAAGATAACCCTGGTATATCATTCACTTATTTATCTCTATTTCAATTCAATTAACCTCTTCTCTTCCTGTGTCTTCGTCTCTCTTTCGTTTTTTATATACTGGTGCATCAACAGAATTCTTTTTTTTCTTTGACTTTCTTTTAAGTTTCACAGGCTCAAATGAATCTGCACTGTCATCTACAAAAATATAAAATAATTATTTTCATATTGAACGTCTGACCCTAAGTTCACCAGATCGAAAAACATCCGTTTGGTTCAAGTCCTACTTTAATTTGTTTACTTTACTTTTACTCACCATCGTAAACACATAAAACTAGATTGCCAAAGGTCAAGGTTTCTAATTCATAAACAGACAAGCAAACTATCTTGATTAACATTGAAAAAAAGGCTAAAACATGAAAACAAACGGGAATATTGTTTCGATCTCTATCGACTGGTAGCAATAGTTACATTTGGCCTCACAAAAAAAACAGCCTTGACTTCTGACGGTCATTCATACCCCCGTGTTTATGGCTTCCCTATTAGGCCAAAGAACACCAAAATGAAGAAAGAAGTACATGGCCGATTTTCTATACGAAGTAGGATAAGAAATCCTAAATGCTGAGAGTGAAAAAGACATTTATTATCAATTGGAAGCCTTGGAAACCATAGTATCTTTCTAATTGGTCTGTCAACGTGATCGCAGTTAAACATTTTGGGCATGTGAGTATTTGAATAAGCTGCGCGAATGGTGCCTTGGCGAGATTTACGCGCGAAATTGAAAATCGCTTTGCAAAATAAACTAAAGTCAGAACCAGAAATAAACCTGTAGCATCAATAATCAGTTGTATCGACCGATAAAAGTATGGAGTCAAAAACAAAACGATCGAGAGCAAATAAGGAATAGTCCTTGAAATAAGCGCCCCAGAAGGAAAATCGGGGGCCAAAAGGTAGGGACGTGCCAAGTGGGACTGAACATGATGTGCATCGCATACAGACACAAGTCGCTTGAATTATTACAAATAGAGCCCCATAGTTTCGCATTTACTTACAGATATGTACAGTAATGCAATGTCCAACTCCGTAAACATAGGTTTGGTAAATATCCAAACCATATTAAAGTATTCCTTATGAACCATCCAAGATAAAAACCGACATATCTCAAACGTTAAGATAATCTAGATATACCGAGCGTTCCTAAAGCAAGTAAAGTAAGATCAATTGCTACTTTGATAGCCAAAACATTCAAAGAATTTAGTAACTTATTAAAAACGCGACAAGTTCCAAAATAACATGGAGAAGAAAAGGAGTAATTTATCTCGAAGTTCATAAAAGTTGGCCGGGATCAAACTCAAAATGGAGCACTTACCACTAAAATCATCTCTGTAAATACGCTCCTTTTTGTTGCCAGCAGGCATCTTCCCTATAGCCTATCAGTACCAAAACTCGTCACAAAGAGTTCAGATAGTATAATGCTTGAGTAATTTGCTTCGATTTAGAACTTTTTCGACGCGGCATAATCAATTGCCATGCCTCCCTCGTGAAACCAAAACGCTAAAGGATTTGCAAAGCGGGGGTTCTGCAAGCAGATGCTAACCCCCTGATTCACAATTTAGGAGAAAATGGCTTTTGATCCATTATTTTCATTCTTATGTAATAAACATATAGTCAAACTGTATACTTCCAATTCATACTTCCCGTATTATAGAACAGTTAAGTGCTATATACAAATAACTTATCCTAAATGAACTATGACAAATGGGTTTTGGAGCTGGAACGTACGACAGTATCTTGCTTCTGCGAAAACCGACTGTTCAATTTCTCCTGTTAAGTCATGGCATCCCTGAAGATCACGAAGAACAAAGGATTTTCTTGCAGATCACGTGCTCTTCTCTTACATTATATTTCATTCGTATATTTATTATATTTTACTATGTTTCAATGTTAATGCTTACTGTTAGACACTTTATACGATACATCTGACAAGTTTAATATTTTATTTTTAACCTTTACGTCATCATATTATTACATACATTTGGCACTTGGCATTTTGTGAAGGGATTTTCTGGCACATCCCCTTTTCTATCGTTATTAATGATATATTTAACCATCGGAGTAATTTCTAGGCTAAAGTACTTTACTAGTTCTTTTTTGATGTAAAACTCTTTGCAACAAATAAAATCTTTTAACCCAACCCATGAAGGTAGACAAACCTACGGTGCTAATGGCAAATGATGCTTACTACCTAAATTCTCTTCCACTGCGTTTGTTTGTCCAAGTAAAAGATATTTCCCATCTTTACCTTTCCAACACGTCTAAGAAGAAAAAGTCTTTAGAGATCCCGCTCATTTTTACAGCGTAGGGAATTTACGGCGAAAACAGAAATTGGGAAGTGGCCTGTGAAGGGAGACTTGTAAAAACACGAGTTTTCTAAGGACAAGTTAGACCTGCATATTTTTCTCGCGTTTAATATATTAAGGAATAGCCCTTGATTCTCAAAGCATAAACAGCATACACTTGACAAGTCGGCACTGAAATAATGCATGTACTGTTGCCACACTTAATAGACATATAATTTACGAAGGTTCTTGAGCTATTTCTCCCTTTCCTACCAAAAAACACAACATCAACCTATTTAATCTAACTCTAAAGCAACATTGAAAAACAAAGAGAGACATCTACTCAGTACTATCCAAGTTCATGTGCGCCAATTGCCATCTAAAGCTTTTAGTGAATTTGGCATTAGTTAAGGACATACAAGGATCTTTAAGAAGATTTTGTCTTAACGGCTTTCTACGGAAGTGTGATAGTTTTACCACAAAGGTGACAAAGTATCAAGCATTTGACTTGAGGCAACCAACAGCATCAAATGTATTAGTAGCCATTCATTCATATGTTTGCACTCTTAAGTGTTTAATAGAAGGGGCTGTTTGATTTAGAACTCTTATTCAGCTTTGCCCCTTTCCAACTTGACAGCAATAGCTTCATGCCTATGTGCTCTCTCCAACTTCTATCAGTTAGTTTCAGCTCTAGCTAATGCTGAAACCTTTTTATATGATGTTCAAAAAAAGCTGGCATTTTCTGGTAATAATTATTTATCAATATTGGTACTACCAATAAATTGACTTCATTTTGTTGTATCATTACATTTTAAGCCAGTAATTTTGGAGAAACTTCTGCAAAATCCACAAAATTCATATGTAAAACAAAATGAGAGAAAAGACAATGATTCAACAGAAATAGTAATTTATAAATGATAAGTCTGATTTCAACAATCTGTCATTCTTAAACTATATTACTTTGCAGACTTTGAATTGTTACAAATGGTTTTGAAATGAAAAGTTGTTTCATTCATTCATGATTATGATCCAGTGGATAAAAGTGCAACAAATCCAGCAGCAATACCAGTTGAGACTGTGAAGTTAACAGTAGGTCCAAATGTCTTCAACAAATAGAATGAGGCCATGATAATCAGTAAAAGATAAAGGATGTTGTTGTAGAAAATTGAAAATGTTGTCGCCTCAGTATCTGAAACTGTGTTCTTCTTCCAGAGGATCCTGAAAATGATAAATCATCATATTAAGAATATCTACATTAGTAATGATTATCATTTGCATCAAAGCATCATCATCATCATCATCACAATCATCATCATCATAATCACCCTCATCATCATCACCATCATCATAATCATCATCACAATCATCATATAATGATTATGAGTCACAATAATACTTTTTCAGCATCAAAAATATGTACAACATTTAAAACAACAAAATATAGCAACTGCTTGATATGCTGTTCAGTTGGCTAATTACAACTGAATTCCAACAGAGATTTAAATCTACCTGTCATCCTTTTCCTTTCTAGATAACTTCTTTGTTTCTGGCTTTGAATCTAATTCACTATTAATCTCCTTGGCAATGGCATTCTCTCTCTTTTGGGCAATCCTGTGACAAACAATGTACTGTACTTCAGATTAAACAAAACAAAAACAAAAGAAGCCAAGACTTTGAAAATTCCTATCAATTATGACAGACACAATTTGCAATGAAATAAAATGTTATATAGTCAAATATAAATATATTTCTCACAAATTTTGTAACAACACATTAAGCAGCTTCATCAATTGATTTTTTGATTGAAAAACAACATATAGTTTCTACATTTGCTACTCACTTGTGCTTCATAGTGAACTTTGTGTTCTTATATGCAAATGACACCAAGTAAGTTGCAACCAGGGTTCCAACAATAAACAATGGGGCATATGTGTAAGGGTCCATCAAATGGATTTTCCAAAAAAGCCCTAAAGTATTCAAAAAGAAAGACACTTAACAAGAGCTAATAACAATGGAGAAGCTGCTCAGATAACACTACTGAAGAATAGTCTTCAGAAGCATGTCACTCACACAACAATTTCTAATATCAACAACTTTGCAAACCCCCTTGTTCAGCAATTGAAAAGGAAATAATTTAAATAAATATAGACAATAAGATGTAAAATAATTTTATGCATATATATACATGCATACATAAAAATATGTGTGCGAATATATATTGAGCACTCTATACAGACCTAGGTTATCTGTATTAATTCATTATTGGTTGTGTGAATATATATATATATATATATATATATATATATATATATATATATATATATATATATATATATATATATATATATATATATATATATATATATATATATATATATATATATATATATATATATATATATATATATATATATATATATAACTTAATCAGGGCCGCATTCGCATAGTTCATAAATATATATATAAGAGAATGAATCCAAAATATACTTTACTTAACTTATAAACGCTTTGATAAATATCTTCATCAGTACTCACTGATGAACTAATGAAGATATTTATCGAAATGTCTATGATTTAAGTAAAGTATATTTTTGATTCGTGCTCATATATATATATATATATATATATATATATATATATATATATATATATATATATATATATATATATATATATATATATATATATATATATATATATTATATAACATTACAATAGAACAAGGACCAAGCAAATAAATGTTTCAAAATTAAAAAGTAAGTAAAAAGTAAAGCTACAGAGGATAAAGAACATTCATCAGTTCTAGATTTCATTTTACATTTTGAATCCCATAAAAGTTTTCATGATTTTCACAATTTCCTGGTAATGCTTTCTACTTCTCTTTCACTAAAGTTCAATTTTTCCAGGTTGGTTTTCAATTCCTTAGGGACGTGGTCCAGTGCACCGACTATTATAGGGATCATTTCAAATTTTAGTCTTGGTACAACATTTGTAAGTTTCGTAATAGGACTGCATAATTATCAAGTATTTCTTTTGTTTTCTTTGTTGTATTCAGTCACATTTGAAGTCACATATGTATGTATGTATGTATGTATATATGTATGTATGTATGTATGTGTGTGTGTATGTATTCATATCACATATTCCTAGCCAGGTTAAACGGAATCAACATGCCACAAAGCAAACTGAAGCAGATAGATCATAAAATTCGATAACATGTAATGATGGAAATATTTTAGGCCATAGGCGATCTCATCTAGGACTACGTAGCTACCAATACTTACAAAGTGGCAAGATAGTAATCATCAAAGCATTAAGACAGAATAATGCCTGTGACTTTCTAGAAACAGTGCGGCTAAAATCCTGCAAAAGGATCTCTTCCTCTTGGGTCAGCTTTTTTCCACCAGCCATATTGAATTTAAAGGAGAAGGACACAATTTAAAGTCGCGTGTCGTTTAAAGTAGTCTCGATTTGGCCAATGAAGCTAATGCCCAGGCTTCCTCCTCCACAGTGTCAATACAGGACTAACTAAACTGTGTTTTACACCATTATTTGACTATTCTTTCATTCCATAATTTCAGTTTTAATTTCCCTAAGTTGTAAGAACTGTAATTATTTCTAAACTAGTAAATCTACACCCTCTCAAGAAATAGATATAAAACTTGTATGCTGCACAAATGTATGCATATGTGTATGAATTCCAAATCTTGTGGCTAAGTTTTGCTCCGTTTAAGTAGGCTAAATCACATTGATTAGCTTTTTCAGCTTAGAAACCCCCTGAGCTTATTTGCTGCTACTTTTGCCTTTACAGATAGTTAGAATATTTTAATAATGGCATTATTGAGTTATTTCATAATGAAAGGTATTGCACAAATGCAAAAGTATATTAAATATAATACTATTAACCAAGGGAACGAAATTTGTCAATATGATCTATACAATGACAAAATATTACTGCACACTATTGCCAAAGATATAAAACAACATGCTCAGATGAAAACTGTCATGAAAATGATAACATAAAATTGTAAATCTTTGGTATTGACACTTTCAATTGCTACTCGTTCAAACTTTGAAAAGAACTCCATCTTTCATAAACATAATAGCATTGTTCCTATATATTTAAATGTGTTCTTTGTTCATTTCACCTTGAGATATTTATCAGGATTCGTCTCAGCCTGTGCTTCATGCCATCTTCCCCACCTGTCAGATTTCAATGTCTCCTTAAATGCTCTATTTTCCATTGTAATAAACTCTTCCTTGATTTTAGACCTTAATTTCACTTCTGGGTCAAACTGGACAGTTAGTGTGACATTGCTGCTTTCTTCATTAATCATGGACACTGCACTTTTTAAAGTGACACCACTTAATGTAAATTCACCAACAGCAAGTATGACATCTCCTTCTTGTAAGCATCCACTTCTATATGCAGGACTTCCTTCCAAGATCTTATTTATGAAAATTGGTTCAATGAAATTAAACTCCCAAAACTGTTCAGTTTGTTTAGTTGCCTTTTCACCACCTTTTAAGTAGATTCCAAATGTGTCATCAGATTCTGCTTTTGACAAATGAACAACCCTCTGACCATCAAATTTTCCTTTAAATTCTCTTGTAAGTACTTCTTCACCAGCTTCTAAAGCAACATTCTCTACTTCATTCATGAAATGTTCCTTTATGACAGCAAGGCAAGCATTGTACTCTGCTTTTTCAAAAGTTGATGCTGATGCCTCTTTGACCACTGTGTCACCAATGAGTACTTTAACTCTACTCCTGCCTGTCCGCCTAACTTCAAGTTGCATCCCTAGCTTCACTGCAATCATTTTCAAAAGTGGGGCTGGATGAGCCAATTTACTGTATGTACTAATTTCAGATTTGCTATATCTGCCACCAATATAGTTTCTAATTTGGTTATGAGTAAACTCCTTTCCTTTCTCCGACATCATCTTCCCTATTTCAGTATACATCTTTGCCCTTCTAACACTTAAATTCTCACTTGATGGAAGATCTAAGTCCACGTTAAATGGCAATAGTTCCTTCGTTACATATGATACCAGATTCGCTGCAGTTAATGCATCGATTTCGGGGTAAATGTCAAGAAAATGGCTGGTCATACAGGATATTGTCGCACTTTTACCAAGTACAATCAATCGCTTTTTGATTTGATCTTTATGCAAATCATCTACATCAACATTACTATTAATCGTCATAGATGAACTGAAAGGACATCGTTGAAACATCTGAGGGCAAATTTGTCTGTGACGTATAAGTCCACCTACTCGGTGAGTTAAGATGCAGACAAGCTGTTGTTGAACAACCATCCCAGGCCTAGCAGCGCTTAGTGCAACATTGCATCTACAAGTCCTGATCCAATCTGATGAAAGGGTGCGAATTGATAATCTTGCAGAAGATAAATAACTCATCTTCGGTGAGCATTCCACTAACACAACTAGGGCATGGACAACATACCTACACAGCCATGAGCATCACCTAACATCCTCGCTTCGATGCAAAGAAAGCCCACAATGCATTGTGGTAGAAAAATACCCTGGGGTCGTCCGGACAGTTTGTACGCTTTGAGGGCGGTGGGTGAGTGAGATCAAGAGCACTCACCGGTAAAGGGTGGGTCAGTTGGAAAGGTCAAAATGTAGGTACGATAGCGTGCTCTACCAATAGGCCTACCTAGTATGCAAACTGAGGGAAAATACGGACAGATTGGCACAAAATGGTAACAAAAGTGCGCAATTACTTTAGAAAATGTGAGGACGTAATGCATTTATGTTCATGTTGTGAAAAGCTGGTGGTAAAATGGGTAACATTTTTAAAGGAATATATAAGAAAATTCATACACCTGTACATTTAATTCAAAAGCGTACACTCGTATGATGTTGGGATGCATATTCATCTTATCTGATTCTTGAAACTATAAATACATGATGCGTTAACAATCTCCTCAGACAAACTGTTTCAATACACGTTAACTTTGTCACTGTAGAATCATCTCTAATAATAAGGTTTAATCTTTGCTTTTATAACTTCAAACTGTGTCACCATGCTATTTCTGAACTTGTTGGCAAGAGAACAGCACTAAGCTAGACTTAGTAAACTAAAACCTTTCAGTCTTTCTTCATATGGCATATCTTTTAATTGTAAAATATGTTTAGTAGCTCTATTTTATACATTCTTTGAACACAGGATAACAACGTAACATAACTTAACATAAACATAAACATAACATAACATAACGTAACATAAACATAGCATAACATAACATAAACAAAAAGAACATAATATAACATAACATAACATAACATAATATAACATAAACATAAAATAACATAATATAACATAACATAGCATAACATAACAGAAACATAATATAACATAAACATAGCATAAACAAGACATAAACATAACATAAATATAACATAACATAATAGAAACATAATTTAACATAAACATAACATAACATAATAGAAACATAATACAAACATAATATAACATAAACATAACATAAACATAACATAAACATAACATAACATAAACATAATATAACATAATATAAACATAACATAACATAAACATAACGTAACATAACATAACATAACATAACATAATATAACATAACATAACATAAACATAAACATAACATAACGAAATACAACATGATATGACATGACAAGACAGAGCATATATCCAGCTGGGGCTAAAAACTTACTAAAGTTCAAAATATATCTACAATTACGTTTCCTTTAACACAAATGTATCGTACATTTGAATTTCCCTGTCTTCGCTGTTCACAGAGAAACAATTAAACATTAAAAGTAACATTTGTCATCGAATAGCACAATACTGCTTTTATCTTCAGCCGCCAAAATGTGTTTTGCAGTCTCAGTGCATAACTGTCTGAGTTATTCTTTACCAAGAACCCTCATCTTGGTCCTAACTTTCTTTAAAATAGGATGGAAATAGCACTTCGTCAACAAATATAACAGAAAAAATTCAGCAAACGTTGTGTAGCCTTCTATTGTGAGAGGAAAATGAAACTTCCTTTAAGGTAATTTGAAAGGTACATTGCACACTAAACAAAGTAGTCCTACTTTACATATTGTAATAGGATTGACGAATTCACAATGTTCTAATGAGAAACCAACAATGAGAGATAGACCCTAAATGTATGACATGAGATGCAATAAATTGATTACAATGTGGTGTCTCTTTTGTAAAAATAGAGATAAGCTAAGTCTTTTGGAGGATTCTCCGATACTGCAACTTTTCGATCGTTGAAAATCACCCACCTAAAACAAACAAAACAACAAAATATGTCTATAAGTCAGAAAAACGATAAATTATGTTAGATAATCAAAACACGTTAAAGTCTTCTGAGCACAAATGGCGCATTGAAAGCTGCAGGATAGGCCAATCCACTGGTATCTACGCGTACCTAACTTCCCACCCCAGCCATATATGTCGTGGGCCAGATGAAAGGCAGTGGGTATAATTTTTAAAGTCTTCGGCATATCTTCAACTGGGCTTCAATCCACGACCTCCCGATTGCGAGGTGGATCCTCTAACCAATATGGCAACATTCCAGTATGACAGATAATAAAGGAATATAAATATGCAAATAAATAAATGAAAAAATAACAGCAATTAGAAGGCTTTGACTTCATATCGTAGTTGTGTAAAACAATAATGTTCGCGGAAGTAAGCTAAACGTAATGATAATACAGCAACCAAATTAACTGACTATAAATTCATTAAACATCAGGGTGTAAGCCTTATTCGTTCAAGCAGTCATAAAAAATTCAGAACCAAGCCAAAACTGAAGTATAAACACTCAAAGATCGAAAGACAAAACATCCACCGAGGACTGAATTTTAAGCAAGTATAGAATTGGTTACCACTGGAAATGCCACCCTTGTGATGTGCTTCTGTGTGTTTGTGGATGCATAGACGAGCAATAAACATTTCCTATTATCATCTATGCTGAAGAAACAATACCATACTTGCCTTCCGTCCTTATAAATATGACACAAGTAATGACCGCATGAAGGAGAGGTTCCCATGTGACTTATAAACGCAAACAAACGATACTCTGAAAAACAAAATCGAATTTTCAAGAAAAAACTATTCACTAAATCCTACATGATATTCAAGACTTGTGTTGCTTCAGCTTGGCATAACAAGGCATCAAAATATAAGAAAAGATGCGAAATATGAGAACACAAATAACTAAATATAATAATAATTCTATCTTCTAGCATTAGCTTAAGTAAAGGCCACTTCAAATCAAAAATACGAAAGCTCTACTAGCAGAACGACAACAGGAAAGGTCAACAAAAAGAAACAAAAAGGAAAAGAATACAATGGACAAATTAGTGAAGATTATAGAGTACACAAAGGTGCTCAAATGTCATACACAGCTTTTAACTAGGTGAAATGTGACCTAAAACAAAGGAAATAGATATTCATACTCCCGGGCCCATCAATATAAGTTGAGCTAGATTGGGTTTGATCTCCACTGTCAACATCCATTGCAACATCATTCAGTTCTTCAGTATGAGAGAACATCCAATCCACAGCTCGCTCGAGGTTATTATCCTTCGAGAATAATATGATTTTTCAAAATAGCATTCAGATATGTTCTGATTGGTTAATTCCTAATGGAGTTATCAAAACTGTACTGCAGCATGTTTGTAGAATATATGCATACATCCATATTTAAGAATGCATCAATGAGGGCAAGGGAGAAAGAGACATCCTCCATGTAGAGTCAGCAGATCAAATTTGTAAAGAATATAGAAATTAATATGTACTATTTTAATAGTCTGTTACCGTAGCTTTCAATGCTTTAATCGCTTGTCCTCTTGAAAAACCCATTCCGAGGATCATTGCAATAGCCTCTTCATTTGGTGTAAACGATTTATTGCACGCCGATGAAGATGATGATGGTAGTTCCAATTTATCAGCAAAATCTTGAAATTTCAACAACATATGAATCTTCTTAAGACAAAGTTTATGAGAAAAATACTGTAAGTTTTGTCTAATAAAGGATCTGAAACATCTTTCCTGATATTCAAAGAATGTAACTTATACATGATTAGTCATGTTAATAAAATTGTATTGCTCAACCTAGACTATATGTAATATATAATAGATGTAAAATTGAAAGGATATATAATGCCACTCAAAAACACATGATCGAATGTTTCATTGGTGATATTAAGTTTGTAATAATATTATTGTTATTATTATTCAATAAGAATGTTATAACAATAATATGATATTATGAACCTATCAAAAATGTGCTAAAAATCGCATTGAAAATATACCAGGGTCATTCATGTGTTGGAATATCCATTCCATAGCACTCTCTGTTCCTAAGAATGAGTTGAGAAAGACGCAAATAACCTCTGACTAAATTCATAATAATTATTATCTAATCAAAATAAATCAAAAAGAGAACATGAATTTTAGACATAAAAATTGAATGATATAGTAAAAAAGGCAGCATTGATACTACCTACGTACTTGTCACGAAGCAATTCATAATAATGAGAAAATTAAATGTTAAACGAAAAGTTGATGGGGATGATTAAATGACAAAATCATACCAGAATTCCCAGTAAAGTAAACAGCTTTTTTGCATCCTTCGATTGCAAATCCCATTGATGATAGTTCTTTGACTGCATTTTCATCAATCGTAATTTCTAAAACGAAAGTAAACTGAAAACCGTGAATTTGTGAGAATAAGTAAAATAAACGGATATGATTGGATGAGCATTTCTATTTTGAAGAAAATGTGTAAAAAAAGATTAAAACGGACAAAAAACATCTGGTCACATATTGATTTTGTGACACATTTTCAAGCTAAAAGGATAGAATGCTAGATGTAGCTTGTTGTAAGGGCAAGCAGAAATTAAATTAAAAATGTCACGAAGTGTTTAAGTTCGGAGACAAGAATAAATCGCTTTGCAGCACTACAGAATAATTTATTCGATTGAAAAAGATTATTTTTGAGACCTTGCTTGGACTGAGACTCATTTACTTCAGGTAGTTCTTCTTCTCCTGGTTGTAAGCCCTTCCCTTTCAAATGTGATATATCCAATACATCTGGCATATCAATTGTGACATCTACAAATCAAGAAACTTTTATATCTTCAAGAAACAACCTTTAATTCAACAACTTAAGAAGAAACATTAATTGTTTTACTTTCAATTAAGATGAAACACAAGCATTTTTCAAACGCTACCCCAAGAATATTTCATGAGGCCAGTACTTTTTAATGTCTATACTTATATCGTAATAAACACTCATCATTGCAATCAGCATACTGAAAAGAATGATAATGCACAACAAAGCCAAATTGCAGATCGATATGCTTCAATCGTGTAGTCCATGATCACATTGTGTGGCTCCTTTACACTTTCAGGCAAAACCTGATGACTTGACGGACAATTTTGCAAATGATAGCAACCAAAAAATTTCAAACCTAGTTTCTTGGGTGTCCAAGTGTCATCAATGGTGAACCTTCTAGCTTGAATCACCAAATATTCAGGAAAAGTTGCAAACCGAGTTGTTCTGAAAGTTTACATAATCATTTATGAAATTGAATAAATACGAATAATGGTACATAGACGTACAATTTGATGAAAAAATTTTGTAAACTATGTGGGTCATACATTCCTGCTAGTTCCACAAAATCCTTCCCGTCTCATACATATTAAGACGAAATGAAAAACTGAAAAATCTTGGGCCACGAATTAGATTCGGAGAATTTATAGAATTAGTAGAAAAACTCCAAAAACAACAACAGCCCTCCAATCTGCGAAAATAACCTATCGTGATATACAATAATAAATTCCAAAAAATTATAATTAATTTTGATACGATAACATAATAAGTGTCCTACCTATTATTCATTTAAAAATTTCCTTATGAAATTTGCTTAATATTTTGAAGAAGGAAATAGTTTCATTACCTTGATGCTTGGGTTATAGCATCAATCGCTGAACTATGAAAATTGTCCAATATTTCAGGCTGCGAAAAGTCTTCCAAACAACTCGAAAAATTAACTTTAAGCCGAACAAACTCAGAAGGATCGCTGTGAAAAATGCAAAAGTGTTCGCGTGAGAAAAAAATCCAAGATAAACTGGTATTTCCAAATAGCTTGTCAGAAATAAAGATGAATTCATAATGTGAAATCTAAAAATCCAGATCAGTGAACGTGTTGATTAAATTATGATGAAGAAATCTCAAACAAGCGATTCAGCAATATATCTCAATCTCCTTATAAACTCTATATGCTAGCTGAGAGATTGAAAAGGCATTGATCAACGATCAAGTAAATTACGCTGGATTAGCAATCAGACATTGATTGAATCAAGTGCAACATCATATAAAAAGGATTTGGACTAAAATTACAAAGATAATCACATATATAATACAAATTAATTAAAATTACACTTTTTCCTTTCTGGTCTCCTTTTCTTTTCTCATTGTTTCGAATGCACTATATTCAGCTGAAACACAAGAAAGAAAACTTCTCAGCAACTGAACATACATTAGAGTGTTAAATCACTTTAACATAGCGCTTAAGTATGAACACTAAAAGTCCGAGTTGTTGAGGGACACACGTAGCATTTACTGATAGAATGTCCTCCGCAGATATATTTCTACATATAAAAATGGTATGTAAATCTGACGAGGCCTAACAAGGCCGCACCTGCAGTAATTTGCTCCTGGACCGTATCTCCGAATTACGGTGAGTCTCTGTACAAACATATGATTGAAGATTGAACAATCCATGATTGAAGAATCTGTGATTGTCATTGCATTCAGTAGATTTCACCACCGATTATTATGCAAGGCTTACTACTCTGTTTGTTTGATCACTCTCAGTTGATATACTATAACCTTTCGACTTAATTCATTTAGTCTAATATCCGTCAATATTAACTGATATTACATAGTTCTAATATTTAATGCTATTTCTTAAATGTATATTCAAATCAAAAGGCGGTCTAACACATCAACACTACCATTCTCTGAACTTTATCATTTTACAACAGGGCAAAAAGATCATCACTGCCCAGAAAAGTTACAAAGAAACAAAAAAGATGACGAAGAAGACTTTCACCCATCTCATTTCATCAAACAGTCAAGAAAACAGTAGAGTAAGAAGGACATGAAGAGAAATCCACAGCAGATATTATATTTGAACTAAATAAACACAAAATTAGCTGATGAATGCACAAGAGACACATTACCTAAATTTGATGCTTTGTCCAAAGATATTGGTAACAGAAATGACACATCTTCTCTGTTACTATATGATACTTTTTTACTAGATAAACACATCAATCTATCTTCATACTGAAAAAGAAATCATTTGTCAATAATGAACGAGATAGTTATATTTCAGTCTAAATTAACTAATATAAAAAAACCGACTTGACAAAATGATTTAAGTAAATAAAAATGATCCATACTAAAATTTGAGAATGTGAACATGACATAACCGCCATTAACAATTTCATATGGAATTATATATTGAGTAAAAGAAGAGTTATTCCTAGTAAAACTCAAGACGCACCTAAACCTCATATCCCAGTCCTACAGCTAAACTCCATATCTAAACCTCACATCTAAATCCCACAGCTAAACCCCATATCTAAACCCCATGTCTAAACCTCACATCTAAACATCATACTGCACACCTAAATCCGCATTTCCTAATCATGAGGAACCACATCAGATAGAGGCTAGTCAAGTAAGAAAACCAACAAACATGGTAAATTGGTAAGCTATGACTCCTTTCACGGCGGCTTCAATTACCAAATAAGGCAAAACAAACAAAAGCGTAATTTACAGACTCCCACCTGAAATGCAAAGTGGCGTCGTGCATCAGTTGTAGGTGAATTAAAATGCTGTTTAGGAAATAAACAAATATTAATTAAACAAATAGACTTATGAGAAAGGTTTTGACCAAACACCATAATACAGAGATGATATTTCGAACAAGATATGCTAAGTGTATAAAATAACTCAGCACTGTGCAAAAAACTCCTTTAAAAGGAAAAGAGAGTAGTGTCGTCACCTCTTTTTTGGAGATGAATGATAAAAAATGAAGCAAATATTCGTGGGCATCTTGTTGGCGGTTTGTTGAGAACTCAGAGTGGCCTTTACCAACCAGCGATTTAAACATCAACGGACGAATACCCTGAAAATTATCAATTATCAATTTATATTCCTAAAGAAAAGGATCCCAATCGAGCAGTTTCATGATGTAAGTATATAATTTAAGAAAAACTATTGAAAACGAGCTTCATTTCAAATTAGAGTACCAAAACAGACAGAGTGCTACTTCTGGCCTAATTACACAGAAAGATATCATGTCGTAGAAAACAAATGAAGTTCATAAACGAGAAAACTTCAAAACATTCTTAAATTATAAAAATCTCAAAAAGGAGAAACATCAAACTTATTAAAAATATTCTGCTTCAATACGAAGATAAATAAAAACAATTAGATAAAAAGAACAAATTGAAAAGGGAAGAATAAGAATCGATTCAGTAACGAATAAATTATTTTCACTCATTCGATGTCATTCAAACCTTGTTTGGCTTCTCAACCTCGTCTCTATCTTCTTCTAGAGCAGGCGAATATTTCCCAGATAGTAAGCCGTTAGCCAATTTCGTTCTACAGGTAACCGATTAGGACTAATGAGAACACTTAGGTTTAAAGCGTAACTTACATTATCTCTAAAAAGGACTTAAAGTCCAGCTTGAAAAAGCAAAATATTAAGCTGAAAAATAGAGCACTCAGCTAATCAAAGTTGAATAAGATAAAAAGAAATTGAAGACTGACCCACGAGGAAGAATTTTTAGATCTACAAAAAAGAGACATACATTTGAATTTCAAAGTCATCAGCAGGATGCGTATTGGACTTGAAATAGATATCTTCTATTGGATTGTTATATCTATAAAGATATATTTAAATCATTATAAACATTATTAATATGCATAATATAAAGAAATTATAAATCTTGATATCACAAAAAGTATATTTAATAGAAAGGTAATATCTAATTGTCCGATTGAATAAATATAATCGATTCTATGTGATCATATTGATAAAATAAAGAAAATAGAAATGTAAAAAAGCTAAGAGAACATTATTCATACATATTGCTTCTTCTTTAAGCTGACAAAACATTTCATAAATGTGATACCTCTTTATGAATTCTTCTGTTGAAAACAGGACTTGCATTACTGAGTTCAAGTAACAGCTAAAATGACAAGTAGGTCAACGTACTATCAAAAAAATCTGTAATCACGAAAGACATTATTTTTCAATTTTATGAACAACCAATAGCAAGTAAACATTAAATATGCATGATTTTCGGGTCTTCGTCCGTACCTCATGACAACCAGCTTATGACTTGAATTGATTATCGCAACAAAAATATTCTCCAAATTTACAACCACTTAATGTATGCAATCTAATCTCAAATACCATTTTGTTTAAACAAGAATTTAAAAAAATTTTCAAGTATACGTATTCATTCCTCACCAGAAAATCAGGTAACAGTATATTTTAAAAATTGATAATCACTATAAAACTGCATCTTTGCACGAATATCATTCGATAGAGAAAATACTCTCATTCATTCGGTTCGCAGAAATTTTGATGAATTATATGAAAATAAAATTATGCAAATTTCAAACCTGTTACCAAGATTGATCATGCCAGTATATGATGGACCAAATAGAGGCTGCAATTTCTTGCCAGATTCCTGACAAATAAGCAGTCAAATATGTACAATTCACATTGGAATAATCAGAAATTGAATTGAATTTATCAGGGATTTGTGGGCAAGGAAAATAAACGTAAAAAATGAATTAATTTCAAAGCATTCGTTTATACGGAAAAGTTAACTAACAAATCCAAATTGGGTTATAAATGAGTAATTCCTCCTTGGAGCGCAGTAATATCATTATATAACATAATATATAACAATATATAAATTGTAAGTTTTTAGCTAAGGGCCCCTTGTAAACTAGCGCTTGCTGAAGGGTTACCATCTTATATATAAATTGAATTGAAATTGAATTGAATTGAAACATGACAAAGTTCTACGGGACAACGCTGAACAATGAGCACAAGGAATAATAAAGTTTTGTGGCTTCTATTTTTGTTCCTTCTTTTTGATTTTCTGTGTTACTCTGCATGTAGTGGACATCGAGCATATTTGGATAATCGTTGATGGTTATTAATGTATATGCTGAAGAGTTTAATAAGAGCTCCAACGTCTATTATGACGCAAAAAGAAAACTATTTATTAGTGGCTACTATAACGACATCGTACTATAACGAGGCTATTGACCAGCGTAATCACCTTGTCCTTGATCCTATAGATAAATAAGACTGCCTAATATTGCCATGACAACCTGATTTGGCACAAGAATACCCGATATCACATACATCATATCTATATGGCATAAGACTATCTAATATGGTAGAAAACTACCAAATATGGTGCTTTATCAAATGCTATTACAACTGCTTGCTCCTAAAAATGGAAGATAAAGTAATCAGACGATCGCATAGTATTTTCAGAAACCAAAATAGAAGCTCAAGATTTATCCATCATTAGCAGCAAATATTAGATCCCGATGATATCAGGAAAGGTTTAACCTACCTGAATTGTATCCCATTCAGCTTTAATCTTCAAATTTGCTTCAATCTCCAATTCAGTCATAGTTTTGTCCGTCTGAACAGGAAAAATATAAAAACAATAAAGAAGAGGTTGAAAGAATGAAGGCACGCTGTCACAGTTGCATGAAAATACTTAAAAATTAGGTATGGCAGCCATCAAAAGATCGATCTTCTCCGAGCAATTATCAAAAAATTAGATAATTAGTTTAACTTTACTTTGCAAAGTTCCAGTACATAAGTACGGTAAGATATTGCATGAAAAAGGATGAATATATCAGAAAATAATGAAATACGATTTTAGTATTATCAAAATGCCTCTGTACTTTCATGCAAAATTGTAAAACTGCAATTTCAAAGATTTATTTACCGATACAAGAGAGACGTGGGTAATGTAGTAAATTAACAATTACAAAAGATCAACCTAAAATCTGGAAAAAATTTCAATATGACAAAATAGTATAATATATATAGTGTTATAACTACCTTCTCCATATTTTCAATATTAATTCCAAAATGAGCTAAATGTTCCTTGATTCTACAATCTTCAACCATATCATCTTCATCATACGAATAAACGTCTAAAAACCAAATTAATAGAAGCTTACATTTCCTGAAAACAACGAAAAAGATGAAAGATAAATTGCATATGAAAGCTGAAGACATGATGAAAGAAAGTGAACTAAAGCATATCAACCTGCTCCATCTCGGTTAATCGTGCCAAGTTTAACAGCTAATGGATATTTGGTTTCTTCATAATATTCCAAAGCATGATTATTTCCACCAGAACCTAAACAATAGATGGAATGAAATAATACAAGTCATGCATCCAATTCAGCTACCATCTGCTTATCAAATTACCGAGATGTCATGTTCAATACAGTTCTACTAGGCCCGAAATACAGCATCAAACGTATTTGAGTTATTTTTAAGATAAATATAATATTCTTAGACTCATATCTAACTAAAAAGAAAATTTCTACGAAAAGCGATAACATTCCATAACATATTGAAAGTATTTTTTCGTCTGACATACGTCTGAAGACCGAAAGGTGGACCGAAATTTTTAACAACACAATATATTTAGGCTCATTTTTGGGTGGCAATACACTGTGTTTTGCCCTAATGAATGCTAAACGAAAACAGTACAAGCAGTACATGCTATAGCATGTTTCCTCTTTTCTATGGAACAGTGAATGAACAGTGAAATTCCCCAGTGCCAAAAGAAAATCTCCAGGAGAATGGATGTCTCTATTTTGTAAAATCATTCCATTTTAAGGCTAAAAATTTCACTGGATAAGAATGACAGAAGCATTTGTCAAACAGAATTTTGATTGAGAAAGCAGAGTTCATGCGCAATGGTGAAAACAACAAATAAGTATAAAAGGTGCGGAACCAAACCATCAAAATATCTACGACCACACAGAATTGTTCCATCAGTTAAATTCATCCACAGATTCTCAACTAAATCACATTTAGAACATTTCCATCCTCTGCAAAAAATCATGATTTCAATTAATAATCATAAGGGTGCACTTTCCATCTAATTTTCAAAAAATATGACTACAGTAAAATCAAAGCTGCTAATCAAAGTTACATTTAATCTTTTTTGTAGTATATGCTAATTATACCTAATATTAATCAAAATTACTACAATAGAAATTTAACAACAAATCAATAAAATAAGCAAGTATTGGTAATATTTTCAAACCAAACGCATTGTATGTCATAATCTAACCTTGGGGGAACCTTGACACCATTGTCCAGCTGTAACAAAGTATCCACATGCCTTGAAGGGAAGCAACAATCATGTACAAATTCAAGCAAACATTTTAAGTAAGCATTCAAGCAAACATTCAACCAAGCATTCCATTAGAAACTTTCAACTATTTTTTGTATGCAGTGTGTGCATTTGATGGGGCTATCATTAGGACAAGTGTGTGTTCCATCACAATGGCATGACCTGGCCTGACATTATTATCACTTATGTTTCCTATGACTACATACCATGATAAATATAAAAAGCAAATTTTTTACTTTGTGACTCTTCTCTTCTCTCCTTTCCATGATGCTATACTTTCTTGCATGAAAGTGTCTTGATGTCCTAATATTGCAGTGACTGCAAACAAAACCTAAAAAAAACTCATTACAAATAGATCCATATTTTTGCAGTAAAACTAAGATGTATTTATGCAAGCACGATCAAAAAGCCAAGTTCAGACACTCCGAAAGTATACATCCAGATATTTTAAGAGTTTTTATAAATCCACTGCTAAATGCTTAAACTAATCCTTTATAAAGATGAGATGACAAAAACAATATAGATTTATTAAAAGAAACACATAAAATCTTCTACCATTTCTGGCAATTCCTGATTTGGCAATTGAAAATGTGCAACATCTGATCCATCACTTTCAATAATAACAACAGAATTTATGTCATCATACTGCACCTGTAACAGAGCAGTTTTGCCATATACACTGTTTAGATAGAAATCCATATGAATGAAAGACTATTCAGAATATGTAATGAGATATGGCAAAAAGTGTTACTGCATTTCACCTGTCCACTAACTGGCATTAGCTAAGAATGATGGGTGCACAAAAACACACACACATACACACACACACACATACACACTCGCACACATAGATAGAGGGTGAAATTAAACATAGATAAATTTAAAAAAATGCTGTCTTGTGTTGTATAACTGCACTGGCTATGAAAAAGATGTGTAATATTGATTAAATAGGTAATACTTATAACTTCATACTTATAATTCTTACATCAAATGTAAACTACTATAAAAGAATCATTCTATAGTTGAAAGGCTAAATTTAAATATACATTTAACATAGAATGTGAAAATCCATGTCATATATGTGAGAATTTTTTATTAATATGGTCTTAATACTGATTGTATTTAACTTGGTCCTACTGGTATATGTCTGTTACTAACTGGAATGCCTCAAGAACATTTAAGAGTTCAAAAGAGAATGTCTCCTTTCTTGAATTTATGAAGCAGCTAAAGCCCCCCTCTAAGGACCCTAGTGGCACTGTTTCTATCCTGAGATACACAAAAAATTACTCAAATTTACTAGTGAATAAAATTTGGCTTCAAAATGCTGTTTGTACTACCTTGTCTTTTTCCAGATCAAAACCACCTTCAATGCCTTAAAAACCAAGCATATAATTCACATGTCTATATTACATCATAAAAATATTATATGCTACTGCAGATAAAGGCAAAGTAATAAGCATACAAAAACTAAAAAGTAATTGTGGCACAAATAATGCTCAACTGCTAAATTAAATCTAAATGCTCACCAACATTCAATATAAGTGCTCACCAATATTCAATATAAGTGCTCACCAATAATAAGCTTATATGCTTACCAATAGCCAATTTTGTTGGCTTCTTTGCTTCTGGTTCTTCTGAGGTAACTTTTGCAGTCTAGAAAATGAGTAGAAATTGGGAATTATTACATATTAATGCTCATCAGTTAAAGTAAAACAGTTGACTTTCACTTAAATCAAACAAATGTTTCTCCAATTTGAACTACTAATGCCCCCAAACATTTACTTGAGTTCTCCAATATTCAAATTTCAAAAGAAAACCTACAGGCTGCGGCACCTTCTGTAAATGTAAAAATCCTTCTTTCCCAAATTTCTGTGTGTACAGCTTTACATGTTCTCTGCAAAATCCTTGCAATGTTGAAAAAGACACAAAGACTCCACCCTCAGAATACTAAAAGATAATGAAAAACTGATTGTCTATTAGGTGAAAAACAAACGAATTTCTTTGACATGACAATTGAGAGCAGACTTTAACAAGAGGAAAACATAGAAATTAGATCAATTGAATCATGGCATTATTCAGTCGAAATATATTTCATATTTCAATTACAAAACATCTTAAACGATAATAAAACTTTAAATACACATAAGCATTGTATCTACGTAAAATGAACTAAGCAAAACTATCAAAAGATTAAAAAAACAAATTCTCACAAAATTTTAATCAAAAGTATATGGATTACGTCATAAATATGAAAGAGGAAGCATACAATGCAAAACATGGAAGAAACTAACGAAGAACGCAAAAGAAATCAATAAATATACCGGAGAATTATAACATAACAGACATTCATCTTTAAACACTCTGTCATTGCCGTTAGGAATAAAATATTTGATCCTTGTAAGAAATTCACGTGCAGCCATGTTGAGAAAACTGTTAACCTCTTTTTAACATTGCCTCATTATCGCGATATTATCATTTTCACTATCAGGAGTTGCTATGCGACTGTTGTTGGAAGTAGTGAAAGTTGTGAAGTAAATGTCATTCTTTAAAAGTCTTTGATTCACTTCCTCCTAATGTAGACAATACTCATGTATTAAGGATTTGTCTTTCATTTTCAACCTGTCTTGAGATCTTTCAACCTTATAGCGTATGAAAACAGCATAAGATATTGACTTCCCCTTGTTTCTTCAATTGGGGAAATGTGAATATTTCTCTATACAGGCTCGAAAATTGTGTGCTCCTTTGCTACTGACCAACGACAGGTTTCCTGACGCATAAATTGGCCGAAGAACTGAAGAGTCAACGTCCGATTTATAATTGTGCCCACCAGTTTGAAGAAAATCGGAAGGGTACTGAGACACCTCTCTTGACACAATCTCAAAACCTTGCATCCTCAACATAGATGACAATAAGAGACAGCTCGGACAGCTTCAATGTGCAAACAAGCAACAACCGGCCTGACAGAATGAAACTGCATATTGTTAAAGTTTCGCCTTGTTGTCGTGTAGTTTGGCTATATTGTCTTAGGAACAAAATACCAGTTGATGTGGTTGAAGTAGATTTATTTGCAGGTAAATCTTTTTGAATAGTACTATATATATTATTTTGTAATTTTTGCAACGTCGAAGCAAATCAGTGACTGAAAATTTTGTTGTCAAACTGAAGTACATTTGCAGTTGATGTTATTGGTCCTTGACAAGTTATTGAAGTAATTTTTGTCTAAAAAGAGTGTAGTTCACGTGTGGTATGGCCAGCACTTTTAAGTCATCGACATTTGCCGTCGATATCTGACCAAGAAGTGGAAACATGCATAAATTGACAATGGACAATAACTTTGTTGTTTAATACTAGTATTTTTGCAATCATGCAACGCAGGTCATTAGTAAAAGAGAGAAGATTCTAGGAAGTTAACTGTTTACTTTTCTACGAGAAGTGCTTTCAGTGTTTGTGAATTTAACTGTCATTTCTTTTTGCTGGCTTCTTTAACTCAGGTTTTTTCTACATAGGAGAGCACAAGTCTGATGATTTTTTGAAATTGAACCCTCATGGTGAAGTGCCAGTTTTAACTGATGGAGAAAATTCAGTATTTGAAGCATGTGCCATCCTCAGATACTTGTCATATAAATACACAAATCATAAGGATTTTGGTGGAAATGTTGCTGAAAGATGGAAAGTTAGTTAAATAGTGTTCTATAAGTTATGAGATTTTACAGAAATTTTCTTGACAGAATCCAAGTTATTTTCATTTTGATGTTTGTATACTCAACCAAGCTTATTTTTATGAGCAAATTGTTCAATTCTTTCAAACTTTGTATGAATTTGGCAAGCTAAGTCTCTCATCATTTGCCAGACAAGTGTATTGTCTAAATTTCTACTTGTGTCATATTCCACATCATTTTAATTCCTCTATTTTACATTGACATTGAAACTTTTAATTTTGAAGACCCCCATGAAAAGCACCTCTTGGTGATTGGGGCATCCTATTTAAAGATTGTTTATCAAATCAAATCAAATCTACTATTGAGCCTCTCATTCTATGCTGTTGATCTCATTCTTATTTTATAGACATTTTCATTTTTAAATTGGGCATCATCTGAGCTCCACAGAATTGTAGGCTACCGGATTATCTATCCTCAATTCTTTGAGAAATACCATCTTCAAAATGAGGCTAATGATGCTTTGATTGAAAAAGGAATGGAGGAGCTCACCAAAGTCTTGGAAACATTGGAGCACCATGCCTTGGTAGCATCAAAGTTTCTTTGTGGAGATCACATGACAATTGCAGATATATATGTTGGAACAGTGCTCAGCCAATTAGAGTGGATTGAGTTTGATTTCAAGCTATGGCCTAATATTAATAAGTGGCTTGTCACAATCAGAGAGAGCAGTCATTGGAGTTTTGTACATGAAAAACATAATGGGTTTGTCAGCCAATTAAAGAAAGATTGAATCAGAAGTAGATCATTTCTAGTTTACCTCATATGCAAGATGTGAAAATATTATAACTTTTCACTATCTTTAAATGATTTGAGAATTAGAGTATAGCATGAATAGAAATTATAAATAATTATGATTAAAGATAAAGTTGATTAGATCAAAATTTGTGATTAAAAATTTATTTTATGATTAGGTGTGGAACATTGTATATGTGCTATCAGCAATCTCACATGAAAAGATAGATATATAAACAGAAGATACCTAAGCAAATCATTCCACATGTGTGAACATGGACCAACGGGTAAAATATAGTAAAATAGAGATTGAACAAAGGTTTAGTGCTTAACAACTGAATGCTCAAAGAAATTGATTAATTATTCAACAATTCAGTTATTGTTTATAAGTCAGATAGTTATATGCCATTTTCAGACCTTTGCCATTTTTGTTCCTTGGTAACAGGACCTATTACATCATAAGTATGAAGAAAGTCATGTGACTTGCGCAAAGCAACACCTCGCTCCGAGATACCGGTGCCACTTCTATACAAATAATCTTGAATTTCCCGTGGGCTCACTTTCTCTTTCCTAGTGTGATAGTCATCAGGAATATTTTCCACACCAATTTGCTTCACTTCAACAGAAGATGGTCTTGCAAATGGGCTGTTACCATTAGATGAGTGTATTGAAGAATCAGCTCGCCTTACTTTGCGATGGCCCATGTTTGATGATTGCTCTCTTGTGTGCCATCCATCTGGATGATCTTCAATAGTGTACTCTCGTATATACCCTGTCTTGCATGCTGTTTTATTTGCTTTACCAAAGACAATACGCCACTGTATTACAGCATTATCATATTGTCCAGAGGTTACCAAATGAATGTCTGATGGTATAAAACACACTTTGCTTACTCTGCCAACATGTACTGAGTATTCTCTGTAATTTGCCTATTTTGTGAAGAAAAGGAAAAGTTAATTAGTGTACTACTTTCTAATTTTTAGTATATACCATGTTGATGATATTCTCACAGTCAATTATCATCTTTGCATCCTGAAATTGTTGACTCAAAAGACCAACTTGTTATATCAGCCTTAAGCCATTCCAGATTACATTGGATTAAACCTGAAGAGTATTACTCATAAAACAAACACGATTTTTGACCATGAATCCAAATCCACAATGCTCAAGCAAAAACATTCAATTCAGTACACAATATCAATTCAATTCAATATATAGCACAACTCACTTGTTTGTTCCAGCATGGATAATTGTAGCATCTCACGTGACCGAATTCTGATCCAACACAAAGCAAATTGCGTTGTATAGAAGAATCAGCGGACGGAAATCGTAAATCAGAGCCAGACCTCCAAATGCCTTTAAAAAAAGCCCAAAATGTTATCTGCTAAACAACAAAGCAAAGTAAAGATTTTCATTTGTGCAAAATATCAAATTTTTTTCATTGAGAACTTGCTGTGAAACAGTCAAATTTTCAAATAAGGAAAAAACTTGAAATTGTGACGAAAAGTTTCATAATAAATATCATCATTAAAGTGCTATAATTAAACGTTGATCTCGACGATAATAATATATAACTGTATTTTAGACTTGAATATTTCAAGAGAGATGAGGGATATACCTGATGTAGCATAACTCAATGTTGTTTTTTGAGTTTGCCATTTCAAATCTGCAATCAGTCGTAAATCGCCTACCTCTGAAAGTTGTTCTGTGCTCACTTCAATGGAAAATAAGCATAGTGTTATTTGCAACGCACAATTTATGCATCATCATGCATAACAACACGTTTATTCCCTTTCCAAAACTAGTACCTTTTTTACGTGCATCGTACGTAATACTTAGTAGAACTATTTCCATTCTCTTTAAACATAAACAATTATTTTTCCATCATCGCAAAATAGTTATGGGATGCTGAGCTTGGGACTTTTATTGTGTGTGCGTTTTCTCGCCCACAGACAAATTTCTCATCAAGAAAAGCCTAATCGAAAACGTTTATGCAAGAGAAGATGATTTCAAAAGCTAGGGAGATATAAGCTTGATTATGAAACTCATCATGGAATAGATACAAAATAACAAAGGCAAACATACAAATAGTTTGGTCCCAATTAATTGTCATGGTCCTCAAGTAAGTACCTTCTTTTGACCAATCAATAGTAGAAATTGCTTCCGAGTTGCACTGGGGAATTGATTACAAGTTTTCAAAATGGATTCTTTACAATTGCTAGATTTATAAAGAGATGAATAAACAGAACAATAAACAAACAAACAAACGAATGCAATTTTAATTAAATAGATTCAGGCTATTAAACGTCATAACTCTCAACGATATAGTAAAATTTGCAATAAAGGAGAAAAATAACATACAATTCAAAAAATAAATTACAAGGTTGTAATGTTGATAATATACAAAGCTCTGGTGTATATAGCTACTTTTCAATCATTTTCATATCTTATGTTTAATGTTTTATTTCTTACTTCGACGCTAGCAACCAATCTGTAGCTATGTCCCTCATCATAAACAGAATAAAGATACACTTCACCAGTGGCTGTTCCTATGGCAATATCTCCTCCATCTAGGGTCAAGAAAAATGCAAAGAAGAATGAATAGACGGCACACGGAGAATGCCACCAACTTGAAGTTGATCATATCTTTAGTTAACTGGAGAATGAATTTTCGCTAGCCAATTATGGCAAGGTGATTAAATTAAGGACAACATATGATTAAATCATAAGAAAGTGTGCATATTGATAAACATCAAGCAATCCATCAGCAATAAATTAATGATTCTGTAAGATTTGCTGTTGTTAATGAAGGAATTTAGAGCAAACCTATTAAACATTTTGGCAAACATTTACATTTCTATTCACCAAATTATCAACAAGACAACTTACTAAAGCGTACCTATTGAATATGCCATGGCGGTTAATTGGTTTTTCCCACTTTGAAACGATGCAATGTGGCTTCCATCTTCAGCACCCAGAACACACCACCTTTAAAACAGATAACAACAGTGTATGTAAAATTCAAGCAAACATTTCCCAATTGCGAAATACAGACTAGAAATAATAAAAAATATTATTTATAGCAAGCTAGAAAGAAACGTACCTTCCAGAGTTCATTCCTACAGCTAAGACATTTCCATATGGATAGAAAATGGCAGAGGTCGCTGGGTACTAAAGTCAGAAATTGATATAAAATTATTAAAATGGCGTACTACAAAATTAACATGAAAGGAATGAACTTAATCGTAAAGCAAAAGTAAGGGAATTTCAAGATTTAACCCCAATTGCAAGGTCAAAAGATCAAAAGGTAAAGATGTTATAAATAAACATGAAGATGAAAATTATTAGAAAGCAAATTATCCAGGCAGGAAATGTAATACATTGGAAGCTGAACAAATTCAAAGATGTTAACCTCAATTTTCTTTTCCCAAATGATTGAGTTGTCATCAATTGATCGATAAATCACGTGAGCATCCAAACCAGCTGTCAATATATGATTATAACAAGGGTTCGCAGCTAAACATGTTGTTTCATTTTCATGTCCCTGCAGTGAAAACGAGACAAGGACTCATTATCACTTTCTTGTCCACAAAAAATACTGGGCGGCTTCTAAGTGTCAGTGGATGACAGAAAACATTAAATAATATACATTGGCTCATACCTTGACTATTGGACTAAATTGCGTTTTAAATGTTCCTTGTAATATTTTGTTTTTGTCTGTTCCAAGGAAGAATTCAATGTCACCGATATTGTAATCATGGTGCTTTGGGGAGACAGCAATTGACGTCACAGTACCACAGTCCCCTGTTATCTGTATGATATCAAACAAAGAATAAAGTTATCTCAATAAAACTCCTCATGAAACTAAGAGTTCTTGAAGACAATATACCAACTCATTACTATAATGTGTCATTGCTCATCATATTTGCCATCATTATACAAACAAAAGGAGCAGACAATTCAATCAACTTACAGTAGTTTTGACAACTTAAACTTTTTTTCATACTGTGTCATTTATATGACAACATCAACGGACCTAAGCTCAAACATGGCAAGCATTCACATCGTATGCTCATTTTGTAAAGATCTGCCAAAATTCAAATTTTTGCTACAAAATGCTTTTAAATTGTGCACCAAGGTTTTCAACTCAAAGAGACATGAGTTTCAAGGAAGAGACTTCAAGAACACACAGTATACAATTTGTCGAATGGAGATTAAAATTAAAAACAGTGTGCTGAAGCAAATTATAATATAGAAGGACAATAATTCAACTTGCCAAAGTAAAATTTTTATAACAGAAAACATATCAAATAAACCATCTAAATGCAAGCAAAGCTACCTCAATTGTCGCAATGGGATCTTGTTTCATTTCTCTTGTCTCCCAAAGGGACAAAAGATGATCATCTGCGCCATATGTCACTAAAACATCATGTGATAATAGGAGCATTGCCGAAATACCTCCCTAAAGAAGGAGTGAACATAAAAAGAAAAGTTATATTAACCTAAACATCTCCACATTTCAGAGATAATTTCCAAAGTCTATTCAATGAAAAACTTCAATTCGAGAAAGTAACTTTATTATAAATAAGCTTGCCAAAACCATCACTTTTGAGGAAAAGAAAACCAAATGAAAGAAATTGATTCAGCAGAGTTAAACCCCTCCAGCAATAAATTTAGGCTTTAAAAAGTAAACCAGCAAATGAAAGACGAAACCCTGAAAGGAGGGCCAATGCAGGCTGTGCAGCAAATGCAGAATAGACAGATGATAAATTGCAATTTTGTAATCAATTGTTTGCGATGCCAAAAAATTCTTACCATGTGGACACTTTTAACAATCTTTTTCATCTTTCTACTTCCTGTGAGGAGATGGAAAATCAATATGCACCAGAAAACAAATACAAGCGATAATAATCTCAAATATATTTGTTATATGCTGACAGTATAAAGGGTATATTTGGGTCTTTACCTTCTTGACAAAAGAGGAGGCTTCCATTTGAATCCCCGGCAAGAGCTTCACCACTTGAAGCATAAACCATACAGTTGACGTATTCAGGAATATCGCAGTCCTGCAAAAAATTTCAATTGGCATTTTCATTGACAGTTTCTAGTCCAAAAAATAAACATACTGGGGCTCTATAACAACCTATCTTATAATTACTTTAGCATATTATATATTTATGTATATATCTATCTATATTTCTCCATATATTTACATTTATATATACATATATGTATATATATATATATATATATATATATATATATATATATATATATATATATATATATATATATATATATGTATATATATATATATATATATATATATGTATGTATGCATGTATGTATGTATATATTTATACTTATATATATTGCATCTAGGATTGACATCAAGAGTACCTAGAAAAACTTACAAAGAAATGCCCTTTGTATTTTTCAAGAACATTTCCTCTCCAGTTCCAATAAAAAATATGCTTTCTGCCAACACTCAGCAAGTTCTTATTAGAATGTGGATGAAACTTTACCGACAGTTCCTCTTCTTCATAGCTCTGGAAATTAAGAACTGGATTAAAGAAATTTGAAAAGCAGCAGCTTTAACGCACAGATTAGTAAATGAAATCTGTTAGATTCGAATGTAAGCTGCACGTGGCTTGGGAAGCAAAGAGAAGAAATACAATGAAATATGTTCTTCAAATTTCTATTTTTCTATTGAGTATGTCCCAACGATGAAGAATGATTCCAAACATTCAAGCCTCAAAGTACATCAAAAACTCTACATGAAAACTGAAAGAAAAATATTTTCAGAAATATTTACGTAATAGCATACTATTACACATGATCTTAAAGCGTATTAGATAGGCATAGATGAGGAAATAGAGCTGCAAAACCGTAAAAAAATTTGCTACTTGCATGAATGATAACACTCATAAAGTCATTTTTGTAATACCTGGCTTCTTGCAATAATATCTTTTGAGCTCCATTGCCAAACAAGTAGCCTGTAATTATGTCCATCAGTATCAATGCTTGCAATTTTTCGACCACAATCCTTCAAATAAAATCAAAAGGAAAATTTAATACAATGTCATATGTAACGAAAATGTTAGAATAATCTAGCAATTCTCATGATCAACCATTCTGGAGAAAAGTGGAATACGTCTTCAGCTAGCAGTGACAAAAAATGAATGAATTAATGAATGCATGAATGAATTAATGAATGTATAACTGAATGAATAAATGAATGAATGAATGAGTGAATGAATAAATGAATAAATGAATGAATAAATGAATGATTGATTGAGTGAGTGAATGAATGAATGAATATGAATTGCAGTTGTGCGTACTTGCAAATCAGTTCAATGTGTGTGATAGAGTTTAAAAAAGTCATAATTTACTCTTGCTTTTTTCCGTAAGTCTGCAAAAGTCGGAACTAGCAAATTAAGATATTTTGAAACTGATAACTTGGGGAATAGTGTGGTGATAATTTATACCTCCAAAGAAAAAGCTAATCGAGTGATGGACAGCATTTGCTCTTCAAGTGTCAAAATAGCCAGGGTATTCAGCATTTCAGCGTTCCATATTCGAATGTGATCCTGAGAGAAGGAAGCAAATCAAGTAATCAAACAAAAAGCATTGAACATAATGAAATTGTTTAAAATATCTAACATCAAATTTAAAAAACTCACTATTTCAGCACTATCTAAAAGCAAATTGGTTATGTAAAACTGCATTCTTCTACTCAGATCTATTGAACTTCTTATATTGAAGAGAAAGTTAATGTGAATGCTACGGCTTCGGAATGTAAAAGTAAAGCACTTACAACAACTTCAATATTGAAATTTTCAGGAGCAGATTGTCCAGTAGCAACATACCAGTTATTTGGATGCAATGCCATACTTAAAAGTAAACAAATATTTTTAGTGCTAAACACGCCAAATTAAAAGTAAATGTATTATACATTAACAACATCATATTGTTTATCGTGATGTAGAGAATGAGAATACTTTTGGTGGCCAATTGTAAATAAATTAACTTTTCATAAAGTCACAAAGACAGATTTGCGTTGTGATGTAGTTTGTTCTATTCAACAAAAACTTTCTGAAAGCAAGAAGAAGAAGTTATGCTGTTGCGAAGATGACTTGACGTGTTTACTTTCACTGTAATAAATTTACTTCTGTATACCATCAAAGATGTTACTTATGATTGAATATATTCAAACAATATCCTATTATCTCATATATGACCAAAACATCCTACCATGTGATTTTCATTGTATGCTCTGTGTAGTATCTTTGTTTATGTCTATAAACATCATAAATAACAACAACAGTTGCTATGTAATAAATAATCTCTTCAGATTGCAAGACAAATATATTGTCACGTGACTCTTGCCCATTATAACCATATCTACGGGTAATGGGTTAAGGACAAAAAATGACAAAAAATGTTTACTGAAATAGAAAAATTTGGCAAAATATAAGTCCATCCTAAAGTGCAATATCATAATGTTTCCATGAAAAAAATAAAAGAATGAAACCTCCGGACATTTCAAATTTCATCTCTTGTGAAACTGTGTATGTGCATAATTCTTTCGATATCATAATCGGAATCAGTTTATTTGATTGGACATTTGTTAGTTTATTAACTGTCAAAAGCCTAATATAAGTTGTCCTAACGGTTACTTAAGCCTTGATTCTCTAAAATAGGTTCATCACCTTTGAAAATCATAATTTTTATCAGAAAATTTGATTTGATTTGATTCGATTCAATTTGATTTGAAATATGATTTACATCAGAATGAAAAACAAAGATACATCCAATCTAACTGCAATTTTGCTTCAGGTGGACTTATGGTTGCTTGCGATGCCAGTTGTTCATTCGTCACATGTGAAGGAGGATGAAATACGTGACATGCTCCTTTCACACTTATTAATCTTCTCTCAAGGTGACTATCTACAAATGAACAGGTCTTTCAGTATGTTGAAATAACTTTCCTAAATTTGGCAAAATACTGAAATTCTGCAGCAAATAAGGAATCTACGTAAGATGAGCAATCCATCGATTGCCATCGATTTGAGTAATGTAACAAAATTTAAAGTGACTACAATGTTTCATGCATTGTTCTCTTAGAGTTTTCTCATTCCTAACTCATACTTATTCTTGTATTTTTGTTCAGCAATTTTTCTTGCATCCCTTTCTAAAATTTTTCTCCTGCACTATAGTCATTAACTTATCAGATGCCTTTATTCTGGAAAGGATCTGAATTTAGCTAATGGAATGTAAACTTCGCCATAAAGACACTTCAGGCAATTCATTCATCAATATTGAATAACACAATCTGAAGATGTTGATGATGGAAAGCCAAAACCATATTCATTTGTGAAATTGAGGAGATAAGATTGACAGATACGTACTTTTACCCATGATGACGTCATACTTAGTTGGTTTGTGTATCTTCTGCTTCCTTGGACTTACCGTCATCTCACGGGTACTTCCATTCAAGTCGCCATTCATTGTCAGTCCGATAGAACTAACAATAGCAACAAATGTATCCGTTCCATGAAACAATTCACCAAGACTTCGAACCTTGACAAGGATATTTAAGATATTAATCCATGTTTGATATTTAACAGATTACAAAAATTAACCTGGTTGGCTACTGCAATGCTAAGCATGAAAGAAAAGACAATATCGAGAGAGGAATACACAAGACGTCCATCTTCACAATTAAAAATAATAGTATGTTACATAATCTTTACGGCAGCAACTGAAGGATATATCAAATAAAACACAAACGCAATCTTTTTTGTATTCATGCATTGACTAAACTTAAATGAGGTCCACAGAAACAGCACTAAGCTCCTCCATGGTTTCACTCTGGCTGCTTTTTCTCCTTTGTTTATCTAGCTGTATATTATGCATCTATTTGTATATTATGCAGTCTATATGTATTTGTATATTACCTATTTGTATATTATGTATATTTGTATATTAACACGATATAAATTGATTGTTTACTTTATCACATTCTTCACAAGCTTGCAGTTTTTATTATAATAAACAACATTCCCAAAAAAAAGTAATACATATATGGTGCTTTGCATTTTTCAACAAAATCTTAAGGTAGAGGGTGAGATTACAAGAAATTATTACAATATTGATGCAAAAACACATGTCTAATTATGTAAACAAAACAAGAAATCAAGGGAAATAAAGATCGATAAATCAAACAAAACAACAGATGATTCAATTAGGAATTTGAAAACACTAACTCGTCGTCCTTTGTTTGTGCATAAACGAAAAACTCTGCCATCTCTCGGCTGGATAATCAGATTCAGTTCATGCAAAAGTTGTGAGAAGGTATGCAGCTTTGTTTCATCAATCAGCACTTTCCATGGATTTGAGCTATTTTCATTTGTTATGACATTAATAAGTCTCTTCTTCTGATTCAGTACTTTCTTCCAATTATTCTTTGCCCTCTCTCTTGGAGTCTTAAAATAAACTCAGATATACCAATAATGTGGAAAACACAAAACAAGGACAAATTCAGACTTTTTCACTATGTCAGCAGTTATATCTGTTAAAATGCTAGATAGAAATAATGCCGTAACAGAAATAAAGCTGTCCCATTTACAACACATCACATTGCACTACATGACTGCAATAGAGCAAAATTTCATCTTGAAGCATTTGCAGCGAACGTGCATTTCTGATAAAGACTACCTTTACTTATCAACACTTGCCTCCATTTCACTTCAGGTTTTTAAGTGGAGATCTAGCAAAGGTCATTGTACTGCACTACTAACGTCTTAATTATCAGTGTCCATGCAAAATGCCAATTCAAGCAACTAACTTGATTAAACAATAAGACAACTAGAAGCTTCGCTTTTGAGGAAAAGAAAGAAAATTCTCACACTTTTTTATAACTGTTTATTCAACTGCACAAACATGCTGTCATCATCAGAGCATGATGACCGTTTGTTAGTTCAGTCGAATATGCAGTTGTAAAGAAAGTGTGACATATTTACTTCTTTTCCTCAAAAGTGAAGTTTCTGGTTATCCTATTCATAATTTGCAAGAAGTAAAGAACTTTCAAAACGTCATGAATTCTATTAGATAATATTTTTAAGGAACCTGCGGATTGCTGTTAACAACGGACAGAGCTTGCATGAATCTTTTGTCACCAGTTGAAAAACTAAAGAAATACGATCCGCCATCTTCAAAATCTTCAAGTCGTCGAAGAACTCTTCCCGTCTGATTGTAAATCTTCTTCTCATGATCCTTTAGGTTGAGAATTCTGCTCAGCTCGTCAATGAACATGTCTATGTTCGTGTATTTCCTAGCATCAACTATGATTCGGAGTTCTGGCTTGTCACTGTCTGACTCTCTATAAAACGTAACCACCTTTTGGTTGTCTACTCTTGAATTTGCAAACATCAACCTTTCCACATCGTACATTGATTTCTTTGCTTTCAAGTCAACGGCATCGTACGATCGTTGTTGACTTAAGGAAGAAAATATGTTTATGTCAAAGAAGAAGAGACCACAAAACAACATTAATGAAAATGGTTTGGCAAAAGTTCCCTTACATCTATCTTGCGCCCTGCTGATGATGCGGTAAGGAAGGCTGAATATATTCCGAAAGCTAAGATTTTAAGCTCATATATATATATATATATATATATATATATATATATATATATATATATATATATATATATATATATATATATATATATATATATATATATATATATATATATATATATATATATATATATATATATATATATATATATATATATATATATATATATATATATATATGACTTTTTAACCAGGAAGGTAGATGTAATGACAAGAGAAAGGATCAGGTTCCATTAGTAGTTACATTCCATCCAGCACTTAATGAGCTTAGGGGCATAATTAGGAAACTCCATACCATGTTAGAAGCGTCTGAAGAACACAGGATGGCCTTTAAAGAGCAGCCTCTTGTGGTCTTCAGACGGGCACCAAATTTGAAGGATAATCTAGTTAGAGCTAAGTTTCCTAAGATTCGGACAGAAGGAGTTAGGGGTTGTTTTAGGTGTGGTAAAGCGCGATGTCAAGTTTGCAGTTATATGTCTGAGGGTAGTGGGTTTAGATGTAATGTTTCAGGTAGGGAGTATGATATAAATAGTGATTTTAATTGCGATTCTTCAGGGGTAGTGTATTTATTAGGCTGTAAAGTATGTGGCAAGCAGTATGTAGGTAGCACCTTTACATCATTTAGAGCCAGGTTTAACAATTATAAGTCATCTAGTAGGAAGTTTTCTAGTGGAGTAGCAGTGACGCAGGCAGAGTTGTTTAGACATTTTACAGAAGCCAACCATCATGGATTTTTAGAGGATGTTAGTTTTCAAATTATAGATAGGGTATTTGGAGTTTCTAGACATAAGGAGGGATTCTGGCAGTTTAGACTACAGAGCTTTATACCTGAGGGACTTAACGTCAGATATGCAGATCATTAGCAATCCCCTATGCACTTTCCTAGCGTTAATTGCTTCTTTTGTCCATTTTGCGTCTATCCAGCATCTATTCGTCTTTTCTTCACACTTCTCGCACTCTTTGCATCACCTTATATGCTCTATATTATCCTCCTTCGTTTCTTACTTCACAGCTTCGGCCCTCCCCATATAATGTATTCTTAATTTATCATGAGGTGTTAATAGGTAGGTCCCCCTTAGGTAATATCAATTGTGACCCCATTGTTATGTAGGTAATTTAAGCAGGCCCAATGTCATTGTAAGTTTAGTACTGATGAAGATTCTGATCGAAACGTTTACTTAAAGGATAGTATATTTGTGGTTTATTCTATTTATGTAATTTATATACGTTGTGGATGCGGCTTAGGTTTAGTTTGTATATATATATATATATATATATATATATATATATATATATATATATATATATATATATATATATATATATATATATATATATATATATATATATATATATATATATATATATATACAGTATATATATATATATATACAGTATATATATATATATATATATATATATATATATATATATATATATATATATATATATATATATATATATATATATATATATATATATATATATATATATATAGTAAAATTCATGCATTTCTCGCGTGAATAAGAGTTTTCTTGTACTATTATTAATAAAAGCCGCACAAAATAGGGAAAATACTGATCTGCTCTGATAAATAGAATGAATCGTTCAATCATACGCAAATGTTACCTTGAGGAAACCAAGGCAGATCTGCTTGATTCTCCTAGCCACGAAGTATCACTTATCTCAGATCTGCTATTTTCATCTGTTGTCATAGGAACAGTAAAGGAATACGATGATGTTGTAGAATTTCCACGTAACATTTCAAAACTACTGACTCTTCGTTATTCCTCAAACACTATAAAAGATTTTGTTTCAGTGTAAAAAGTACATTTCATCCAGTATTAATTTTAAAAAGTAACAGTGCAAAAGTCAATATGAATGTGGAAAGAGTTTACGAATGATGATACTATTGTATGTAATAATAATATTAGAACGATCTTGCAAGGTAGATAAACCAATTAACTATTCATATTAAATTGTAATTATAAATAACAGTAGAAATAGTGATGATTCTAAATTATAAGAAACATTTTGATTTTGAATCTGAGATTGAGTTCATCTTTTCAAGTGGTACAAGTTTAATGCACTAAAGATGCATTAATTGAAACTTTGGCTTCAAACTACAAAACATAGCACATTCTGCTTTATTTTGCCTGCAGGCGGAAAGATAATCGAGACTGTTGTTGAAGATAAAGCGAGTTCTAACAAATAACATATTTCTTACTGTCGTTTCGGTCTGCGTTAACACTTTTAAAGAAAAAACAAAATAAATACGACTACATTCCATAATAATTATATTTGGAAACAAAACAATGGTAGCTACCATACCGGAATTCACGGTCCCTCTGCACATCAGAGAGCTTTCCTTGACTCTTTGGAATTCGTGCAAAAGGTGTTGGTTAGTCACTATGGTCCCATTGCTATAGTTACCACGCAGCCTCTCTACATCAATCACAAAACATTTAAAAATCGGGGGTTGGGCAAAGCGTGCCGTAAGGAAAAAACCAAAAAAAGTATTAATAAGATATCTTAATGGATTGTAACAGACGGGCTTAATAGAAAATGTTATGAAAAACGCCTATGTTTATTGGAAATTTTATTACTTAAATGTGGCTATTGACTCAGCATAAAAAATGTTGAATTGATCGTAAGAACATTGAAGGCCTACCATCATTTATCACCCCCATGTTGTATACAGTCTGCTAAATAATTGATCTGATCATGAAATATCTCAATGAAAAGAATCTAGAAGCTGACGGCAGAATATTGATAACTTCAGCTCATTAAATGTTATGAATAGATTTAAATATTACATGAGTTCATAAGTGCACATTGATTCGGATCGAGACAAGTAAATGGTTGTAGACAATCGTGCACATTTTTATAATTATGCCACAAGCGAGTATGCAATAATTTTAACTTATTGACAACACCTTGGAATTAAAATTTAGAACCCTAAAGAAAAGGCGGGCAAGTAGCTACATTGATAGAATGCTAATCTGTGATATTTCGTGCACGAAATAACATAGAATTATTGAATAGGCAAGATCGTCTTTTCATTTAGATGATTTAGAATCTGTCTGCAATAAAAACTCAAAACCTCGTTTTACGTAGACATAAAGAGTTCATTTTCTCCCTTGAATGATTCAACTAGAAGAAGAGTAAGTGGATACCAATTGGCCAAACGATGTTGTCAAGCATCCTGTTACGTGTATCTATGGCTGCATGGCTATATATTGGGTTCAACGTTCGGCTTGTACCCTATGTTTCATACTCAGGAGGACGAAAACAGTGCTTCCAGTGCGAAAAAGTACTAAAGAATGTTTTCGTTTTTTCATGCATCATGATACTGTCTTCTTTTGTCGTTTTTTTCAATTAAGCACTGTGTCCTTCGCATCTTCTTTGTGACGTAGCACTCTCTTCAAAATCGTAGATAGGAAAATTCATAGAAGGAGCAAGGAATGCAGATTTTTCGGCAAAAATATGATAACTACATTTATTTTTTTATGACAAATAATTTTGCAGTATAATTATAAAAAGCCCTTTCTTGCAAACTTTAGCTCTTAGATAGAAGACAAATATGACTGCATCAATTTTCTTCTATCTACACTACTGTCTCTTTCTCTTCTTGTCTATTCGATAAAGAACGTCCTCCACTTTCAAACAATTATTCTAGCTGAGTAGCTCATCTAGCACTATTGGTACATGTGAATAAATGCCCTATGTTTTTATCAAACTTGGAACTTAGATCTGATAGAAGCAAAAACATTCAAACCTACGCCAAAGCAAAAGTATACAATACAGCTAAAGCTAAATTGCAATCAATCAAAATCAAACTACAAATATTAAATTCTTTGCAAAAATGTAGTTTTAGGAGAGGATTACAGTCAAATACTAATTGCACGATGTATAACGTTAAAAGCCTCTTCATATATTCGGTAAAAATGAAAGATCCCCAATGGAATTCAAAAGACAATAAAACAAGGCCTCTCTCATACAACTTAAAAAATTAAACCTTTCACCTTTCAAGCTTTTTAACCTTTTAGATTAAAAAAACACTACAATACTGTATGATTGATTCAGAAAACAAACATTAAGAATTTTTGAATCAGCCCATCTACATGATCCCATGAGTTCCACTAACAAAAGCACCTTTTTAACAACTAAAGAGCTGGACACTAGCAGTAAACAAATGTTGACTGCAAATGTATAAAGCAACAATGTTGTTGCTTTATTGCAAAAGCTTAAAGTTTAGCAACATCTTTTACTTTGCAAAGATAACATGGTAAGTTTTAGAATCTGGGGAAATGGAAAAGGACTTCCCCACTACGGCAACCTGTAGCTAGTAAAGGTGCTATGGGAGAAAATCTAGATGCTAAAACACTCCTTTTATGGCTGATAATTGTACCAACAACTGAAAGGTTTGTGGGAGAATTTGGTATACAGTCACAAAGCTCATCACAACTTTGATTAAATGCCAAAAGTCTTACTCCTTTCTTGTATGGTGAGCTAATTATCCTTCCATCTGAACTGAATGATACTTCTTTAATGAAACCACTAGCAGATATTGATTCTTGGATACTATGCATCAGTCTTGAATGTTGTATGCAGTCTGTGTTACAACCTGAAAAAATATGATGAACATGCATCCAAAAACTTAAACAAGGTATAGCTTTACATACATAAGCTTGCTTTTCATTTCTGACGTAGATTGACAACAAGTGGCTAATAACTCATAGGAGTGTATCTAAATTGCATTTTGGCTTGATAAAATACTCTGGAATAATGATACAAATAATCCTAAAATTAATGAACTAAGCAAGTAATGAATAAACAATCTACCATAAACAAGGTAGCACTAAGTAAACAGAGAATAATTGCGCCTGCAATTCAGGTACCTAATAAGCTACTCCCCCTTTATGAAGTATAGCCAAGTCATGAGATAAAAAAGCCAAAACTTACCCCCTATATGTACATCCTGTATGTCATACGTGCACAGTTTTTCATTCACATCACCCTTAGTGACAAAACGTGCCACAATACACCAATCAAAAGGATGGACATCAATTGAGTAAACACACCACATATCTTCTGGGCATCCAATTAGGAGTTCCAATCTGTTTCTATGTAATGATGAAGCTAAGAGATCATTTGAAATTGTACTAAGATTTAAATCATGGATAACCATGATGCCACTCCCTCCTGCCAATGCAAGGAAAAGTTTTGAGCAATCATGTGATAACTTGGCTCTGACTAATTCATGCTGTTTCATAACAATATGACTTTTGATATTCCCACCTTTTGGGTTTTCAATATCCCATGTTCTCACTGTTTTATCAAATGCAGATGAAATCAGAAGCCCCGTCCTTTTATCATATTCTACATTCTTAACCCACCCTTGGTGTCCCTTGAGAATATGTAAAGGCACAGTTACTTTTCTTAAATCCCAAATGCGAATTGTGCTATCATCAGACCCAGTCACAAATGTTTTTTCATCCACAAATTCTATACAATTAACACAACCACTATGACTTTGAATCATTTCATATTTTCTGTTGTACTTTGCAGGATCATAAACTTGTAAACAGGAGTTTTCACAAGCTGCCACTAAAACCTTCCCATCTGGAGAAAACTTCAAATTAAAAATGGCATCATGAAGAAAGGCTCTTCGAGTCTTCTTGGGTCCATGTACCTGACTCATTCCTTTGTATAATCTTTCGTATATAAAGTTCCATTGATCATAACCCCCAAAAACATTTGAATTATATATGGTGCTTGTGAGGTCTCTATATCTTTTACTGTGGCGTGGCATTTCAGCACCAAGACTAATGTTGAGCAATCAAAGTGCAATCGCTCTAACCCTATTATTATGCCCCTAACATGCCTAGCTATAAGTAAACAGACGTAATTCCTAGAAACCAATGAAGATACTATCGTCCGTTACACATTGGGGGCACATTAAGTTTGTATTGCTGAGATCACATTACGAAACTGACGATGCTTGTTGTCCACAAGATGTGAGATTTAAACTTGGCTTACAATCTCATGGATTTGTTTGTCTCTTGTCTCTCGTGGGCATGCCATAAGACACAGGCAGCCTCAGTTTCATTTCAATGATGAAAATACAATGATATAGAAAGGATATAAGGTTATATAAACAAATGCAGCAATTTTACTAAGTCTTTTATTTCCTACAATTGCATGTGCTTCTACTACCTGTAAATTATTGATTGGCCTACTTCAATATTGAAGGCTATGTTTCAAGAATAAAGGGAATAATGAGAAATATGTTTACTAGAAGAAACGAGAATGACAAAACACTTTTTTCAACGCTTTTATCAATGCTTCCCTGCCTGTTTGCAAGTTTTTTCTCATTTACTTATATCAAGCAGATAAACTAAGAGTGCTTGGGTGTTTCCAATAAACTAGATATTGTGGGAACCTATCTGAAGCCAGGCGCGCAACTACGGGGGGGGTCCTGGGGGTTCGGACCCCTGCCCTTTTT
Organism: Mastigias papua; assembly: GCA_964019165.1. Lineage (NCBI taxonomy): Eukaryota > Metazoa > Cnidaria > Scyphozoa > Rhizostomeae > Mastigiidae > Mastigias > Mastigias papua. The sequence continues at coordinate 12,353,835 of OZ025285.1, read as the reverse complement.
TCAAAAGCGTAAAAGTGCCCTTTTTCTAGGAAAAGTTTGGAACTATTTCTTGCACTTTGCTGAATAGATCTAATTATAACTATCCTTAGACTAGAAAGTAGCGAAATATTGAAAATTCTTTTATTTTTTAAATCAGGCATTTAGCCAAGGGGTACCAGCGAGTCAGTCCTCCCAGAGTTCTGAAGTTTGACTCAGTGTATCTACATAAATGGCACATTCTAACATTTTTTCCATTATCTTCGTATTCACGGGATTAGGCTCACTTGCAAGCAGATAGTGACCAGGTGATATTTCTGCTTCGGAGCGCCCCTCAGTGAAAAGAACCAGAGACTGTGACCTTGCCTATCTCACGTATGAAAGGAATGTTTTAATAGAAGAAATAAAATCTAGCATATCTTTTACTTCATGGAAGTCTAAGCGGCTAGAGCTTGGAGCCTAATTTCTTCGTCTATTTTGTTGACTATTTCTTCGTGGAGAACAGCCATTGATATTGTACAGGTCCGTAAAGAGCTGACACAGATTTGGGAGACAATGTATCACGTTATGAGATAAAACAGCTGTTCAATACATCTTGAAATAAAATCTCAGAAATTATTTAAAGGCCTACCCGCCCTGCCCCACCATTACCTACGGGAATGATGTTTAGTCAAAGTTACTTTGCTTCTCATCCATCAGGCATGGCACCTTTGGAGTATGGAGGACTTCAACTTGGAACCTTTTTCATGAAACTTCTTGGTCTCAAGTTTGCTTTTCATTGAAGATTTTTCGTGGATCCACCATTGAGCACTATACCAATCAGCAAAATTTTAGCCTGGCAGATGCCTTTCTGGGCCAGTCTAGAGGGGTGAAATTTGAAAAATTTTCTGCTACATCGGACCCAACCAAGGTGGGTCCTGCTATGTCACAAAAGGAGTCATTGAACCTTCCCATAGCTCCCTCTAGGTCACTTAATAGAGTGGTAGTAGCCATGACTGTAGTAACTGTGCCCCCTCTCTCCTGAAAATCCCCATTAGCTACGGCATCTTCTAAGCTTGAATAATATCCCAAGCTGTATTCTTGAAGAAGAAGAAATTTTGATGTGCCTTTTTATATGGACTGGGCCCCTGCCCTCGAAAATTCCTAGTTGCGCGCCTGGAAGCAACACTTGTGCGGGGAGGGAATGAGAAGTTAAAATAATTTGTAGTTCCTTGAAATCGATATTCATGATCATAGTAATGCCTAGAGTAGAAACCCTTCAAGATAATTTCAAATGTTTTAATAGTACCAATCCGTAATAAGCTTTATGAAATATGATAAGTCTCTGCTTTTTAATCCTTCCTTCGAGGGTTTTTCATTTCAACAATGAAAACAAATCCGTAACAGTAGCCAAACTGACAGCAGCGAAGCTATCACGTCTATCAAGAGCAGCTCTTCTTTCCATTAAATCAGTTGTGTAGATGGTATATTGTGTATGGACCCCAGACTGATAGAATATTTGCAACAACTGACCATAAGGTTGCTTTTTAGGATTTTGATTCCAACTGAAGTGGTTTTATGTAAAAATACCCTCTGAGAAAAGTATGGGATCTTATGATTTTGTCAGCAGTACATGCTATGCTCATTCCAACCTACGACATTTGGACATCTGTTGCTTAAAAATCTTTGACAAAGCTTACATGGTATAGCAGGCTGCACGACATAGACTTTTTACCTGAATTGTGTAGATTTAAGCCGTTTTATACCATATTGCTTGTTATGGTCATGTGTGATGGCAGTGAATCAGTTGCTAATTTGTATTCTAGATGCTCTATTCTATAGTCATCAAAGAGCTTCATCGTGGAATCAAGTATTTTGAGCAGGCCAATTATACTATAAGAAATAGATATGGAGCTAGCATAGAGCCTTGAGGAGCTCCTGAAAATGACACCTGTCATGCAAGCATTCCCCATCTATCAACACTCTTTGTTTTACGTTCATAAGATAACTGTTCACCTATGCATTTCTATGTCTGAATCCATACATTAATGGATCTCAAGATTTTAAAGATTAGCAATAGCAGATTCCATGAATGAATTAGTGTTCACTTTTCTTTATAAAGAAAAGTTCAAAACCCCATACAGTATCTTGACATATAATTTCAAAGGTCATTCTTATCCTATTCATGTTTTTTTCGTGATTCATCCATATCAGAGGACAGTAATCACACTGGAAAAATATGAAAGATCTTATAACTATTCTTAGACTGAGGAATATTTGAATATATTATATATTATATTATATTATATTATATTATATTATATTATATTATATTATATTATATTATATTATATTATATTATATTATATTTTATTATATTATATTATATTATATTATATTTTATTATATTATATTATATTATATTGTAATATATTATAGTATATTATGTTATATTATATCATATTATATTACATTATATTATATTATAATATATTATATTATATTTTATTATGTTATATTATTTGTGCAAGCTAGAAGTTATCACTGACACTTCTATTAACATTTTTGCTGTTATTTTTCATTCATACATTGATAAGTATTTTATTTATCGTTGCTATAATTCATAGATAGAGTATCGATTTGCTTCCTCTAACAGTTATTGCAACCCAGGATAGGCAAATCCTTCTAACATTTATACTTGTCTCAAGTTCATGTTGCTTTCCGTACAGTTTGGGTACATAATCTTCATAGACTTCAGATCGTTTGGTCACACACGTGGAGATGACAATGAGAATGAAAGCCAAAAAGCACATGAACGCCAATTGAAGATAGTCTATGGTATTAACCGGTTGGCCCTATGAGAGACAAATAGGTATAGGCCATTGGATGACATTTATAATATCCAATGATTTTTATGCAGATATGAAGTTTGGCAATAAATCACATAAATCAAGACATTTAACATATTTGTATTGCATTATCACTAAAATGGAAAATCATCTCATTAGGTCTTCAAAAGAACTGATTACTTATAAGTATAGATGACGGAGACAGACCCATTCACATCTACTGGTTCAATAAACCAAGCATTGTTTAATGATGAAGTCGTTTCAAACCGTTCCAAATCCGTGAATCAACAAGTATTGTGGTATTTTACATGGCAATGAGAGACAACAACTGCTTCGTCATCAAATTTGTGACGTAATTAAGTAAGGAGTATGACGAAAGTCCATGGTTTAGACCTTGTCCATGATTCATTTAAATTATAAGCACTCGATAGGAAAATTAAGAATATGCAATGAAAATTGGAGGCATTTGCTCGCGGGAGATGTTGCAGTAAACACCACATGCCGCATTCGACGAAAAACTTACTTAAACGTTAATAACGACTATACATCTTTTTATATAAGAAACAAACTTTCTTCCTTCAGCCTGGATGTTTCTTAACATTTTGTCAAATCCAATCTTCAATGTTTTTCAAAATTCTTCAAATGTCCTATAGCAACGAGGCAACTATGAGACGAGAAATTGAAAACTTTAGTTAAAAACATTGGAGAGACGGGTGTAGTTTGTATTTTCTTCCAGCTCAATTAAAAGTTTTCTCCCAACAACAGATTTTCCAAGTTTACTTTTGAAACCCAGCCAGCCTGTGTTTCTTGTTTCTCAATTTTTGCCTGATTTGAGCCTTATGTATCTTATAAAAAACGTATATTTAGGCAGAAGTATTTAGGTTTATGGCTTGCATAGATACCACAAAGCTGAAATCAATGTTCAATTAACATACACACTTAATCCCATGATCCTCTCACTCCTACGAGCTAATTACAATGTTGTCCAAACATCGTCAGTAACACGCCAGTAAAACAACACTTGCCAAAATAAAGGTGGTGCGGCAATTTAATTATTTCATTTTAAGTAATTGTCTGTTTGTCATGGCAATATACAAGTATTCTTTTTATAGGAGAGGGCCCTTGAGCAATTGCGAATTTCAAGGGGTATAAGATAAAACCACTCAAAAGGAAATTTCATAGAAAACTAATGTAACCAAAGTGCAATTTAAAGTAAGAGATAAAAGGAGAAGTGAGAAGCAGCAAATAAAAGTTAAAAGCAGATCAGGTGATGGGTAAATGACAGACCTACTCATGCAAAATTTGAGCCTAAGCTATTCCCGAAGTCTTCAAAAAACTTTTTAGTCATATCACAGTCTATTTTTGTTTTCATGGTTACCTCTTAAAACCGTAGCTAGAAATAAGTTTTATATAAGCAAGACAAATATCACTAAAAAATAGTAAATTGTTTGTGCTTCCAACAGAACCACTCTAATTTAAACTTCAGACTTTACCAAATGCATACTGTTACAGTCCATTCTTAACAGACCACACTCTCAATTTCTTATGTGTATGCCTACTTCAAATTCTGAGTTTCATGTAAAAATACAAGTTTGAATATAGAGTTCCTAAGGTACACAAAGAGTCCGAGTAATTATCAATTTGCTTCTACACTACTAATTGCAAATACACTTAAAAAAACGATTCATAAGTTCAGTAGGTGAGTGACAAAATACAATGTTTCAGAAACTTCACTAAACTTGCTATGCAGCACTAAATCTTGCAGACAGTAATATGAGTTGGAGAGCATAGGTGTGTTCCTAGTAGAGAGGTAGCTTTCAAATAACATCAAAGCCGTGTTTTGCCATGGTTAGAGCCCTAGACAGTATAAAATCCATATATTAAAACTACTAAATGCTACATGACAGATGCATTATTGCACTAATTGTTATTCACAAGTTTATCAAAAATTATACATTTTACAGCTGCAGTATATAAAAGTTTTGCCATATACAGGCCTTGTCATAAGGAAAATACCGCGCGTGGGATAATTAGCACACGCAAATTCATTTGCGTGTGTGATCACACTAGTAAGAAAATGTCTGCTTAGGGACAAAGGGGATCAAAAAACAATGCAAAGTTGGAAAAACATACAATAGAAGTAAGATTTATCAAAAAAACATGTTTTATAGACAAAGAAATTAGGCTTTAAACGTAAAACACTTCTTCCTCATCAGGCTAGTCAAAGGGATCAAAATCATCATCATAACTATCACTTGAATCATCATAAGAATCGTCCTCAAAATCTTCGCCATCAGCATCAACTGCAATAATGCCCTTGCTGCCCATAGAATCATCATCAGTATCCTGTTAACCTGTCATTGCTGGTTTGATTGACAATAAAACAATTTTGCGAAGTGGTTCTAATTCAAACACTAAACATTGCACTCAAAAGTCGGAAATAAGTGATGATAATTGTGGTCAGCATGTTACCATGCAACTTTTGGGGAAAAGACAAAAGCCAAAAAACTTTGAAAATGGAAAAATTGGATTTGGGGTTTCAATGAGCTCTCAATAATCATCGCACACGCAATTTGATTTGTGCCTCTAAATGACAAGGCCTGCATATAACAACTGTGCTCAAAGTGCCTAAGTTTGAAGAAGGAAGATGCCTTTGCATTTCAGAAAGTAAAATAATGTGGATGCATTTAAATGAATGAAATGCTCTTTGGTCTAAATAACTAATAAAGAAGGACAACCTAAACTCATATAGGTAAATTTCTAATGTATAGGAAATTTAAAAAGTAGAATTTTTAATGAATTACTGGTATAAAACATGGTATTCATGGATCATAAGGCTCAAATGATTCAATAAGTGAACATAATTGGGTTATTGAAGGAAGACCAAAGATCTCTATTCCTTTTGATACATAATATGATATTAAATGGTCTACTTTCTTATAATGTCGCTCTTGTTCATGATAACATTGCTTATCCCACAACCAAGGATAAAATTCAAATACAAAAAGGTTTTTGTGGATTCTGTTTTGTTTGTACATTTTGCAGCTTTCTGGGCAATAGTTAAATCCAGCAGAATAGCAAAGACTCTCTCTGATAAATCCATCAATAACTTCATGTGGTGGCTCTTGCTGTTCAAATACAATGCCATTCAGTAACATATATCGTATATGGATTGATGGCCTTGGCTTGGGAATTGTCAAACTAGAATCTATTTCTCTTTTGTAATATCCCACAGTGGCCATACCTTTAGTCAATTTCAAAGATTTTAAAGTGCTATTAGGAACCATTTGAATGTGCCAAGAATATTCACTCCTATGGTAATACCAAACATAGTTACATATGATACTAAATTGACAAATGCAAAATGGTCCTCCTGCCTCTATTGGTGCATCTCTAAATAGTACATCAAATGCTTTTTCATGATAAGCTGCAAGCTTTTGTCTCATTTCAACTAAATGTTCAGTTTTTACCATAACAGGGAAGGTAGACATGCACTGCAAAATCTCCTTCTTCCCAAGGAAGATCTCAGTTGCTACATCCCAACAAGGGTATGCCGAGGAACCAACCTTGGCAACAACTACTGGTTTTCCTTTCTCAAACAAAATATCTGGAGTAACATATGTAACAAAAAATGTATCCGTATCCACAAATCCAATATATTTAGAATCAGTGCATTCATCTGCATAGAACATGTCCAAAAACATCCTTAATTTCCCAAGGCTGTGATAGATCGAGTGATCCCTGGGTTTTCTGTAACAGATCTTGGGGAAAGGCCATTCTTTTGCAATTAAATGGCCCAATTCATGGTCACTTTCCTTTTCATCATCAAGAACAGCAACTAACTTGGCTCTTTCTGCTGGGAAAAACAACTGCATTGTCCTTATCAAAATATCTCTATATTCTTGATCCCACCGATCCCCTGAAGTGAATCTAACATACAAGATAAACTCAGGAATCTTTGACCAAGGATTCATAGCTTTTCTTGGATGGCTGCTAACAAGCTTCACTAAGCCATTCCCATGAGAACCACGGAAGATTGAATGAAGACTATAGAAAACACCAATCACAATGAAACAAAACAGACAGGAATACAATAATATTTTCTTTCTTGATGAAACTGATTGGTTCTGCAAAAGACAAAGCACTACATGAAATGAAAAATGAACTACAAGATCCAATGTTGGATGTTCAGAAAATAGATAATATCATTGTGAGCATTTTAATTAAACTTTTCACAGAGAATACCTGGCAACATTTACGGTCAGTATCAAAATGGAAACTAAATGCAACGTGATACGGTTAGTGAGTTAAATCATTGCATGTCCAAGTTCAACGTCATTAGGGAGATACAGCTGTTATTTTCCCGCTTTTCAGTACAGGTGTGATTGGGGGTCACTTTGAACAACTGATGTAATGTGTCATAGCAACATTCTACACTTTTAAGCACTCGTTATTCGTCTTCCACAATCTGAGAGAGACACATTTGAAGGGACTAGCAGTATCAATAAGGTACGCTCTCGCTGTCTTTCGTATGTAATGTGGTCCATTTATGTCCACGTCAAATGCGATCCCAGCATTTGCTTTTCTATTTTTTGAATTACAGAACAAACAAAATGCTCACAGATACATCTTCATGTCTATCCTCAAATGCTTGCCTTTGGCTCTCCATGCTGCACTCATCTTCCGTCTGAATAACCGGGGTGTCTAACAGCGGTAAACCATCATTTCATCCCTACTATTAAATTTCTCCACAACTAAACCATAACAAAATCCTTGTGGCCTCGATATCACATAGCCTCTCTTTGTTGTAAGTGCACTCTCTACAAAATGGCCTATTGCTGTCTGGGCTGGAAACCACGTTTGTGATTGTCACGGAATTGTTTATAGGTTGACACAATGGCAGGCCCAATCCAAGAAAGAAACCAAGGTATTAGGATAGTTTATTTTTATTTAACTATCATTCTCTTATCAGCCACGAGTTATCCCAATATATTAACTGTCCATGGACCTGGTAACCCTTCGTCTATTGCATGCATAGTGATATGAAAAAGCACTCTAGCTCGACCTCGATCGAGGTCTTGAAAGCGTAGCGGAAATTTCTTGGGAATCGCTCTTCCAGATCTAAAAGGGCACTTTTCATCAAGTATGCAGTTCCAGTTTCCTGGAATTATCGCAGGTGTGTCACCGCCGTACTCTCCATAAAAGTGTAAATTGTATGGCTTCAATTGCCAGTAGTATGACTCCTATGAATAAAAAATTCCAAATTGTCGCCAATATGGCTGTCACATCTATCATTCCTCTCTCTTAGAGTATGAAAGGTTATATTTCTGTACCAAGAAAGTATTTGATTTTCTAAGAACCTTTGAGATGGAAAAGAAGGTCAATCCATGTTCATTTGCTTTTGGTTTTTTGCTTTTTTGGTTTTTTGCTTTTTGCATTTATGGCATAGAGGATAGCCTTAGCTCAAGACTACTTGAGGAACAATGACTATGTAGTCTGTTAAACTTGGTTTATTTGTAGAGGTTTAGTAATTGATACAATCTACATATTGAGCAGAATATTTCTGCTTCACTGATGAATGAGATTCAGTAGAGTAGGCAGCAGACAAAGGTCTGGCCATTTTGGACTCTGTTGACTCTTATGGACCTGTGTAAAGGCTTTTTTAGCCTAATACAGAATATTATTATTATTGTTGTTACTAGATATTTTTAGACAGATAACAGAACTGCTTTTATGGCTAGACTTTTTATAGGCAAATTGGTGCTCTTTTTGCCAAAAAGCACTCTTGGTTCATTTTGGTTAAGGTGGTTGCTTTGCCAATGAACCTTTAATTAGTACTGTGTGGTAAACTGATTTAGCATTTTGATTGTTACAAACCTATTACTTTGTTGATTGTATCATTTTCCCAGATGCTACTGTTTATTGTGGGAATCTTGATGAGAAAGTATCTGAACCATTGCTTTGGGAACTCTTTCTACAAGCAGGACCAGTTGGTAAGTATGATACATCATGTATGGATTAGCTCTTGAGAAAGGGCCAATAGTCTCTTAGGGGTCCTCCTTTATACTGAAGTCAATCATGTTTCCTTTCTTAGGGCCACATTCTTTGCTATAGGTAGGTGCAGTACTTCAGACTTGCCAGACTTTCTCCACAATATTGAGACAAATTTAATTAGCTTTAGCATGTATGCATTTTGCTTTTATTGGGATTGTCCTTTGGGGAGCTCACTGGGCAACTGCTTGGTACCCTTGTGGGCCAGCCTGCACCTACTGTACAATACACACTTACCTATTCAATTGCTTCATAATTAGAGCTTTTGTTGATTCAGGCAAACTATCTGGTCCCTGGGGCTTGTAGTGACCCTGAGTACCTTGAATAAAACCTTCAACTTAGGCCTTCCTCCATCATGCATTCACAGCCTTCAACATTTTTCCCATGTCTTCCACTGTCACCTCACATCTTGGCATTACCCTTGCATCATCCCTGTCATCACTTCACATAGGTCATTCCTTTGCTTTTTTTTATTTGATCTGATGTCTTTGCTTTCTCTGCCTACCACCTTCTTTTTATATCTATTTAGTAATTCGTGTGTAATGTTTCTATAGCAATATTAGCATATATAAGAATGTAATTTATGTTGTATAGTTAGTCAGTAGATCAGTCCATTAACACAACATTGTCTATCTCTGGCTCCATGTTCTCTGCATGTTAAATAAGACTTTATCAACATCAACCTTCAAAGAGGATAGGCTGGTTACCACTGCAGCATCTCATAACACTAAAGCCTTTCTTTTTAACAGTGTGATATTTTCCTGTACATAGGTGTCAGTTTGTAAAGCACATCAGTAATAAAATACCTGGGATACTTTATAAGAAATAGTACTGTTGATATAAATAAAAAAAGCAAATGGTAGTATTGCTGTTTTTTGCAATATTTTTGGGTACAATTAAACGCTCATTAATTCAAACAGAATATCTTGTTCCTTGAATTCTTGAATCATCCGATGTATGATATATATATATATATATATATATATATATATATATATATATATATATATATATATATATATATATATATATATATATATATATATATATATATATATATATATATATATATATATATATATATATATATATATATATATATATATATATCTATATATAGACCCTCAAGAAAAAATTTCAATTTGTAAAACATTTCAGCACAAGCCTTCATCAGTTCTTCATCAGTTCTTCATCAGTTCTTCATCAGTTATATATAAATATATATATATATATATATATATATATATATATATATATATATATATATATATATATATATATATATATATATATATATATATATATATATATATATATATATATATATATATATATATATATATATATATATATATATATATATATATATATATATATATATATATATACCTGCAATTTCATTCACAGTTTTTCCCACCTCTATACCCAACATAGCTTGGTCTTTTTCAGTTAAAATTTCCTGAATTTTTTTTATTCCTTTTTATTCCTTCAGTGTATATTCTTACTAATTACTCTTATTGTTTTCCCTGTCAATATCAAATATTCTTTTCTTCTTACTTAGTATATATATTTATTCTTATGTCAATAAATTGTTATCTGCATTGTATAATATGTTTTATTTCTGTAGCTATTGTAGAATATTGCAGAATATATATTTTCTTTTTTATTTATTTTTTTATTCTATTGTGTGAAGTTGTTGTGGTAGACATGCATATGTATAAATTAGAATTGGATTGGGTCTTATCCATTTTCAGTAAATGTCCATATGCCAAAGGATAGAATTACTCAAGCTCATCAAGGATATGGTTTTGTTGAGTTTATGGGTGAAGATGATGCAGATTATGCAATTAAGATTATGAATATGATAAAAGTGTATGGCAAACCAATTCGTGTCAATAAGGTAATTTGTTATGTTTTTTGACAGTTTGTATGCATTGCTTGTCATTTTGTAGGTATTTGTTGCGTTGTGATCCTCTTCTTGGCTGATATGAACATGCAAAATGAATATTATATATATATATATATATATATATATATATATATATATATATATATATATATATATATATATATATATATATATATATATATATATATATATATATATATATATATATATATATATATATATATATATATATATATATATTCATCTCTAAGTAGATCAATAAACATTTTCATATAACGGTCATTAGCAACTGATGATGAACTGGATGGAATTCGAAACATGTCTTGTTAATGGAAAATACTGTCTTGTTTTTTCAAAAAAATACTGTCTTGCCTCATATCTACTTTTATATTATTGAGAAATTTTTGGAGTATATGTATCCATTTCTAATGGCTACATTTTTACATACTAAAATGCTGTAACCTTTGTTAAGTATGTACTTTACAGGTCCTTGATTTATAGCAACCAACTGCCAACTGAACAAACCAAACTACTTTCAGAATATTGCACTATAATAATTAGTAGTGTTTATTCTAGAATTTATTTAATGACCTTTAGCTATGAATATATAAATTTGTTATACGTTTTCAGATCTTGTTTACATCACCAAGTTATTTAATATGTGAAAAATCTGTTGGTTCTATAAAACTTCACTATAGCACGAAAAAGTGGGAACATTATTTAAGCATACTGAAAGCTTTTTGGTCCGACACTCGTTATCTGACGTTTCATACTCTGACGAGTGTTGGACGAAAAGAGCTTTTCAGTATGCTTAAAGAATGTTCCCGCTTGTTCGTGCTATGTTTAATATGTTATATCATGTGATATCAATTTTGCATCAGAGGATATTATCATCAAAGGTCCCATTGATGCATCATATCATAAATTTGAAATGAATTACAGCTGTTTGTTTACCATAGTTAAAGATTTTAGCATTTTATCAACTAAGTGTGTTGTTTTCTTTGTAATTTTCAGGCATCAGCACATAATAAAAACCTGGATGTTGGTGCAAATGTTTTCATAGGCAATCTTGATCCGGAAATTGATGAAAAGTTGCTCTATGATACTTTCTCTGCATTTGGAGTAATTTTACAAACACCTAAGGTTTGCTTTACCATTTCTTTTCACTAATACCATTGACCTGTCATTTCTTTCTCATTTTGGATAGATCATATTTTTGCAGATTCCATTTGAGTCAAAGATTCAGATGACAATCATCAGTACCAACATTATCTGAATAGCATTCAAACAAAACAACTTTTAACAATTTTGATGTAGATAGCTAAATCCAAACATTTAGAGATGGCCATGTCCAGAACCATATGCCACATATCCGTGTTAATGTAAAAAAATTTTCGGTAGGAACTCCTATATACCAACCTTTTTCTTATTTAGACATTATGCTTCCAAGCCAATTTTCCCCTCTTGAGTCTATACATGTTTACCACTTTTCGTAACTATAAGGCCAGGTATTGTGGAATAACATCCCAACATCCTATTGTGCGGAGCGGAAAACGTGTATGGGTTAGTAAGAATAGAAAAAAGTCTACAAGGTGTTCAATGTTGGCGGCCACCTTCACGCAACTCGTCGTTTTGCTTCCATAGATGACTTTCCTATTTTTATACCTCTGCAGATAAGTGGAGCTTGCTGATCCATAAGAGCTTATTAATACAGCGATATCGCTTGTTGCTAAACTTTTGAAAATTCTTCCATTTCATTACTTTTGATTTTCAAACTTCTTCCATCCCAGTACTTTGTTCCATTCAATTAGGACTCGCTATTTCACTCTGTTCTTCCTCGCACGTGACTTTTCATATCGGTCTTCTGATTATAATCCATTAGTTATTCATAGCTGTTGATGATTGGAGTCCTAAACATTCTTAACTATAACAAGGACATATGTCAATTAATGTACGGCTTCGAATATGGCCACGTCTAAATGTTTACGTGTAGTTTTGATCCGTCTTTATATTCTGATTTGTTTAATGAATACTACATGTTTTGCAATACATCTATGGTTTCAATGAATGTCATCTTTAACCTTGCAGCTAGCATATTGATAGTGCAGCCTTTCCCCTTTTCGATTGCTGTACCCACTCTGTCAGTCATTTTTATGTTCTACTCCGTGCAGTTTTTTCCGGATTTTTTCAAATGCAACAGTCTCACGCTACTTTATCCTTTTTTTCTTCCTCTTCAACTTTTAGTATCTATTCCTTTTGTATATATGCTCTCTTTTATTATATCAAATCACCTCTTGATCGATTGTGTTGCAAATTTTCTGACATTAATTTGCTTAAAATTTGCCAGTTTTGTCAGTAGCAGAAATTCTGTTATACTTAAGTTATTTTTCTTTTGTTGGTTGATTGCACTTTTTCTCTATTGTTCTAGATTATGCGTGATCCAGAAACAGGAAACTCAAAAGGATTTGCTTTTATTAATTTTGCAAGTTTTGCTGCTTCTGATGCTGCAATTGAAGCCATGAATGGTCAGTATCTTAGCAATCGACCAATCAGTGTCTCGTATGCATTCAAAAAGGATTCAAAAGGCGAGAGACATGGCTCAGCAGCAGGTATGTTCCATCAGCAACACAATTCCTTCAGTCAATATTGCTTTTATGTGTACAGAAGGTGTTTGCCCGACCCCACAGGCTTCATGGCATTTTTTATTAATGTGTTAATTTCTGTCAAACGTTTTACACGATATTTGAAAGTCAAAGGAACCTGATATCACCTAGTTATGATAATCATCTAGTTTTATTGGCAGGCAACTAATCAATATTATTCTCAATCAAATTTTTTGTGAATAGAATGTCAATGTAGGAAGCTGCAATTTTTTGTTTTGAAAACAAACAAGTTGGAGACGAAATGATTCGAAGTAACATTGTCAATTGTTAAAAGGAACTCCGAGAGATTTCAACGTTAAATCAGAACTTGAAGATATGCATATTAATTTTTGATCACATTAATGTATCTTGCCCTGTCCTCTTTCTTTTACATAGATGACATATTAGTAATATTTTGAATTAAATGCTATTCTAGTTGTTTCTCTTTGTCTGTGTTGCAGAAAGACTGCTTGCAGCTCAGAATCCATTGACTCAAACTGATCGACCACATCAATTGTTTGCTGATGCCCCACCTGTGCCCCCATCTGGAATTGATATTCATCAACAGATACCTGGAATGCCACTTATCCCTGGGCCCAGTAGTTCCAGTAACTATGATTTTGTTTTTGGATTAATATTTAGGCCTAATCTTTTTCTCCAAGTTTAATTTCCAAACTGAGGCTTGCTGTCTATATGTAGGGAGTGCATCATTCTTGAGGGAAAGTCAAACCATGTATAAATCTGTAGAAATGAAAATGTTCACGGTGCGGATGTGTGCTGTTGTCAAATGTAGCAGAACTGGATCAAATTGAAAATATTTTCCGACTTTGGATGCCTTAGAGCATGAGTGTGGTCTGCACAGAGGAGTAGTCTATACACAGAGGAGTTTACTTTAATTCTGATCACATGCGTGTTCTGAGATTTTGCCCTTTCCTTTTTCCCATAGATATATATAGATTGTTCATCTGGGAGAATGTCCAACATTACATATTGAATTAGCACAGAATCTGTTAATGATAAATGATTTAGAGCACTAGTCAGCAATAGATGAGAGCGCTATCCATTACGTCATTACTTGTATATTGTAGTAAATGTCATTTCAATGACGTCATACCGACGACCTAGTTTGCTCACCCTTATCATCCATAGTTACTTAATCGATACTTTCCAATCTTAATGATTCTATCAAACTCCTTTTTTCAGTTGCTGCAATTCCACCACCAAGTATGCCCCCTACAATGCCCCCTCCAGGTATCCCACCTCATGGAATGATGCCGCCACCGCCAGCAATACCACAGATGCAGCCTTCATCACAGCCACCCTTCTTACCACCACCTATGCCACCATCATCATCCTCTGCAACTGATTTCATGCCACCCATTGGTGCATCTGGGTCAGCTGGTCGACCAGTCCCCCCACCACCAGGTCAAAGGCCTCCAATCCCTCCCCCCTCGAGACCATTGCTGGTAAGTAGTTAAGCACCCACTTGATACTGTACACTTCAGCTGTTTTTGATACGTTTGTTTCTTTGGAAGCATTTGTTTGATTTAGTTTAACAGTTACATCAGGGGTGGGCAACCTTTTAGGAGAGTGGGCCTGATCCTTCCAATCTTTTCCTTAAGTGGGCCAAGGGTGCACTAAACTAAACAGACCGTTCATTTGTCAGAACCTGAAAAATCTAAACTATTCACGGTACAAAGAAGTTTTAAAAAATGGGGCTATCTGCTCGAGCAAACACAAACAATTTCGTGCACTTGGAATCGTGAAAGATGGAGATCCATGGTAGCCAACGCTATGAAGCATGGCACAGAATGATGATGATCTGCTCGAGGGCCATAAAAATTCCCGTAGAGGGCCGGATTGTGGCCCGCTAGCCGTAGGTTGCCCGCCCCTGAATTACAGCATGTATAGTCCTGGCTTGACGTCTCCTTTTGACAGCCTTATACTTGTCAGTGCCTTTTTCTGTATTAATTCCCCATATTTTATGGTCTTGGAAATGGTTATCTGATTTTTTATGTTAGAAAATTTGGTTCATTAACTCATAGGTATTGCTCCAGGTTACAAATATTTCATTGCATGAATGACTGGTGGGGATTTTTGCAATTAAAATGAGAAAGATATTGAAGCTTGAGACATGTATGAGAGATGGCCTAATAAAGTCATCTCCACTTTAACTGCCCACATGGCTGCTCAAGATTTTGTTTGCCCAGTTTTGCTTCAATGCCCCGTTTGTTTGACGTATTTGGTTATGAAGAAGGGGCGGTGATAAAACTTTTAAATATCGTTATGTAATTCCATGGTAATTCTCTTAATGTTGTTTATTATATGCAGGGATCGGGACACCTTCCTCCTCCAATTCCACCTCCTGGTGTACCATCACAAGGTCAAATAGAAGGAACCCCGACTGAAGGAGTGACAGATCCTCATAGTGCACCGCCATTTAGTCAAAGAGGATTTCCACCACCGCTCCCTGGTTTTCCAGGGGTTCCTCCAAGCTCTGCTGGAAGCTTTGGCTTGCCTCCACAGTTTTTCGGGGGTCTGCCTCCTCCAGGACAATTTGGTGATAACCCAGGTCCTCCTGGGTCAATGCCTGGTGGGCCTCCAAGAGGTATGATGCAACAGATGAGACAAGCGCCTCCTTTTGGTGGATTTAGAGGACCACAACCGAGATCAGAGCATGATGGGCAATTTGACCCACATGGAGGCTCAAGGATGAGAATGCGTATGTACACTTTGACCGGATTTTATTTTTAACTTTTGAAACAATCATTCAAGAATAATTATGGCATGAAGGGCCTTGATTACGCTGTAATTGATGGAGCTGTGATGCAATGCCTTTTCCAATATGTTTTGAAATGAGATGAAAATCTGAAAGGTATCAGAGGAGTTCTCATTTTCATTGAGAGGTTAAAGGAAGCAACAGGGATGGGAATTCCTGATCAAAGTTCAGGGGCTGTGAATTCCAGATGGAAGTTCGTTTTGTACGAGAATTTATTTGAAATACTTGTTACGGAACAAAGTTTATTTTTTATTGGTACTTAAAAATAGGTTCTCTCAATTTTAGCCATGGACCAGAGAGGTGCAAGGCCAAGAATGATGCAACCGCCACGACCTCCTCCGCCACGTAGTTAGAGCTGGACCACTCATTCATTCGCATTACACCACTAGTATATCTGGTGTCACGAGACGAATCAAATCAATTTCACCATTGCTGGAATTGCTGACTATTGATGTTTCGTTAAAAAGGCAGGAATATCCAATTTGACTCTATAAGATCATGAGACCAAGCCTTGTTTTTTATGCAGCACATTAATTTTACCAGCAATGACAGGCTTTCTTCATTTTGACTAGAAAACATGCCGCACCGAACAAAACTGTGGATGATTTTTGTTAACATAGTGTTGTTAGAAGTTTTGATCTTTTAATTTGTTGTTTCCATTAGTGCTATTTGCAATCTTTTTTGTTGACGCCTCGTTCGATATCCAGTTGTGATGTATTCATTTCAAGGAATACACCCAGGGGCGTAAATTCCAGGGGGTGTGGGGGTTTGACATCCCCTAATAGATGAACATCACAGTTTGCAGGGCAATTGAATCTCTTTGCAGGGCAATAATAGTATCAGAAAACCTTGCCACATATGAATTCCAGTAGACTATTTCTCTTTCGTCGCACTGCCATGAAAGTTTGTCCCTAGCGTTGGACTAAAGGCATACGACAGCAAAAGGAAGAATCAGCTTGTTCGTCTTTTGTTTCCAGGTTAAGTGATAAGTTTTTCTTCTGGGCACAGAGATCATTGATGATAGCAACTTTTATTTTAGCAGCACCTAGCACCCTACTAACCGTATCTTAGTTCCCCCAGCGGAAGAGTTAGCTCCCCATCGGAAAATTCCTGGCGCCACCCCTGGATCCGTAAATGAGCAGGGAGAAATTAATAGATGGATATAAGTAGAAATGAGCAAAGATGAAAGGAGAAGGAACTGCATCGATTCAATGGTCGGACCGAATAAGATGAAAAGATGGAAGCTATCAGTTTGAAGTCGAACAAGGAAGGAGGGTGTGTATAGAGGTATCGTTATAAAAATACATGTGGTGATTGCTGTATGAAAATGGAAATCTTAATAGAAATTATAAAGGACTTGCGGCTGTTGACGAATATTTGTAGACATATACAGGCAGTACGATTTCAAGGAAGAAACAATAGAGATCTATGAAGTAGCAGCCCATCTAAATTATCCATAGATGTGTTATTTGGGTTGTGTTATTGTTGTTGTTACGTTTGAAAATGGCGGCGAATCAAGAAGTTATTGAGCCTGCCAACCGGAAGGAGCAGGGCTTAAATCAACGGTTTTACCATCAAAATCATAAGAATTCCCGGGAGAGAATGCACTCTTTAGGTTTCGCAGGACATTGGCAAGTTTCAAAAATGGATGTTAGAGAAAGAAACACCAGCATGTTTAATAACCCATTGATGAGCGACGTGAAGCTTATAGCTGGAAAAGGGCCTAATTCTACCGAAATTCCTGCTCATAAATACGTGCTGTCAATTTCTTCGCCTGTATTTTATGCAATGTTTTATGGTTCCTTATCTAGTGTTGATTGCCATGAAGTCAGAATTGAGGATTGTGATTCCGATTCTCTGTTAGAAATGTTGAGGTACTTTTATTGCGATGAAACTCACTTAACTACCGAAAACGTATTTGGGACTTTGTATTTAGCTAAGAAGTACGTGGTGCCTCATTTGGAAGAATATTGTGTTGTTTTCCTAGAGAGGAATCTTGATGCTGATAATGCATTAGACATTGTCCCACAGGCCATCTTACTGAACGAAGAACAATTGCAAGAGAGGTGCCTGGATATTATCGACTGTAGGACAACTCAAGTCTTAGATTCCCGGAGCTTCAATGATATTTCAAGGGATCTACTAAAATCAGTGCTTGCTAGGGACACTCTGTGGGCAGAAGAGATTGATATCTTCAAAGCTGTATTACGGTGGGCAGAGGCAGAATGTAGAAGATCTGACCTTGAATGTACAGCAAGTAATTTACGCGTAGTTGTAGGAGACTGCTTAAATTTGATCAGGTTTCCGACAATGACTGATCGTGAATTTGCAGATCATGTTGCACGCTCTGGACTTCTAACCGCTGAGGAAGCATTGGATATTTTTTTGTATTTCACATCAACAAATAAACCTGTATTGAAATTTCCTGCAGTACCACGAATAGGACCTGCCATGCACCATGTGCGTCGCTTCCCTGCTGCAGAAGATGGAATGAGATTTGGGTATTATGGCACAGAGGAGGGGATAAAGTTCCAGACAGACAGAGACATAAGTATAGATGGCTTAGGTCTTTATGGTGCAGTAGAAGGTAATACTGAAGGAAGATATGAGATCATATCACAAATTATCAGAGAGAATCAGATTTTAAAGCATATGCGATACACATCAACAGCAGTATCTGATGAGAATATTTATAAGATTATGTTTGATGAGCCAGTTCCTATCATGAGAGGCATTTGGCATAGTGTTGTTGTACGTTTACAAGGACCAAGGTCATGGAAAGGTTTTGATGGATATAAGCAAATTGTTTGTCATGGTGTCACATTTCAGTTTATTGACTATGCTGTCAATTCAATAACATCTAATACTCAAGGGCAGATACCAGATCTGTTGTTTCGGTTGATCTAATGTAGTAGTTTAGTGTCTTCTATGCATAATGGCTAGTTTTGATTACCAAATGACAACACTGGATGTCCTTTGTGAATATCATTTGACAAAGCGATTTCTGATGTTTTAGGTGTATTAACTATGTAGAAGATTCCAGTTCATACTCAATTTAATGTATGCTTACTGTGTATTGAAGTTGCAGTTCAGCTCTAGTTTTATATTTGTTAGGCCATTTTTCTAATAAATTTTAAGTGTAACATTATTCTTATTTGTAGAAAATTTAGAAATTCAGACTGAGGGAAATGCTAAATTCAGTGTATTTTTTAAAATTTCTTAGCTATATTTCAAGACATACCCAGCCAGTTTATCAATCAATCCATCAATTAATCATTCAATCAGTTTGTCAGTCAATCAATTCCCCCCTCAAGTTCCAAAAATTTGACTCTGGATACCCAATAGAAAAATGGAACACTCAATCCCAGCTTTTGCAATTCGATACATTTTGAAGTCTGCTGGTGGCCTTGGAGTTGCAGGGCTTGAGACATCAAGCTGATTGCTACTCGCTACATGCAGATTGGCTGTGTCCCTCATCAAATGATGCTTAACAACCAGACAAATTATGCAGGACAAATGCAGATGAAACCACTTGAATTTTCAACAAAAGAGTAGAACAAGCATTTGAAACTGTTAATCCTTATTGGGTACAAAAGATGATCCTGGTGTGTATTGGTCACTGCCTACTTAAGCTCTGTATAGCTGTCGAACTTTTCCATTGCTGCAGAATAATAAAATGCTAGAGACTTGGTTGTTTACAATCTTGTTAAAAGGCTGCGGTAGAGCCTCTGTGCAGGTGCATATCTGGGGTGGGGTTTGTTGTGTGCACGTGTAGAACGAAGGGAAGTCTATGCAGAGCAACAAGGTGGTGGGGTTAAGTAAGGTAATATTTAGAGTTGTTTAATGAAATGAGAATGTTTGGTTGTTAAAAAACTATACAAATCTGTTACATTCTGAAAAACGCATTCTGCATAAGTAGCAACATAACTGGTTTTGCAACCTGACACCCATACTGAGGAACATGGCAGCCACACGCACGAGCGAGATCGTTGGCGTTTGAACATCATCTGCAGGCGGGAAATCGTTATGCATGCACGCTCAATGTCGTGGTATATGCACGCGTGCATGCACAGTACATACCTTTGCAGTACTTGCACGCGTGCACGCACGCACGCCTAGCAACTTGTGTTTATACGCGCGAGGTCTCGTCGAATACTGCTATACCTACTTCTCAAAGTGGGACACAATTGTTTCCACCAGTTAGCTTATTGCGACACCTAGCTACAGATTATTGCTAAAGATAGGTTAACCAGAACCCAAACATTAATTCCTTATATCGGGGATAGTGCCAAGGTCATAGCACCCCCATCGTGATATGGCTCATTTGTATACTTGGATGTTTCATATCTGATCTTACAAAAATAAAGAGCAGTATTTTTGCTATAATTGTTATTATTATTTTAGGATTACGTATCCATGTGTGTAGGCAACCATTCAGAATGGGATTTGACATGAGCTACAAACCCTTTCCTATTTATTCTATGTTGAGTGTTGGATAGCATTTGATCTCTCTTTACCATTCCTGAAGTGCCTGCAACACACCCACAGATATGGGTCTGGTTCCTACCTACCTCTATTCATAGAAAATGTGTGATATTCTCCACATATTATTATGTTAATTGTAACGTTTGTGGGTTCTTTGATATGGATGCATTTACAGGCATTTGTGAGTCAAGGTCCGAGGGCCTAGGCTCCCCTAAAGAAACACAACAAATTATTGTGACCAGTTCTATTCATTCCATCAATGAACTCCCCTGCTTACAGTATGCTGTTTGTTTTTTTTTATACACTATGACGCTAACACAGCAGGTCTGGCAACTAACTGACAGTACACATGACCACAGAGACAGGATATACACATGACACAAATTTAACAACCACTGTCATGATACTCCCGACTGACACTGAGAGTTATTTTCACACGTTTAGCTCTGGGATTAACTGTGTATATGTCCTCTATAGTATTTCCATGTCAAATCAATTTCTGTTGCAAAGAATGTTACATTTATGCACCTCATTATTTGCTATACTTTGCTTCATATACTTTGCTTTGCTTTGTTTTGTTTTGTTTTTAACTCAGAATTTTTGGAGTGATATTTGAGGAGCCAGAAGAAGACTGTTATCTATTTATGACTCTATCTAAAATCATTGAGGAGCAACAGCCAGAATACCATATCTAATTCAAAATATTAGACTGAAATCCAATTGATTTTACTAAATTCCTAACTATCAACTGACTCATTCTGAACTTTTGTTGATCGCAAAAATTTCTTATTTTCTATCAGGTATCTTTTTGCTAAAGGTCATGTCTGGTATAAAGGATGGATGGTTCTTTGAAAAGAGTAGTACATTTCCTGGCCAAACATTTGGACTTGAAATTGAGAAAGTTCTCTTTCATGGCAAGTCAAAATTCCAGGAAATTCTTGTTTTTGAAAGGTATAGATCTTTTTATGGAGATTAAAGTACCAACATCACATAGATTGTTTATATCTTAAGTATGGAAAGACATAGTATCCAAAGATTTAAGCATAAAAGTATGTGGAACTTGTGTCAAAGCTCTGACAGACTTTATGAAACTCATTCATATCTTTATATGTGTAATCGTTTTTGTAAGTGTAATGCAAGAGAAGTAGTCTATGCTTGTATTTCAAAACGATTAGGTATGTTCAAGCATTCATGAACATGTTCATGAGTTTATGGGTATTTACATCTAGGGGGGACCTCAGACTATTTGCTGATATCACTGAACTTTTGTCAAAATGAGTGGTTGTCTAACCATATCAAGATTTAAAGTTTTTTTAAGAAAGTACCCAAATGAAATGGATTTCTGCCCAACTGACAGGGCTATAGCCCCCACCCCCTCTTATGCATATGGGTATGCTGCTAATCTTGCAGACTGATCTAGGAAACAAATAGCAGGCAAATTTACTACATATAGAATTGATACTGGAAAGGAAGTTGATGAGAAGATAGATAAGCATGAGTAATCATAAGCAGATTAGTATTTCAGCTGGATTTTTAGTTTGGTGTATACTTTGATGTGGCTTTGTTGTAAATATGGAGCATTCTTCTCTTAATTAGATCATTGCCTGATTCCCATTAGGTTACTTTTTGCAATCTTTTATGGAAGAATATAAACATCAAACATCCATTATTAATTTTAGACTTATGCAGACTCTTGTGTTTTGCTTCAATATTCCTGAAAGGAGCAAGTTATTCATTTTAGCAAAACATATGGCATTGTGTTGGCATTGGATGGTATCATTCAGTGCACATCAAGAGATGAATTCTCTTATCAGGAGATGATTTCATTTATTCCTTTGAATTGCCACGAAGATCCAAAAAAGGTATACAAGATTTTCAAATTTTTCCAGAGATTACCAATATTCCCTGAACCAGGTGGTTTGCAAGCAATCATATTCTGCAGTGATGTCATTAGTTGCAAAAATATATGCGTCATAAATGCAAGTCCTGGGATCAGGGCTCTGAAAATTATTTTTCACTTTCCTTTACTTCATATGGCACAATCATATTAGAAGGAATGCATGTCAATAATTATGGGAATAAATGAACCCCCTGTATGCCTCAATTGACTGAAGGTGTAATTGAGATTGTCAGAATCTTCAGAGTTTATATTGAATAGAAATATTAGTTATTTTATAGATAAATGCAATGCCTTATTAAACAGAACTTGATTTTGTTCCTTCTGAAGGGTGTGAGAAATGGATGAGATGCTCACCTTTTTATCAGCATAATCAAACTTTAAACCAGAAATTTCTTGTTACTGTTTGTTGTACTTGTCTGATTAATTTCAGGTTTTGATAATTGGAGGAGGTGATGGTGGTGTTGCTAGGGAAGTTACTAAACATCCATCAGTTCAGAAAATTGATTTGTGTGAAATTGATGAGGTAAAAAGCTGTCCTGAAAGCTAGCCTTGTTAATGTTGTTTGTTCATTTTGCAAAAGATGGAATCATCCGTTCAATCATATTTGTTTACTTCTGGAACTTTGTGTGTCATGTGATGCAAATTTGCATTGATAAATGATATGATTTTTGATATATTCAGTTTCAGTACATATATGATGATAATTTTCTGATTATTTGGCAGGCAAGATTGTCCTTTCATTTTAACTGTTTTGTTTGCATAAGGACTCAAACCAGTCCTATGTAAACAGAATGAGTTCATTTTCTCCCTTGGACTCTTATAGCCAATAAGTGCCTATTGGCCAGCCATGCAGACAATTGGATACAGTATTCATCTTATCACTTACATTTATGCGGATCTTTTTATATCTTTCATGCCAAAGTGACATTCTATTCTCCATTTCCTGATTTGTCATGTCTATGAGTTCTGAAATGTCATTAAGTTTCAGAACTCAGAGACTTGAAAAATCATTAAAAATGTCGTGAAATGTCAGAAAAACTTTTTCCCGCTTTGAGGTTTCGTGGAATGCCGTTTCTCTACTTCATTTCAATCCTAACATAACACAGATGTCAATCCAGTGGCGCAGTGGCTGGGAACAGGGAGCTGTAGTTCCCCAAGGGAAAATCTGTCAGACATTTTTGAGTGACAGAACCACAACACTGCAGTGTACTGTTTGCTCACACTGTTCTCCTCCGCAACGACCCAACCATGGTAGGCCCTCCTACGTCATTAGCCAAGTTCATTAACCACCTAGAGTATCAATTCGTAGTAACCAGTGGCATGGGCACGAATAAGTATTGAAATAGAGAGTAGTCTCTCCTCCCTACTTTAATGGCAGATGGTTATTAGGATTCCTTAATCTGTGTCGAATTAAAGAATGTCTCTTCAAAATAGTTTCTGCCTAGCACTTTGTCTTATTGAATAACTGTTACAAAACTATCAGAATTTCAAAATGGCAAGCATGATATTTGGAAGATGCACTCTATCCCAAAGTACAGGGCATGGCCTTAGAAATTGTCCAGGATGCTAGACCTTCTCCACACCCCTTCATTTACGTTGACCACGCCACTACACTGGTAGCAAACTCCTTCACTTTAGGATGTTGTACTTAGGCCTTTGATCCTCCTGTTCCCCAAAAGTTTTCAGAAAAAGTCCTTGATGGAAGACTCGTGGTTAGGGCTCCAATCAAAGAGGTCTCATCTTTAACTCAGTAGGAATCATGATTTGATATCCACCTTGCCATATGATAAGTTGTGAAAATGAGGTGTAGGGATGATAAGAAGGAATCACTTTCCCTTAGAACTATAAGAGCTCCCCTAGAATTGCTTACTCCCACCTGGCATGCCATTGCTTCTGACCACAGTTGTCATAGTTGAGAGACATTAATGAAAGCAAGTTGTCTGGAAAATTGTTTACAGTTAGCCCCCCCTTCCTCCAAGAATAGACCCTCTTACTGCAACACTGTTTCAGTCAGCTTTGTGTCTTCTTTTGAATATCTAGTCTCACTATGTGCATCAGTTCATCAATATGTTCATAAGGAATCCTCAAACATTCTCGCATTCTCTTTCATTTTCATATTTTCATATTCATATTTTCATATTCATATTTTCATATTCATTTTCTGCAAAACAGAATACTCAAGGTATACACATTTTATTTGATCCGGGGGTCCACGGGGGGACGTTCTAAATACTGGAACTCCTTTCAATGACTGGTGTATTTCAACCTTTGTTGGTGTTGTCAAAATTTTCCTGGTCGGTGCTTTGTTACACAATGCTTGTAATCTGAATATCTCATTAGCCTTTTCATCTTTCATAGAATTCCACCATTTTCATTGAATTTCAACCCTACATTGACCATCTGTTAAATGCTGTGAGATTGGAAAGTATATTTAATTCTTCAGAGTTGCATGTATTTCCTTTCTACAAGCCTACTACGAAGGCATTTTATTCTTTTTTGAGTCATAGCTCTGTAGATGGTCGATTTGTATTGTAGATGGTTGATTTGTATTGTAGATGGTTATTGATGTCAGTAGAAAATTCATTCCAGACATGGCATCTGGGTTCAATAATGAGAAACTGACATTACATGTTGCTGATGGGTTCAGCTTTTTGGAAGAACATTCTCTTCAATATGATGTTATTATTGCTGATATCAGCGACCCTGATGGTACGTTTTGGCTTTTTTGTCATATCGTGAGCTACTCTTTGAAAATGTGCTACAATTTTTGTTCACGTGCTCACTATCTTATCATATGTCAGTATAGGTTTAGCATATTGCGATGAAAAGCTCTTGATGATGCTCATTTTGATGAAAGGAATAGAAAATTCTGCAGCCTCTTGCGCAGATAAAAGTTTTCTGTTTTACAGAAATGTTGTGGAGTTTTTCAGTCCACCCAGTTT
This sequence comes from Mastigias papua, assembly GCA_964019165.1. Lineage (NCBI taxonomy): Eukaryota > Metazoa > Cnidaria > Scyphozoa > Rhizostomeae > Mastigiidae > Mastigias > Mastigias papua. Next base: position 12,328,323 of record OZ025285.1, on the reverse strand, counting down.
GTTAGATGTATTCTCGTATATACTAATTGAAGGTAATAAGGGATGATTTCCAGTTGTAACAGATTCATCTTGATGATTTTAAGGAATCATATTTGTATACTTAATTAGAACCTGTTATCTTTTCTGGTTTAGCTGACTGGTCTTTTGTTATTTATTTGATTCTGTTAAGGCCCCGCAGAAAGGCTCTTTGGGGAGAATTTTTATGTTTTGATGAAAAATTCTCTAAAAGATAATGGCTTACTTTGTGTGCAAGGTAAAACTAATTTTAATCTTTCACGTTCATGAAATTTTGTATTATTTTTTTGAGAAAATGAGCAGTTGCCTTTAATCAATGTGATTTCTTTGAAGTTTTATATTTAATACATCTTCTATCTCATTTGTTGTACGACGAAGCTTAAGAGATTTGATTCCATTATTGGCCGTTCATTGAACGATTAGATTACTTGTCGCTGTTTAGATTGAAGTTTCCACTAGTAATTGTGGGAGTAAAGCATTCTAGCAGGATGGATTTCTCTCGTGAAAAAAGGCCTGTCGGTGTTTTTGTCGAGTTAGTAAGTGACATCAATTCCTCCATTATGAATGTTTTGTGGTGGCGCATCTGACTTGGGTTGTTGTTGGCGCAACACTTAAAAAGGTCCCACTCTTTGAGATGCCGAAGGGCCCCATGGAGACAAAATTTTGAGGTGCTTGATTTGAAAAATGATCAGGTAAGTAAGCCAATATATCCAAATAGCAGATTCCTGTATCTTGGTGTTTTTCTTTTGTTGGATGGCAGCGGTGGATTTTTATAGATCCTTAGAGTGCGGAGGAGGGGCATCGGTGGTTCAGTTGCCGACAGTTGTAAAATATGTGACGCGAATATGGCATGGTTTGCGGAGAACTTCTTTTCTCTCTTTGTACAGTTGGTCTAGAGATTTTCCAACATTTGGGAAATGTGCAATTGTCATCCCTTTATTGACAGTGCTATGGCTGGGTCATATTTGCACACTATAAGCAGCCTACCCTTTGTTTCTAGAACAATTTGAAATCAAATTTGCCCCAGTATACACGGTGTCGTTTAATAAGCTAGGTTTTGCCCAACTGATAGCTCTGCAAGCAAACAACATATGCTTGCTAAAGTTAATTCATATACCGTTATTGTTAACCGGATAAACTGAACGTGACCATGTTAACCGTGTTGGACCTACGTTTGACTACTTGGAACGCAGTTGCCGTCTTTAAATGGTTTATGTGGTTTAACACAGAGCAATGAATTATTACCAAGCACTAAACTATAATATGTGTACATGCATGCTTAGAAAATATGGAACACCCCCAAGGATGTTGTGCAGGTCATATGATATTTGTTAAATATTTGAGCTCTGTGTCATTGACAAACTTAAACTCAAATCCCCTAATATGATGCACAATGTACAGTTCTACTTTTGCTTCAGTTTATCCACAGACGTTTGAATCTCAAATGCCGGCGGTAAAGGATAGTTAGAATCAGTTCAGTAATTTGATTTTGGCTTTTAGGTGAATCTTTTTGGATTGATCTCCCTCTAATCAAAGAAATATTGACGTTTTGCCGGAAGCATTTTCCGGTTGTTTCTTATGCTCATTCAATGGTACCAACATACACCACAGGCGTCATCGGTTTTGTTCTATGCAGTAAGAACCCAGTAAGTAGAACCATTTTCAACAGAAATAGGTTTCTTCGATTTTCAAGACTTATTTTGTTTATTTTTGTCTGTTGGTAATAGTCTCTGTGTGTTCATTATCTATTTGATTTTTATATTTTTATGTCGTGTATGCATTTTTCATTTGGCAATAGCCACTTTCTTAATGCATTGATAATTGGGAGCTGATCAGTAACATCTACCCACTTTTAGATTAGAAAAATTCAGAAGCTTATAAATATATAGGTTGAGTATTTCATATGAATACTGTGTACAACTTGACATTTTTAGATGTACCATGGATATTTCTTCTGATCTGACAAACCAGGGCCCTTTTTACATCAGCCAAGATTTCTATTTGTTTATGATTTAATCTCTCGACATTATGAGAATTGCTGTCTGTTAAGAAATTTCTTCGCTCTTTTCCAGAAAACAAATTTTAAGGTTCCTCTTAAAGTGTTCAGTGAAGAAGAAAAGCTACACTTAAACATCCGCTATTACGAAGAACAGGTTCACGAATCGGCCTTTGTTTTTCCAGCTTTTGTTCGGAAGGTAATTTCAAAAGTCTAATGGAAATTTAATCATGTATGAATAAACTGCTCATAAATCTGTGAAGATAGAATCGTATACGATAGATATTTGCATTCCAATGTTAATTTTTCCATATGGGAAATTAAGTTATTTAGCTTTTAATTTTAACATTCACGCTCCCATTACAACTTTAACTATTTTCCTCTTTGCTGAAACTCTCTATATATTTGTTTACTAGTGATAATCTTAAGACCAAATCAGCTATATACTGTAATCGAGTTTTGAATATTTGTTTGAAATATATTCTTCTATTTCTCTTGATTTATTATATCTCTTTTTTAGGATTTGTGCTTGTAGGAGAAAATTGCGAATTTGGCAGATTCATTTTGATATGCGGTACTGGTATGCATAGAAGCTCGATTTCATTCCGTTTGCATCAATACTGTATACAGATAATGGTAATGTTTGTGACGAATTCCTGAAAATCATATCAACTGCATGACAGAGAGCATTTATTTATGCTAATGTATGTTAAGGTATACTAATGTTTTTCGAAATTCAGTAGTATGATTTAGTAATGTAGATATGATATCACAACATTTTGCATGAAGTATTTTTGTAGTCTTTTTTATCATCCCCACTTCTCTTAGTTCGTTTTAGCACATGGTTGACAGCTGAAATTATCATCCCCACTTCTCTTAGTTCGTTTTAGCACATGGTTGACAGCTGAAATGACATGGTGACAAATGTGATAAAAGGAATTCTTCGTCGCCCAGTATAGTTTGACAACGAAGACTATGCTAGGAATATATTACTTCAATCCCGTTGCTCGTCGTTTTCTTTTCATTTTCCAACATTTCCTATTAAATTGGTTATATTCATCTTTCGCATCATAATACCTTTCCCTTATGTCTTCAAGTGCCGCTTCAATGATCTTTATTCTTTCATTCATTGTAAAATAAGGACTCTTGAAATCCAAAAAGTATCTCCCATTTGGCATTTCAGCAATCTCCCAATCTTTGTTCAAGTTTTTGTCTTCTGTTATTTCTGTTCTATCGTACTGGATATCATTCGTTTCCGTTGTTTCATCATGTTTTGCTATCTTATCTTCGATACTTAGTTTACAAACTGTGTCCCTGCTCTTCCTTGCAGACACTAATGATACCATCTCTTCTTCATTCTTCGTTTCTTCATTCTTCTTTTCTTCATTCTTATCTTCACTCTTCCACTCTACTTGTGCCTTCACGATCTTTTCTCGGTTTTTTCGTTCTCTTAGATCCTTCGAAATTTCCAATTTGAATCTCCCATTTGATTCATTTTCATCAATTTGTTTTCTTTCTTTCTTCATTTGAAGTCGCAGATTACATTCGCTCATTTCAATTCGCTCTATCCACGATTCTTTTTCATATTCATCCTTATCACGAACATTAGCATGCATTTTTTCAGGGTACTTCATATCTTTTACATTGTTCACGTGACTGTTTATTTTTCTTGCTCTTGCTCTTGCTTTTTTGTCTTCCTCGTTTTGTTGCCGCACAACTTTGGCAAGCATCGTCAATTTCTCCATCTGTAGCTTATTAATAGTAAATGAACACAATCTGTCCTAACTACAATCAAATTCTCTTTTTCAAACTTTTCTGTTACAGTTTACATTTCATTATCTTTTTACCGCACTTCCAATCTTATTCCCAGATTTTTTTAGTCTTTGATCATGTTTTATTTCTCATTTCATCTTCCATATGTTAGTTTAAACATTCAAACAGATATTTAAGATAGAAAATTGAATCAGTTGTGAGCATAGTCCTATTTACATCTTAGTGAATAGAGACCTGCTATTTCCTTTCGGAATCATTCTTTGATTTCACATGCTTAGTTAAGCTTGAAAGGTACAAGCATCTCTTGTCAAATCTCTTTTTCAAGAAGTAGCTTGATAGCTTGATATCGAGGCCGCAATCCTTGAACCTAAATCTTGCAGATCTTTGTCGCTTCATAAGATTTTGCCGAACTATATTTTGTCCGAGAAGCATATGATTTCAAGGGTATAATGACTTGAAGTGCAACTTATGTGCCTAGGATTATGGCGTTTCGACGGACAACATGATTTGCGGACAACATGGTGTGGAATCCTTGTTCTGTCCGCTTTTTCTATCAGCTTTTCATTTGCTGTACTGTAAAATTGAATTACTTGATCTCATATGAATGCAAAATTGTTTAGACTTTTTAATCTATCATTTCATTAAGTCCATTCATTCATTCATTCATTCATTCGTTCATTCATTCATTCCTTCGTTTATTTATTCATTCCTGTGCGAATTCAGACATTATATTGGAGTGGGAACCGTGGTGCAACTGGTTTCATTATAAAGAGTTGACGGTTTTATTGCAAACAGATTGGGATTGTCTTGTTTGGTAGAAATCGCAACGTTGACTTGTGAATCGTACATTCAGTAAACAGACGAAAAACGTTCTGATTAGATCTCGGGGGGTTGGGGGGGGGGATTGAAGGATCAAGGCTTGCAATTGATATTGATTTCGAGATATATGAAAATAACTACCAAGTAGAAACCTTTAATTTACGACCTTTAATTTAATTTGTGTTTTACGACTTAATCTTGACTATCCACATTAGTTTGCGAATTAAGTGGTATCATGTAACGTCATGATCAACTCAAGTTTCAGGTTTAGCCATCATTTTGGTTGATGGTATTGAAATTAATATCAAATTCTTCATTCGACACAGGACTTTTACCGTCTCTATACTCATCCCATAGTTGGAACATTCGTCATTTGTGTTTTGAGAGAATTACCAACAGATCTCTACCGGTGCGTTTTGCACATGAAGAACAATGGCCATATTAGAATATTGTTAAGAGGCGTGGGTTTATGTCACGTGGCTTGGCTTCTTTTTCTGCCTTTTGCATATCGTTAGTTTAAATATTGTATGAGCAGTAATTGAACATATGATGGGTTTCCCAACGACTTCTCAAGATATTTTTCTATCTCAACCAAATCCTCTCTAACTGAAATTTACTGTCGATGTGCTCGCTTCCCAATATCATCAAGTTTTTCAATCTTTTCAAATCGTTTTTATATTTGCCTTACTTAGCACACGATATTCCTTCGCTGACTCTTGAAACTTGTTTCTGATGACAATAACATCCATATTTGTTTGGTTTTCTTTAATTATAGAAATAGGTTATCTAGCTAAAGTCAACTCTAAATATTGATATAATTGCAGTTGTCGGAAAGAACTTTTTGGAAATCAAGTTGTTGGATTAGTTCCACCTTGATGATGCACAAACTTTAACTCAAACCTAATCCTCCCCCCCCCCCCAACCCCAATCTCATAATGATTTTGACATGGCGTTAGGAGGTAGAGATGTCAATCAGGTAATTATCTTTGGGTAATTATTGGCGTATGCTTGTTGTTAAGAACGGTTTTTGAAAATTGATTGAAAGATCACACTGTCTTGTGCATAGGTGGGCCCAGTTAAATTTAGATACGTTCTTTTATCAAAAGTAAAAACCTATTGAACTGAGAGATATCTAAGTTTGAGAGAGACTGAGCTTTCCTCATCCCGATTTTCCTCATCCGCTGATAAGTTCTTCAGATGTTTTTCACTTTCATACTCTTCTTCTGGCTTGTGCTGATTCATAAGAATTTGAACTGTGGGATGGTTTATTTAAAAAATTGATGACAATTGGCTTCTCTTGAAATTTTACAGTCACCCAATGCTTATTCCAACCTCGTATTTATAGTAAGGTGAGTAAACATTTAGCCCCCACTTTTTCCACCCTTTGCTTTATTGGAAACCCTCGTGTACATAATATCATGTAACCTGATCAAATCGGAGCACATTCAACTTTAGCTGGAATTGTCTCGTGGTCTCATCGGCTATCTCTGTACTTTTTTGTGTCTTAATAGTAGATTATTTGATGCATTATTTATTTATGTATTTCGCACACACTTATGTTAATATTTAATGTGGTCGAGATATATCTAACAGCACTTTAAGCGGTTTCCTCTCTTTTAATCATTTGCATGATCTACGGTGTAGTTTTGTTTGCAAACTCACATGTCGTGGCTATGGTAGCAAGGTATATATCAGCTGACTGAAACGGACCACACTGACGGAATTTCATCGAATTCTAGCGTAAGTTAGATATGTGGTATCTTTCTTTGTTGTCTGTCTTTGCTGTCTATGTTTTCTATCTGTCTTTGATGTCTCTCTTTGTTATCTATCATTATTGTAAATTGACAAGCCTTTTGTAATATGCTTCGAAGTTCTTGCGATTGGGGCATAATTCAGCGATCCATTTATATTGACTAGTCCATTTGCCTAATTTTTATTTCTTTTATTCAAATATGAATCCACACAATTCATGGGCGATTTATCTGTCAGCGTCTAACAATCAATTTGCCAATTGATTAGTTTTTTCATTTATTTTTTCATTACTTTTTACTTTTTGCTGAGCTACATACTTCCCTGTATTAAAGAACTGACATTTATTTATTCTCTTTTTAGTTAATTGCCTTGATTGAGTTTGTTCTTCTAAAAGAATGAATGTGAGCCGTGGTGTCAGGGTAGTAAGAGGTGAAGCATGGAAGTTTCCTGATCATGATGGTGGTGAAGGGGGCGTGGGAACAGTTGTTCATTTGCAGAGTGAAGTTGATAAAACCATAGCAACAGTCATTTGGGATAATGGAACGAAATGCTTCTACGAAATAGGAAAAGAAGCTTCTCGAGAAATTTTAGCCCATGATTTAAAGCAAAGTGGTAAAGAAGCTGATTGTGTTAAATTTATATTTTAACTTCCTAGAACAGAAATCGTTGAATTTGTGGGAAAAGGTTTAATGTCTTGATACGTTCTTACTAGATTTGCTTTCTTAAACGATATTTGAAGGATAAATTACATGAATTTCTCAAGATCCAAAGGAATTTCGTAAAGTCAATGGTAAATCAATCAGTTTTACAAACCAGATATAATTTTGTTGTATTGCTCGTCATTTCAATGCACGTATGCTAATACGTCACAGCTTTACCCGGGCGAGTTTGCTTACAGTTACCATAGTAACTCAGGTATTGAACTATTACTGGGGTAAAAATTTTCCCGCTTTTTCCAGCAATAATGAGATTCTTAAGTACCAACAGGCTATTCTCTTAATTTGGGTATCTTTCTTAGGCGAGAACTACGGAGAATCATGCGGCAGTTGCGCCAATAAAGTAATCGGATCTCTTTGGAGTTGTGCTGTGTGTACAAATGTTTTCCTGTGTTCGGAATGCTACATGGACGATGCACATGATGTTAAACATGAATTTAGGCGAAAGACTAGTCTCAGTTGTAAGTGGTAGGTTGGACCATTTCTCATTCCATCTTCATCCTCCAATGTTTAAATAGTTGAAAGGATCAGGCATTTCACTTTATGATTTTCAATCAACTCTTGGATTTGCATTTTCAAGTTTTACAATGATATTAGAGTTTCTTAAGTATTTCCTTCTGTAGACTTTTGACCTCACCTTTTTTCCCTGTGCTTAGCTGTTGCTTTGGCAAATGCGAGGGCGGGTCCAGGGTGGGTGGATCTTTTCGAGAGCCATTTTTGTGGGAAGGGAGTGGACCTCACCGGGATTTGATGTGTCACACGCTTGAGATTTTTGAACAAATTTCCAAACACTCTATTTGCTGCAAGTTGGTTACCATTCTTCTAACCTTGTGTATGCCCATGCAATGTAAACTAAACTTTTGAAAACATCACCAAATTAGCTCTGTGGCCAAAAATATATCACAAAAATATGGAGACAGGATAGTCATAAAATTTTGGTAAGTTTCAATTATATATATACGGCTGGTTTTTACGTGTGTGTATATATATATATACTGTATGATATACTGTATGTATGTATGTGTGTGTGTGTGTGTGTGTGTGTGTGTGTGTGTGTGTGTGTGTGTGTGTGTGTGTGTGTGTGTGTGTGTGTGTGTTTATATGCCAAAAATACACTTTTCTCTAAGTAAACATTTCGATTACAATCTTCATCAGTACTCTTCATCTACATGAGTACTGATGAAGATTTTAATCGAAAGGTTTACTTACAGAAAAGTATATTTCTGGTTGATTCTATATATATGTATAGCAGTGCCTCAGGTGAGTGAATGACTCCATTGGACTCAAGAGATATAATGACCTTCCACAGCTTTTTCATCGCACCTATTAGTGCAGGACTCTTGGTCATGATTCCTTTGTGTTCCTATTGAATCGACTCCTGCTAGGGTACGAAATATATTTATATATATATGTATATATATATATTCATGCAGAGACATATACGTGTGATTTTTAAACTTTAGGGTAAAGCTTCCAAGGAGAAGTTGTTCAAGAAAGATAACATCAATTGGGCTTTTCCCAGGGGCAACAGTCGAAAGCAATAAAAGATTAGGAAATACTTTCCAGTCTTTAGCAGAGTTTTATGGTCGTATTATCAACTACACAAGTGATGTTGGCAACCTGTTTAGTGCAGTGTCTGTTGTTTGGAACCCAAAAGTTGATCAAGCCGTTTATCAACTTGGGAAAGATGGAAAGGTAACTGTGTTTTTATTTGTTTTTAATATTATGTTATATATTATATCGTTATATTGTATTACTATATTGCTTGAATGAAAATATGCAATTTTGTTATATGATATGGTGTGATATAATATAATATAATATAATATAATATAATATAATATAATATGATATAATATAATATGATATAATATAATATAATATATAATATAATATAATATAATATGATATAATATAATATAATATACTATAATGTAATATAATATGATATAATATAATATGATATAATATATAATATAGCATATAATATAATATAATATGATATAATATAATATAATATAATATACTATAATGTAATATAATATGATATAATAAAATATGATAGAATATAATATAATATTATGCACACTGTTGCATATTATATAGAGGTTACATCAAACAATATCTTAGTATCCTACCTTGTGCTATATTATATTGTATTGTATTATATTCCTAGTTATTTTTTCGAAAATTGTTGTTGTTAGCGTATGAAAATCTTTTTCCATGTTTTATTTTTAAATTGGTTTTTAGTTGTCGTGGTTATGTTTGTAATAAAAAGACTTTCTAGGCAGAATAACAATTTCGCGTATGTCACTTTGTTTATTGTGTTGAAATATTAGGTCGAAATTCGTTGCACTGTGTATGGCTATGGACCTACATACTATGCAGGGCACCTTCCCGGTCTTTTTTATTATCAAAAATTGGAGAACAGGCCGCGTGGAAAAACCTTTTGCAATTTGCCGCTGCATCGAAGTATACAGTATACATCCCTGGACACAAGTTATCCTCTTCCGTCAAGTGATGTCATTAGCCCATCTTCAGATAGCTTCGAGCATAAATTTGCAAAGACTGGGGACACTTCACACGTTGATTGCTTCAGAAGCACAGCGCCATCAATGGCAGTTGCGACAATGAGGAAGACAGTAGAAAACAACAGCAGCATCAGCCAATCAAATGCAGGGAATACAGTAACGACAAACTGGGTTGGCAACAACGGTGATGAGCTTTTCGCACTGAGTTTTAAGCAAAATGCAGGAAATCAAAGCGGCAAGATGGATGAGTTACATGTGATAGACAAGACCGCTGTGTCAAAAGATGGTTGTTCGCGGTCGCTTGATTCTGCTTGGCTGTTTAGAACGAAATCCTCCATCGTCACCGGAGGAGCAATGGCTAGGAAGAGAACTGACACAGTACCCAATGATTGCATAGATCCGTGCAGAACATTGGAGATTGGAGATGACGTACAGCTCAAAATTGAAGTAAACACACTGAATGATTTGCCAAAATGGATTAGAGATAAAGTAAATTGCTTGATTTATCAATATTGGGTTTAAAATACGAATGAAAACAAGTTAGCATTACCTAGTGAAACGATTAAATAACAGGGAAGACAAATAGAAAAATTAATACGTTACCTTTCTTTTGCATGGTAATTCGATAACAAAAACTGGCCTGCTTGTTTATATCTTCTATTTTGTATTAGAATTTGACTTTGTTACATATCAAACTTAAAAAGCGTGTATCTGCTTTCCAAGAACTTATAATCAGGTGCATGAGTTAAGCTTTAGTATCCTATGTTACTATAGAAATTGGCTTGTATTGAAGAAAGACCCGTGTATATGATGTGTTCCTTAGTTTTTTCAGTCCTTGAAAAGTAATGATAGATATTACACTCTGAATTATCGTATTTTTTTTTTAAAAAAATTATCGTATCATTGATTTTATTTTAAGATTTCTTTCTCTTGTGTTAGCCAGCTGAAGCGTTTTCATTTGAAATTTTAGTATATTGGAAAAGTTGGCCGTTTGCAATACATAGGTCAGGATGGATGCTGCTCTGTTCAATTTCTTTGTGATGGTCAGATACTGGAATTGCCAGTTGTTTCAGTTATAAAGGTCTGTCTCATTTTCATGATTAGAGGTAGCAATGGATACAATCATAATTAACAATTTTTGTGGTATCAGATTTGTGTCCCTCGTGTCACTCGACTAACTTGTTCACACGAGTATTCCACTATCAAAATGGTATGATGGTGATAAAATTTGCTATCATTTTTTCACTTCTTGGTTTGAAATATGTAATGGATTAGCATAGTGCTATCAATTGGCTATTCACTTGTTCTCCTCATTAAAATACGTAATGCGTGATGAAACAATATTTATATGTTAAAACTGTATTAGGCATTAAATGGCGTGCTATACTCTTTCAAAGCACCAGAAAAGTGTATTTGTACACGAATATTCAAGATGGCATCAGCTGACGAGGAACGAAAGGTTGAAACATGTTTTGATATGCCTTTTTGTGCATGGAAAGAATATAACTGGCCATTTAGCGCCTCATATAGTTTAAGCATATATATATATATATATATATATATATATATATATATATATATATATATATATATATATATATATATATATATATTTATCATGTATATTTCTTCTTCATGCATTATTCAAACTCTTTCCTTGCCTCGGCGGCAACTTTGTCTTCACGATTAAAATAAATAAAAAAGTGTAACACATATCCTTATTAGAAGGTAACTAGTTTCCAATAGCATTGTAATAATTTTCGGTTGCATGCTATAGAATAATTATTGGAGAACTTTTATAGGTTGATTTCTTTGAAAAACATAATGAAAGATGCCAGCCATCAACCCAGCAAGATGCAACAACATTGAAGGAATGCATGAATATACAAGAAAAAGCCAATGTTCAATCGGATCTGACGGATAAAGCTAATTTTGAAAGGTTTTTATCAGTTTAAATATAATTTTAACTTAAATAAATGGCTAAGAAAAGAAGTGGAGAATGTCCGGCTTCTGTTCTCTCGCAGATGCTCTGCCGTAGTTTCAGGCTACGTAGCTCTGATGATATTCTTATAGAGAATGTTTTTAGTGATCTATGGAAGTATACCACTAGGATATTTCCATTTTATAGGCATTTTTATGCAGATAAGTCTTTCCAGGGAGTAAAATAGTTTGGTGTAAGAACTTTCCAAAAGACAGAGTTATTTGGATATGTAAATTAGATTCATAATCATTGTTGATGTCAACGCACCCTTGAAGCTGGAGAAAACCAGACAAGACAGGATGCAACAGCTAAACTTTGAGCGAAAGTAAATTAAAATCTTTTCGTATATGTAACCGTACTACTTTTTTACTTTCAGAGTTCGTAAGTTTCGCAGTGTTTCCTGCAGCTCAAGTGACAGTGCCCTGCAAAAGTCACGTGGTGCAATATTGTGTCTTCTCTGCCAGGAAAATCAATGTAGCGTGAAGTTTGAGCCATGTGGGCATCAGGTCACGTGCTTAAAGTGTTACTCCTACTTCCGGAAGTGTTTCTATTGTAAGGTAGGTGTTACTACTGGATTATAGCTTTTAAAGAGATATGAAATGGTTGAATTTCAACTGGAATTAATTTGTCAGACATGCTGTTCTGAAGCTTGCTAGATATTGTTGATTCACTTATTACACACCGATTCAACCTACTTGCAAAAGAGTTTAACACTGAAGGAAACAAAATAGTTTAACACTGCCATGATGTGTGCAGAGGGTTGTTTTATTTGTAAAGGAATATTTTTCAAGTATGATTTATGTAAATTTTATTAGATTGCTACAATCCTTGTTATGTTTCATTGATTGTATCTATGGCAGCAAAGTCATTCTGGTGAATATAGGAATTTTGCTTTATATAAATCAAGCTTGTAACAGAAAACCGATTTTTCTCAAAGCCTTTTCTGTACCAGCATTAATTTCATAGCCTTTTTATCAGAGAAATTCGTATTTTCAAGGAAGAGATTATATTCCAAGGCTCGACAGAGAAAAGGATGCGTAACCTGATTTGTTACGGTAAATATTAATATTAAACATTAATATGGAATATTATTATGAAATATGACATAATAAGACAACAAACTATCATCATGAAAATATACAGAAACTTGTATTGGTATTGATGTTATGTAATATTTTCTTTTACATTCTTTAAAATATTTCACTTTATCGTGCGATATTCTAGTATATATTATATCATATCTTGTAATGTCATAATATTCTTTGTTATGTTATATTTTTTATAGTACATTATGCTTTGTTGTATAGAACTAATCACATGGTATATTTATAGTTTCATATTTTGGCATTCATAAGTAAGTGTCTATTTATCTATCTTTATTACAGATTGTAGCCCTGACTGTGAATCAGATAATGAATGGAAATGTCGAAGAGTGTCTGATACAACAGGCAACGGTATCTATCTAATGAATGGATCTTATTCTTGCATATTAAATCATTTCATCTTTCATAAACTAATTAGCTATTAAGGATCTTTAGCTAATGATTAACGATAAAAAATTACTTTGAAAAAATATGAAAATCTTTAAGTTTTATTATTGGTTAATAATAGTGATATTTGATGTATAGTTTATCGAGCAATTAAATCACCACTACCAAAATAAAATAACTTTCTTGTTTTTTCTGCACAGTTGTGTAATCGCATCAAAATTGCTGAACTTGTTATCAGCAGATCTTGCTTTACACTCTGAGCAAACATAAGTTACGTACTGAAAAGGTTCTATTTAAAACTTTGAAATTATTTCAAGTTTATGGTAACCTGTTATCTGAGCTTTTATCATACTTTCCATAAAATGTTGAATACTTTTATGATTTTCAAATTTGGTTGTCATCATTTATTGTTTTTAATGCTATTGTTTCAAAACTATTTCAAAAGTTACATCATTTCTTAATATTCATCTGTCTTTTTTATTTTTGGATCCTTTTTTATCCTGCACTTTTGTATTTACTATTTCTTTTTATTATATTTAATATAATTTAGTCTTATATGCTGTCTTCTTTTGAGACATAGACGATTATGTCTCTCTATAGCTTTCTTCTGACGATCAAGTTCTTTCAGGCCCTCCCCTTGTCCATGTGGTACACAATCTGTGTGAACTACGCCCATATTTGAATTGTAATGTAGACCACACCCAGTTGTCTATAGCAATGTGAATCTGTAAATAGTTCTTATCTTAGCCTCAGCTCAGAACCACGCCGCAAACTTGCTTCAAAATACCCTAGATTTCAGCTCTAAAATGTGTTATTTGAGAACGATTTAATTGGTACAAGTTTGTTGTATTTCGACCATATTATGCTTACGTATATACATCATAAGTACAAAGGAATCATTCATCCTGCATTGCCAGGAGCTGGCCCTAATTTCAGCAATATTAAAATAATTCTTGTCTTTTTCCTTCCACACACAGTAAGGCATTTCTGCTAGTGATGGTGCCACCCATCATGAAGTGGCAGAGCAAAGAAGGATGGGGACGGGGGTCTTTTGTGATAGAAAATGGCCAGTGAAATCACTGATAAGCATGTGAGAAAGTTCCATTGATTGCCTAGCTATTCTGGATGGAACGATACTTCAACACATTTTCACCACATTTTCAATATAGCGGGGATATTTGCCCCTCCTACCCCATACACCCCTGTGGCTCCGTTACTGGCTTTTAACCTTGGTAGTATCATGTCATTTTCTGTTTAGCTTCTGGTGATCCACACTGTGACTGGCGAGAACTATTTTCTTGAACATAGCATCATGAACAATACTTCATCGTGCCTCAAGGTGTTTTTGCCATTTTGCCTGGTGAATTACATTTTCCATGACTGCATCATCGTGTTGTTCATTGACTTTTTTACATCGATCGAAGTGATGCAATAATGGTGTATTTCTATTTTAGACAGTGGAAAATTTCGCGTCGTAGAAATACGAAGGAGATCAATACAGCACTTCATAATGGCAATCGACAGGCTTAAATTCAAGATTTTCGCCATAGAATGTGGTTTTAAATGCCATGTGTGTTCAGCAAACAGCAAAAGTGTGTATTTCCAGTGTGGGCATTCGACATGCGAACCATGCGCCGACAACCTCACCAATTGTCCTGTCTGTAAAATAAAGATTGAAGTCAAAACCGTGCATGAATAGTATTTACCATAGTTTACCAACATATTTACCAAGGTTTTCCGAAGATACCACTTAGCATCACGCATAAAGTTGATAAAATGATTGTGGTTTATACCATTAGCATCCGATTATCTCTTCACTAATTTGATATTAGTTGTTCAATTATTATTCAAGCAGGATACAGTTTCATGATCAAAGTGCTGAAAATGTTTTAACTTTGTCTGGAAAAAATTGAATATGGGACTATTATTTGCAGTGTTTTATTTGCAGTGTTTTATTTGCGGTTTGCTTAAACGTATTTTTAAGCTAGTAATATTAGGAACATTTAGTGATAACTTGATAACAGAGCAGAGAAGGCGTCACTTTGTATGAAAATTTTCTCATACACATGGACCTACGTTCACTTAATTCTCACAAGTCTTCCATTCCTGTGGCCTCATTCTGATTCCTATTCGCTTTCTATTCGCTCTTTTCGTCCATTGTCTCCTCCGTTGTATCCTCCGTTGTCTCCTCCGTTGTCTCCTCCGTTGTCTCCTCCGTTGTCTCCTCCGTTGTATCCTCCGTTGTCTCCTCCGTTGTCTCCTCCGTTGTCTCCTCCGTTGTCTCCTCCGTTGTCTCCTCCGTTGTATCCTCCGTTGTCTCCTCCGTTGTATCCTCCGTTGTATCCTCCATTGTCTCCTCCGTTGTCTCCTCCGTTGTATCCTCCGTTGTCTCCTCCGTTGTATCCTCCGTTGTCTCCTCCGTTGTCTCCTCCGTTGTCTCCTCCGTTGTCTCCTCCGTTGTCTCCTCCGTTGTCTCCTCCGTTGTCTCCTCCGTTGTCTCCTCCGTTGTATCCTCCGTTGTCTCCTCCGTTGTCTCCTCCGTTGTCTCCTCCGTTGCCTCCTCCGTTGTCTCCTCCGTTGTCTCCTCCGTTGTCTCCTCCGTTGTCTCCTCCGTTGTCTCCTCCGTTGCCTCCTCCGTTGTCTCCTCCGTTGTCTCCTCCGTTGTCTCCTCCGTTGTCTCCTCCGTTGTCTCCTCCGTTGTCTCCTCCGTTGTCTCCTCCGTTGTCTCCTCCGTTGTCTCCTCCGTTGCCTCCTCCGTTGTCTCCTCCGTTGTCTCCTCCGTTGTCTCCTCCGTTGTCTCCTCCGTTGTCTCCTCCGTTGTCTCCTCCGTTGTATCCTCCGTTGTCTCCTCCGTTGTCTCCTCCGTTGTCTCCTCCGTTGCCTCCTCCGTTGTCTCCTCCGTTGCCTCCTCCGTTGTCTCCTCCGTTGTCTCCTCCGTTGTCTCCTCCGTTGTCTCCTCCGTTGCCTCCTCCGTTGTCTCCTCCGTTGTCTCCTCCGTTGTCTCCTCCGTTGTCTCCTCCGTTGTATCCTCCGTTGTCTCCTCCGTTGTCTCCTCCGTTGTCTCCTCCGTTGTCTCCTCCGTTGCCTCCTCCGTTGTATCCTCCGTTGTCTCCTCCGTTGTCTCCTCCGTTGTCTCCTCCGTTGTATCCTCCGTTGTCTCCTCCGTTGTCTCCTCCGTTGTCTCCTCCGTTGTCTCCTCCGTTGTCTCCTCCGTTGTCTCCTCCGTTGTCTCCTCCGTTGTCTCCTCCGTTGTCTCCTCCGTTGTCTCCTCCGTTGTCTCCTCCGTTGTCTCCTCCGTTGTCTCCTCCGTTGTATCCTCCGTTGTCTCCTCCGTTGTCTCCTCCGTTGTCTCCTCCGTTGTCTCCTCCGTTGTCTCCTCCGTTGTCTCCTCCGTTGTCTCCTCCGTTGTATCCTCCGTTGTCTCCTCCGTTGTCTCCTCCGTTGTCTCCTCCGTTGCCTCCTCCGTTGTCTCCTCCGTTGTCTCCTCCGTTGTCTCCTCCGTTGTCTCCTCCGTTGTCTCCTCCGTTGTCTCCTCCGTTGTCTCCTCCGTTGTATCCTCCGTTGTCTCCTCCGTTGTCTCCTCCGTTGTCTCCTCCGTTGTCTCCTCCGTTGTCTCCTCCGTTGTCTCCTCCGTTGTATCCTCCGTTGTCTCCTCCGTTGTCTCCTCCGTTGTCTCCTCCGTTGCCTCCTCCGTTGTCTCCTCCGTTGTCTCCTCCGTTGTCTCCTCCGTTGCCTCCTCCGTTGTCTCCTCCGTTGTCTCCTCCGTTGTCTCCTCCGTTGTCTCCTCCGTTGTCTCCTCCGTTGTCTCCTCCGTTGTCTCCTCCGTTGTCTCCTCCGTTGCCTCCTCCGTTGTCTCCTCCGTTGTCTCCTCCGTTGTCTCCTCCGTTGTCTCCTCCGTTGTCTCCTCCGTTGTCTCCTCCGTTGTATCCTCCGTTGTCTCCTCCGTTGTCTCCTCCGTTGTCTCCTCCGTTGTCTCCTCCGTTGTCTCCTCCGTTGTCTCCTCCGTTGTATCCTCCGTTGTCTCCTCCGTTGTCTCCTCCATTGTCTCCTCCGTTGCCTCCTCCGTTGTCTCCTCCGTTGTCTCCTCCGTTGTCTCCTCCGTTGCCTCCTCCGTTGTCTCCTCCGTTGTCTCCTCCGTTGTCTCCTCCGTTGTCTCCTCCGTTGTCTCCTCCGTTGTCTCCTCCGTTGTCTCCTCCGTTGTCTCCTCCGTTGTATCCTCCGTTGTCTCCTCCGTTGTCTCCTCCGTTGTCTCCTCCGTTGTCTCCTCCGTTGTATCCTCCGTTGTCTCCTCCGTTGTCTCCTCCGTTGTCTCCTCCGTTGTCTCCTCCGTTGTCTCCTCCGTTGTCTCCTCCGTTGTCTCCTCCGTTGTCTCCTCCGTTGTCTCCTCCGTTGTATCCTCCGTTGTCTCCTCCGTTGTCTCCTCCGTTGTCTCCTCCGTTGCCTCCTCCGTTGTCTCCTCCGTTGTCTCCTCCGTTGTCTCCTCCGTTGTCTCCTCCGTTGTCTCCTCCGTTGCCTCCTCCGTTGTCTCCTCCGTTGTCTCCTCCGTTGTCTCCTCCGTTGTCTCCTCCGTTGTCTCCTCCGTTGTCTCCTCCGTTGTCTCCTCCGTTGTCTCCTCCGTTGTCTCCTCCGTTGTCTCCTCCGTTGTCTCCTCCGTTGTCTCCTCCGTTGTCTCCTCCGTTGTCTCCTCCGTTGTCTCCTCCGTTGTCTCCTCCGTTGTCTCCTCCGTTGTCTCCTCCGTTGTATCCTCCGTTGTCTCCTCCGTTGTCTCCTCCGTTGTCTCCTCCGTTGTCTCCTCCGTTGTCTCCTCCGTTGTCTCCTCCGTTGTCTCCTCCGTTGTATCCTCCGTTGTCTCCTCCGTTGTCTCCTCCGTTGTCTCCTCCGTTGCCTCCTCCGTTGTCTCCTCCGTTGTCTCCTCCGTTGTCTCCTCCGTTGTCTCCTCCGTTGTCTCCTCCGTTGTCTCCTCCGTTGCCTCCTCCGTTGTCTCCTCCGTTGTCTCCTCCGTTGTCCATTCCAATATCTACTCATTGTTTTGATCCTTAGTTGTTTTCCTAGTTCCTAGCAGTTCCTTTTACGCCCCTAAGTTGGTCTCATTCCTTACGTCTCAAGCTGCATGTTTAACCCCAACTCACGTTTTTTCGTGTTTTTTATTTTCTTTTATATACCTTACCTAGCACTTGGGCTCATTTGCTGACGATGGCTCTAGTAAGAGTCGAAACGTTTGTCTATGTCACTGTTTTAGGTCTTATTTCGTCGATATCACCGTTTACAGTCACTGTTGCTCCATAAGTCCTTGCTAGCATGCACATTTTATGAAAGAGAAAGTTTCTTTCTTGTTGTCGTCCTCATTATAAATAGTATAGTCAAAAGTCATTTAGTTTTGTTAAAGTTGTCGTTATTCTTAAATTTTTATTTCACTTTAGTACCAGGCTCCTAAGAACTGGAACGAATTTTGAACAATCGATGTTTAAAGGTGAAGTGGTTGGAGTGTCTCCTCCTTAGGAATCCTCTCAGCATATTGCTCAGAAGTTTTCCCAGTGCAGCATCATTGATACTGTTGAATAAATGTAATTACATTCATTGTTCGTGGTTTCGTCAATGATGATTTATGTCTTAAAATTGATAGCACGTTTTATATACTCTCATTTTGCGAACAGTTTCTGAATAGGACACCCACACAGGACCACAACATCCTATGTGAAAATCCATCTGGCTTTATACGTTGCCTTGAGAGCGCTTAAGAGGGGGGCAATTTAGGAATGCATGAGCATCGATTCTCTTCCAAATGCTTTGCCTTCTTTATTCTAGTCACCTCTAGATTTGAAGTTGCAAGTGTTTAGTCATATTGACCTTGGGCGAAGGGGGCTTTAAATTTAGGGGGCCTGCAGAATGTATGCGCGAATCACTGATATGTTTCCCGAATGAGTTGTTGTTTAGCCCTTTTAACCTGGAGCTATTTTTGGAAAGATATATTGTTTTTCTGAAGAAATTGCCTGAACGAAATATATTTCTTCCACCTGGGAGGGCTAGAGCTCACCTGGGATGGCCACAGCCCCCCCAGCCGCTATGCTTCCTACTCTTATGATATTGACAGTACTAACAGGTTGACATTTACATGTCCTTGAGTTGATAGCAGCAATTCATCACTGATTAAGTTTTAACCTTTTGTAAATATTACTATTTTATTGCTATCATGATTATTAGTGATGTGGTACAATTGAGTTTCTAATAGGATATGATAGACTATCACTCTTTTGCTTTGTTCTCAATAACACAAATTTAATTAAAGTTGAACTTTTTTTCTCTCTACACTTGCACTCTACGAAAGCAGATAAGTTGGAAAACGGGGCGTCTTGTTTGCCTCAGGGAAACTTCAAATCGCATTGTCTTACTAGAAATACTCGAAAACAGAGAAAAGCGCAAATATTCCTTCAACAATTATATTAGTATGCAAATAAAAACTTAATAATATTGCTACTACTTTAGAATCATTTTATCGACGCTAAGCATGCCATACTGTGAACCAGAATGATTTTTTATCTTCATAGCGTTTCCATTTCAGCGATTTAAAGTTGGATAGCTTTTAGTCTGGTCAGCTTGTGTTCAAGTGTTCAATGGTTTGCAGTAAGAATATGATCAGGGGCAAGCAAAGTGCCTAGACACGAGCCTTGTGACTCACTAGCTCAATTAGCTTTTAGTCTGATCTTGTCCATTGGTTTGCAGTAAGAATATTATCAGGGATAGGCAAAGTGCCTAGACACGAGCCTTGTGGCTCACTAGCTCAATTAGGTTTTAGTCTGATCTTGTCTATTGGTTTGCAGTAAGAATATTATCAGGGATAGGAAAAGTGCCTAGACACGAGCCTTGCGACACATTAGCTCAATTAGCTTTTAGTCTGATCTTGCCTATTGGTTTGCAGTAAGAATATGATCAGGGATAGGAAAAGTGCCTAGACACGAGCCTTGCAATACACTAGCTCAATTAGCTTTTAGTCTGATCTTGTCCATTGGTTTGCAGTAACAATATTATCAGGGATAGGAAAAGTGCCTAGACACGAGCCTTGTGATACACTAGCTCAATTAGCTTTTAGTCTGATCTTGTCCATTGGTTTGCAGTAAGAATATGATCAGGGATAGGAAAAGTGCCTAGACACGAGCCTTGTGATACACTAGCTCAATTAGCTTTTAGTCTGATCTTGTCCATTGGTTTGCAGTAAGAATATGATCAGGGATAGGAAAAGTGCCTAGACACGAGCCTTGCAATACACTAGCTCAATTAGCTTTTAGTCTGATCTTGTACATTGGTTTGCAATAAGAATATTATCAGGGATAAACAAACAGGCCCGTAGCCAAGGGGTGGCCTGGGGGGCAAGGCCCCCCTGGACTTGAGAAATTTACCTCTGTGCCCCCCTACAGAAATGAATTTTATATATACATATACATATGTATATATGTGTGTGTATATATATATGTATTATATATATTGGCTGTGCCCCCCTTGCGAATTCAAGCTGGCTACGGGCCTGTAAACAAAGTGCCTAGACATGAGCCTTGTGACACACTAGCTCAATTCAGTTCATGCAATCTCCCCTCTCTCTCTCTTTGACAGAGGTGTACAGAAGAGACACCAAGGTGTCCCCATGTTTTCCAAAAATTCTGTTCGAAGATGCATCAACTTCTTATGTTTTCAACAGAACAGTTGCCATCACCTTATGTTACTAACTTTTTATGTTACACTTGGAATCACACTCCACCACAAGTCAGCTGATGCTGAAAGATGCTACTTAGTGTGTGTTTCCAAGGGGATTGCATCTTGGTAGTTGATTTTACTTTCCAATGTCTTGTTTTGGAGGCAAAGAAATCTATGGTACCTATCTCTGAGGTGTCCGTATCTGTGCAAGATCACATTGGTTTATTCTATTGCCCTGGGTAACTCTTTCCTCACTACTTGATGCTGAACTAACAGTTCTATGAAATAGAACGAAATTTAGATGCATTGGTGTAGCAGAAACTTAATTGGAAATAAATTATTTGTTTCTGTCACAGATTCATTGGCGTCATTTTGGTGTGAAGAAGAATTTGTGCGGAAAACGCATGCATATCGAAGTTTCGGGGTGAAACTCAAACCGGTATGAAATCATCATGTAAAAAATGCGGTCATATTTACAGATCTACCTGAAACTTAGGCTGGTTTGAAATTTCAATTTGGCGAGAGTTTCAACTCGAATCTCATGTAAACGCACTCTTAATGTAGTTTACGGCCAATATGTATTTGCCTGTCATTATTTAAGGCCTTAAGATGTTATACAAGTCAAGACTGGTTTGATTTGGGAGTAAGCCACTGGTCAATATCAGGTCAATATAACATTGAAAGGAGCCTCAAAGTGATGTAGAGATTTTAACGTCATATGCCTGCGGCGCGGCTGGTGGATGCGGTGCAAGAATTCCCAACTTTTACATGGCTGACGATGCACCGTTATGGCTGAAGTATATTTATTTGATTTTCAAGGGAAAAAGGTGAGATCCTTATTAGGTACCCTTCACAAATCTAAAGACAGGATATATTTATTGGAGGGTACATTCTTTGGAGCTTCAGACCATACCATTAGCAGTGCATACTAGTTTGTTGCAAGCTAAGATTCGCTCGCTAGGCCTATATTATGTTGCTTCCTGTCTTGTACACGCACCTTTGTTGATTGATAGTAACACCACAGGCGACGCTATTTTATACTATTTTCTTGACTTTTTTGTGTGGTAGTTTTATTCACGTAATTAAGTATTGCGCAGAAAGCCGTTGCCCTACGGTTCATTGTTATAGCCTCTAGTTATTTCAGTTTCATTTCAAAGGCTGCCCTTCACCAGAGGTGATTTTCAAGGAGCTCGTCATAAATCAGGTGTCTGGCTGAATTATGTGTACACCGTTAACAGAGACATAGTTAAGAAAATTTATAGGAGGGGCAGGAAGTGAAAAGTTTCTAACTAAACAGAGAGGAGATCTGCAGAGTCATAAGTCATCTCGTAAATTTCCATGTATAACATACACACACACACACTCTCACACACAGAACCAGGTTTGTGTAAGCATCTGTCAGAAAACATAATTAAGCAGAAACAAAAGGCGATCAAGAATAGGTATTCATACATGTTCATTTTTGTGAGAAATCAACCTTAGATTGGTCCCCAGCAACAATATAACAATTTGAAAAGAAAACTTAATTGGGAGCACACGTGAGGGATTTATGTGTCTTGTGTTTCAACAACAGTCTTCTTTCTGATTAAACAAGTTTAATCTTGCTAACCATCCTTGAAACACAGAAATCTCTGTGTATAGGTAGTGCGTACAGGCAACATTTCATCAAACACAATAGTCTTTGTGTTTGAAACACAGAATTTGCCCATGTGTGCCAGGTTTAAGAATAATAGTAACATTAATAATAGTGTCTACTTAAAAAAATAAGCATGTTCATGCAATGCAAGCCTGGACTTATGATTGGGAATAAATGAAAATTGTTCTTCCAAAGCACCAGCCATTTTTAGTATTTATAGACTGGATTGTTCTTGCATATATGGAAACCTTCTAATGGGATAAATTTGTTCTCAAGATATCTCAGGTGATCTTGGGGGGTTTCAGGTTCATTTATGTGGAAATTTCAACATTAGTTTTATGCTTATTCTGTGTTGAAAGAAGCACCTTGATGCAGACTGGGTGATTCATAGGATGATTTTTCAATTAACACAGGTTTATCCATGCAGCTGTCATTGGCTTGAGTTATGTCAGTCATGGCCAAAACTCCAACAAGGTAGGTATTATGTTTAGCTTTGAAATTGGATTTAAGATACCCCTTGGTGCTTTTAAAAATATGAAAGAGTTAGGATTACTGTTTCTATTTGTCTAAACTAGTATTGTATATTAAAGAGCTATATATTTATTATGCACAGGTTTGTTAAGAGTTAGCTCAATGTTTTGATGCATGACAGATATAAAAATGTTTAAGCCTGGACAACTGCATGCATAGATTTTATGTATATTTCATATGACTAGTAATTGATTGAGATATTTGAGAAATGCTTGGATGTATCCATTGTTTGATGAATTATACTATTTGACAAATATTTTGCAAACTATATGAGAACAATACTATTAAACTAAGTGGTCCTCTGAAATAATTCTTTTATTCTATAAATATTTTCTGATTTCAAATTGATTGTTTCAGCTACTTTGAGCTTTTCCTCTCTGATTTGCTAGGAATAGCTTTGCTGTTAGCTCCCAGTTTTGAGGAGGAAGAAGATCTATTTACTTTAATATTAATGTAGGATATTTTATTCATCATGAAATAAAAGGTGCACAAGTGGGAATTGTTTTGTGGCTGTTCCCTCTTAGCAGCATTTTGTTTGCAATGCCTTTATTTTGCATTACTTTTATTTACTTGCATTGACAATTATTTCTTTTAGCATTTTTGAACTTCAACGCAATTGTATTGCTAAAAAACACAAATGTTTCTATGAAGGTTAGTTGAATATTATTGTTTTCATTAGCTATATGTGCCCCATTTTTATTGGTGCAGTGTCCACTAACAGACGTAAGATTTAGATATAGATTTAGATTTAGCAAGTACTCTAATGACACATCTAGATTTAGCAAGTAGTCTATTGTGTCATTTAATAGTAATTATAAATGCCAGGGCATTTGCCCTGAAAATGTATAGTGTTCTAAGTAAGGGTTCTAGAACAGTGTTCTTTTGCTCTAAAGTTACCGCATCAAAACATTGTTAGGAATATTGATACATTGCTATCATGATGAGATACTGCAATAATATATGCATTTATATAATATATAATGGTATAAAATTATATGATATAATATTACATGGTATGATATTATGTAATGTACAATATCATGTTAAATATATGTTACTAAAGAGCATTTGATAAAAAATTATATATTATTCGATACAATGACATTTGGTAGAATTACTGCTTTGAATATTAAGCAATTAAAAATGTGTATGGCAGCTCTTTTGGTACAGTGAATATCAATGGTATTCTGAGCCTCATTTTTGAGACACCTTGTTGAAATTTGTGTTTTGTTTATTTTCTTTTTTTTGTTGAAATTGTACTATACAATTATTGAAAGTGGCTATCGTAGATGGAACTTGCTGACAGAATATCCTTTTGATCTATGGCAGTCACAGGAAATTTAGATTTATTTATATAGTTAATTTTTTTGTGATATTAGAAGAAAATCAGTTTTTTTAAAGTGAACTGAGAAAGTACAAGAACTGGATTGGGAAGAAGTGCTCTTTTTTTATGTATAAATTGTTTGCAGCATTATAAGTACATTTGACTTTGAATGAAATCTTGACCAGAATGTCATATCTGTGAGCCTGTCCCTTGAGGCACTTGACTGTCATATCAAGAGGCTGTAGTTAGGTAGTTCAACAAGTTGGCTTGCAGCAATGAATATGTAGTCATGGCGTCATTCATTTAGTACATTTGCACCAAAGTGGTGAATATCTGACCTCCCCAATTCCCATGTACACATATGTACACCCGTTATGCAATTCCATCCCTTTCGCACATACCTCCATCCATCTGAGCCCTCCCCCAATCTTTAATAGAAAATTTGTTGACACCCATGCAATAGTTCCATGGAGAAGAAGATTTAAGTCTTCAAGAGACAGGAAACTTATCATAGCAAAATGATATTTTGTGGAGAAACAATCAGAATCCTCAAGCGCAACAGATGTATACTAGAAATGCTTGCGACTAAACATGCATGAAGGCAGTTAGTTGTTGTTTTATTTTGCTTATGTCCCTTGGTGGGTAAACACCCTCCCATCTTGTATGCAAGCTTACGCTCTTGGTTGACCCCTATCCCCCCTTTGTATGTATGTACTAAGCAGATGACCCCCTTATGACTTCACCAATGCTCGTATGCATTTCGCTCTCAAACCCATGCCTGCGTCTAGTCGGCTATTAAAACAGTATTGTATTTAAATATTTTGTAATAGATAAGTTTGTATGGTAATAACTGTGCTAGATCTTGTTTTGTATTTAGTATTGTCTTGGTAATAAATCAGTGGAGGAAAAATCAGGGAAGGAAACAGAATACCTTGCAACTGGACAGGATCAATGTCTGATAGGGAGAAAGAATGTGAAAGTAGTTTTAGAAGGATGCTGTAAGCAGAATTATGATGACCAGTTTTACCATGAAGATGATTTTATCAACCAGCGATTAGATGATATTGCTTGTTCATCAGAAAACTTGAAAAGTTTTGAAAATGCTGACACTGAGGGGAGACTCATTGATGTGCAACTGAGGGCGTTTGGTGAAAAGAACAGAAAACATGATGGAAGGACAGAGATTGATTTTGGAGGTTTATTGCATTCCAAGTCAGAGTTGAATGACGGAATAAGAAGGGTTTATAGCTTTGTTGATTTAACTGTTGACACTTGTGATGATGATGGTGGTGATGATGATGATGGTGATGATGATGATGACGACGACGTCGACGACGATGATGATGATGATGATGATGATGATGATGATGATGATGATGATGATGATGATGATGATGATGATGATGATGGTGATGATGATGATGATGATAGCAATGATGACAGTGACAAAATACAGGAAGAAGATGATAGAATGGAAGGAAGTAATGTAAGTAAGAATTTCTTGGCATACAACCATAGTGATGTTATTATCATTAGTGATGATGAGTATGGAGAGGTTTCTTCTAGCCAAGATTTTGCGAAGGAACCGGATATTTTGATTTGTCCATTGCCTAAACAGCACATCGAAAGTAGCAGAAATTCAAGTAATGTTGCGTATGACGTCACTGACTTTGCTATCACGTTAGAAGTGAGTTCAGATGATTGTGAGAGTGATTCACTTGATTCGAGTGATTATATTGATGCAAATGATGGAAGCAATGCAAGCGATTCAAGTGTTGTTCCAATTGATGACAGTGGGTCAATTGATTCAAGTGATGAAAGTGATTCTGTTGACGCAAATGATGGGGATGACTGGGTTGATGGAAATGATGGGAGTGATTCGGTTGATGCAGATGATGAAAGTGGTTCGATTGATGCGAATGATGGGAGCAATGCAAGTGATTCAAGTGATGGATGCGATTCAACCAGAGATACTGATTCAACTATTGCTAGGGATTCACGTCATGCTATTTATAAAAGAGATGCACGTAATGTTATTGAGATAGGTGATGAGATGTGCAGAAAAAGTTCTGTTACTCAAGTAAATAAGTCCGACCGTAAAGTGCGTGAAAAAGATTCAGAAATATTCACGGCTGAAAAAAGAGATGATAGTGAGAGCAACTGGGTTAAGAAGCAAACGGAATGTGTAGCTGGAGAGAGGCACGGTGTAGAAGCTAGGGACGGAAGATCACATGAGAACCAAATTATGACAATGTTAGATGTGATCGACCAAAGTACCACGAGAACGTCCCTAAATGATTCCAAGGAGACATTGTCCGATAAAAGTTTTTTGACAAAGAAAAATACGTCTATGGAAACAGAATTAGATTCAAATAAATTGAGAATGGGCGATGAATTTGTGCACCCCAGTGACGTTGAAGAATATTATAAATCATTGATTGAAAAACTGAAAATTTCCCCATGTAAAGTTTTGCTTTCCCCGTGTTATGATAAGTTGCAAGCTAGGCCGCGTACAGCATCGATTAAAAGTGCAAAACGTGATTTAACTGAATATTTATGCGATAATAATGAATTAGAGAAAGATAGTATGAACATTGATAAAGAGATACCGTTTAGGTTAATAAGTTCATTCGTAGAAAGTGATGAGGAAAGTAACGTATCAAGTTTTACGGTGGATTTGGAAAGAATCGATGAATCTGAGGAAGAATCATTTGATAATGGTTATCTTCTATCAGGGGTTGATCGCATTCAGTCCTCATCGTTATCTTTGGTGAACAGACAAAATGATGATACGGTTGAGGCGTCCATTAGGCCGTCAATCGATAAAAATAGGAAAGAATTAGTGGACAGTATCGGAGGCTTTTCGGACAGTATTAGAGACTCGGCAGACAGTATTGAAGCAGCCAGGTGTGCTATAATCTGCTCTGAGCCTGACGAATGTAGCAAAGTTTACGATGTCAAGAGTAGCAAAATTGATTTGGCAATACGTGATTATGTTAACTGTGATGTAAACTTGGGTGGTACAGCAAGCAAATTCCCTGATCTTGAAGAAAGAAATGTGAAACATGCATTAAATGATGGCAAATACAATTGCATTACAAATGAGAAAAAGGAAAATTGTGACATTGTAAGAAATTTAGGAGAGCAGAACTTAAAAGCCGAGGAGCAACCAAAGGATGAATCGAAAAAACTGAGCTTTTCCAGTGATTTCTCTGGGTTTGCGGATACCTTAGAAAGTAACAGAGGTGTGAAAATTGTAAGTGAGAAGGCGCAGATTTATAAGAATAAAACTAACAAGTTTGTTGAAGAATATATGCATGATTCAAGTGAGTTAGAACAGAAAAAGGAGATGGGGATTTTGAATAATGATGTCCAATTTGGAATTGAAAATGGAAATTGTAAAAGTACAACGACAGATGATGACGTAAGAAAATTAGTTAGAGATTGTTATATTCCGATATCACGAGCTGAATTGGGTGGATATGTAAGAATTCATAATGTGTTGATAAGGAGTTCAAAACGTAAACGAAAACAAAGGTTATTTTATGATGCTGAAGTCAGCAACATTAAAAGAAAAAGAAAGCGCAGGGTGCGTAAGGAAAATAAAGTTATTCGACATAAACTGAATGCACGAAAGAAAATAACAAAGTTTACTTATAATTCTCTGAATCATATCAATAAAAGAATTATGAATCAAAATTTGCTAACTTCATTACTTTATTGGGAAGAAATATTTCCATCTAGCAGTGTTGGCAGCTTTTAGAATTATGATATATTAAGATTCAATTGAAACTGAAATTCGATCTTGAGACAAGCGATCAGTTAGGCTTATTTATTTATCATTCAAATGTGAAGATCATCTGAGTTCTAGTGTTGTTGCTGTTATTGATGCATTTATTTTAGATATTCAAAGCTGGCACTCTGAAATGGTTTTATTTGTAACCAATGAATATTCAATTCTCGGGAATTTTCAACCACAGCAACAATGCTTTATCCCCTAACAATTCCCTACTAGAACTGAGTTTCCCCCCACTTTTTACCAATTTTTTCACGCATAGCCATGTTTTATGCTAATGAGTGACTCGTTCGGCTTGTCACTGCCGATAAACATACTTTAGTAAAGCCACGCAGAATTTAACAGAACTCAGACAGACCCAGAATCAAAGTGAACAAATCTTTCTTTTCAAGATCGTATTGCAGTTTATTGCTCGGCATTGCCTCAACTGTTTCGCACAATTTACACTCATTTTCAGAAGTTGTGCTATTAGCCACAGTAGCATTCGTTGTTATCTGTTTCGATCGATTAACCTTAATTGGTGCCAAATCTCGCTGGAAAGGCTTCGCTTCAACTTATTAAAGATTTTAAGGGAGAATTTCTTATTTTGTATGAAAGTAAGGTATATTTAATGGCAATTTCATTGGAATCATTTTTATATGATTGTATGCATTGAAAAGGCCCTTGTCATTGAAAAGTTCTGGCTGGCATTCTCCATACTTTGGATGCAAATAAGGGAAGATCGGGCTCTTCTTGTCAACTGTCCTTTTGACTGGCAATTATATTTCGATCCCAAAACTATTCGAAACTGTGGACAAATCCTGAGTCAGTTACAATGCTGATCTTTACCATCGTGTAACCTATGGCTGACATTTCATTAAAATTACCAAAATTTCATAGAAAACTGATTACTATCCCCGTAAATTTCCCCTACCCTCAGCAGTCAGTGAAATACCGTTATGAAGTTTCTTTTGGAGTCTCAGCATTGTGTGTCAGTGTTTGTATGAATAAAATTGTGATGTATTTTTGTTGGAACTTTCACATCTGTTTCTGGCACGTTTGACAAGGGCTATGCTATTTGATAAAGGAGCAACCCGGAGCTCTGTTGATTTTAGGAGCATTATGAGACAATTGTCCTTGACTCCACTTAATTCGTGAAATTTGTTCATCTTCACTGGTGGAGCATTTTCGTATTTGTCACTTGGGCGTTAGACTTTATCACAGTTTAGTTCAAGATTTCAAATTAAAGAAGTTTGTTTCATTTTTCTCCTAGGCGTTCATAGGCTTCTATTCGTACTTTGATTCGAACAATACATCTCACTTATTTATGAAATTCATTAAATGACTGTAGATTAACTCCCATGGAAAGCAGCTTTCGTATATTTGGCATTTTCCCATGACAAGGGTACGAAAAGAAGTAAGCATTTTTGACAATCGTATTAACTGTAAATAGGTGTTTGATAAGAATGTTACTTATCGGCTATGTTTGGCTCATTTTGATCAGCCCATTCGAAAACTAATTTCGAAAGATATCTTACAGCTATTTTAAATTATGTGACCATACTCTGTTTATAGTTTACATTGTATAGTTACACGAGAGATTAGTCTATTCAATATATCTTTGAGTCTAGCTGCTTCCATATTGTACTTTCTAATTCTAAATAGTGTTATTGTGAGTTTTATTGCAATATTAAAATGTAGTGTCGCATATCGAGCACCTTTTTCTCTGGCTCCTTGCTCATTTACTACGAAATGCAAGATAATAAATGGCCTCCATTGAAAAGCGAGGCTGACACATCTTCTGAGAAATTAGGCTAGGACTTCACTGAAAAGGGAGGCTAGGACCTCCAGTAGTTTTGCCGTCCAATTTACTTGGGAACTGCAACTTGAAAAACAAGTGAAGAAGCTTATACCAACACAGAACGGTCTAGTTATGAGTGGTTAGATTTTTTGCTGCATTTTAAAGACAGATATCAAATATGAAAGAATTCTTAGTGGGCTGGACTGTTTGACTATAATGTTATCAGTAAATTTGAATCAATTGTAGAAATGAACAGAGAGGCGGCCTCATATCAATATTTACAATAAATCGGCGGCATGGCCTATATCACTTGCAATTAAGTCTTTTAAACTTAATTATGAAATCATCGTTTTTGTTGATTTATATGGCCTTTTTACATGGAGATTTGATAATCACTCAGTGAGTTTGGAAGGCAAAATATCTACCAACTGTTCTCTTATTTTTACATCTACCTGGTATGTAGTCTAACACGACTTGAAGAAAACCACGACACGATACAACGTAACCCGCCAGCCAACTCTTCTGTCCACATTTTTACGCTCCTTCGGTTGTCATTGGTTATGCAATTCGTAAAAATGTGTTTAATTTCTCACAACAATGCAGTAACAATGTGTAGCAGCCAAATTAATTTGGCGTAAATGTCATAAGTTGCTGGAAATATTTCAGTGCCGCCATGTAGCATAATGCAGTCGGGCGGGCAATGAGATCAACACAAGGCATCAATGTGGCAACAGTGTATATAGTCACGTGACTAAATAGACGTTCAAGTCGGCCTAATATATCACAGTATATTGTACGTACAATTGGGCGGGTTTGATGTTGGCCATTGCTTTAGGTCACGACATGTTTTGTCATGATAAATGTTCTTATTCAATATTAGATTATCTTGAAGCGTTTTAGCTTCAGTTATGGCTTCGTGGCGCAATTTGTTCATTATTCACAGCATTGAATGCCAAAGAATGGGTACCTTTGGTTGGGATTCCTTTCAGTAAACAACCAATTTGTCCAAGGTTTCTGTCTGTTAATTACTACTTTGCATCCCTCCCCAAATAAAAGGGACATGCTACCACCCCACATGACACAGATTAATTATTGAGGTCTGTTGGGTCATAGATGTTTGACATGCTTTATGGACAGCATGCATCTCTAGCTTTACTCTATCAATCTATTAAATGTAGGGTTCAGTTTTTCTTGGAAGAATTAAATTGACACCAGCTATTATTGGTATCAGACTGTTATTTTACCGAGCAAATGGAGCCTATAAGTGTACCAATCCTAGGGTCGCTCCTGCTTGCCCCCTCCCCCAGATTTTCCAGGCTAGAATCGCCCTTACAGGACAGAAGGCATGGTTTCCACGGAGGGCAGACTGTGGAGATTTTCTACTAAAGTACGTTAGTCCTGGAGATACTTCAACTATTGCTTGTACCAATATGGGCTCCCACAGGGGTTGGTTTTAGCCTTCAGATTCTTTTAACAGGGAAAATTTTGATTAAACATGTAAATGGTCCTATTTTAAAGGACACTTCTTGCTCTCCTGTCCCTCCTGAACGAGTGCAGGGAGCAGTTGCCCCCCGGAGTAGGCACCCCTATCTACAGCCCCGGTTACAAGCTATCTTTTAAATAAACATTTACAACTATGAATTGTGATTAATGTGCTTAACTGCTCGTCGAATATGACATCTCATATTTCTTAACACACTAAAAGAAAATCTCTCAAAGTTTGCTTGTGAACGCTGCGTCGACGTGTCAGATTTCCTGCTAAAACTCGTGATACTGTCTCATGCCTGAACATATATTAGCATACTTTAATTTGACGGGGGTTCCACTCACCCATAGTTCAATTAGTCTTTGCATTGGCATATCACCTGAGGGGTATTCATAACTTTGAAGAGCGATGCTTTTACTGTGAGGACAAGAAGCAAGACTGTAGAAGAGGAAGACCCGGGGGCTCAGCCACCTGTTTTTCTAAGTAATTGTGATGAATAATTGCCAATTGAAAAGTTTTCATTATACAATACTCAAACGCTTGAGACGTTTCTCTTGCTTACAATTACTGAGCTTCCAATTTTCTGATCGTTTCAAAAAACAAGTCACATCACATCTACAGAAGAGAAGAGACCTACACGCTTTTTTATGAGGAACCACTTTATAAGGATCCTACATGTAGAATGCCGAAATATTTAAAGAATTTATACTACTAAGCAAAAGTTCAATGAGGAACCTTTCAATTTGAACAATTTTTATAACACAAAACAATCATGAATTAGGAAGCTGGTTCCATTCGTTCGCAGACGAAGCCCTCATAGATTGTTTGCTATTCTTGTGTTACGTTTTTCATTTTTCATTGATCTTACTACGTTACAGCCAGAAGTAAAGGCAAAATTCAAGATTTCTATGTTTTCCTTGTGTCTGTACCATTTTTCTGCACTACTTGTGTGCTGACAATTAAGGAACTGTTAAGGAACTTTTAGTACTACAATTTGATCATTGGAGGTCCGAAAATAAGGAACTTTTGGAACTAGGCCTTGAGCTAGGTTCCTTTTAAAAAAAGCGTGTTGTTTTTATAAGTTTTTTCTTTCTTCAATATCAATATATTGCTATTTACAGATTGTAGTGAAGTATTTTAAGGCTGGAAGGTTGGTTTTGCGCATAGACTATTACGTGAAGTGAAAATGTTGGAGTATGTTCAATTACCCAGGGTTAATAACCCTCATTTCCCAAATTGTTTGAAACATGAAAATATGATGATCTCGAGTGAGATATGAAGCAAATCCTAAGAAGCAAATTATCTTTCGTATCACCGTAATCTCTTTAAGAAGTTCCGTGTTTGGATCAGTGAAGAGGAATTCAACTCCATTGTGATATGCTGGATTGTAATTATGATTTCACGAATGGCTGGATTTTTAAGGAGGGACATTTGGTCGGCAGGAACGTTCCTAGTCTTGAGAGCAGGGGCTTTCTTAGTCCGGGGGTAAAAGAGACCTTCCTGTGTCAACAGGGTGGGCCAAGTCACAGAATAGCGAAGCTCGCTCTATCGCAAGCATCATTTCTTGCTGCATTGCAGAGCCCCCTGGATGTATAAGATACGTTGTTAAGATGTCATGGCAACAAACTGTGCTGTAGTTATGTTCGCCATCCCTCCCCCGGAACTTGGTTTGCATTTGTATACTTGGGGTTCGGGCAAAAGGCTGAAAACCAGCGATAAATCTAAGCGTGGTATTCACCCAGAGACAACTTGTGTGCAGTTGGTCCGAATAAGATGGACTTGGGGAAATCGAGAGAGGAGCTTGTCATCGAAGAGAAAAAGGCTGCTACGTTTGGAGGATCGAAGGGAAAATGGTTGATTGCTATAGCTGTGGTTCTAGCGGTAATGACAATTTTATTCATAGGCTTGTATGCAGCAGAGCGAAAGAAGTTGAAGGATATGGAGAATGAAAGTGCCAATGCTGCTGCCAAAGGATCACCTGCTACTAAGCCACCACCGACAAAAAAGCCACCAATTACTATAGCACCTACCAGAAAACCAGCAACTCCAGGAGCAGATGTAACTAAAGACAATGTGCTAGTGGCAGCAAGTAAGTCCTTTAAATGCAGATCAGATCTTATTTAGTTTTATATTAGACTTATTGTGATAAGTAGATGTTCCATATTTTATCACGCAGCCGATAAAATAGTTGTAGACCACAGGCGCGATAGTTTTCTTGGCTGTCCTTTTCACCGTTATGATAAAATATTTGTTGGCCTTTGATAGTCAGATCTAGATTATGGTACAATTTGTCGGAAAACATAGCGTTTGTAAATGAGGTCACGGCGAGCGACAATTGTAGGTTAAAACCAGGAAGACCAATCAAGTTAATGAAATATCGTTTTATTGACCGGCTGTGCCTCAACGGTTTCTTTAGTCTTTAATATACTCGCAACGGTTGAAGCCATTGAAGGGATTTGTCTCTTATCTGTCTGGTCTTATCTCGCTATGTTGTTTGACGGTGATTTAGTGAGATGTTCCGACATTGAGCGGAAGAGCTTTAACGCTCCGAACTGATCCACGTGAACCATAAAAAGCTAGGGTATGAGATTGATAGAGAAAGGAAAGAAGTGATTGACAACGTGAAGGAATGATAGAGAAATGCAAGGTGGTGCAGGCCTTGGGTATGAACGAGGAGCTGACTCCACGACATTACAGATGCTTCCTTTGCTAATTGTACGCTTTTTTTATTAGGAAACGTCGATCGATACCTTTTACGAAAAATTTCTTAAGTTTGCATAAGAATTTTAGCATTCTAGTATAAAAGTTCCTTGATTGGTTTCTTATTTCTGACATCTAAAAACAGCCTTATTGTTTGAATGTTGAGCATTTCTGGGTGGATAGCCAGGATCCAATTGTATGTTGACCCCACACCGGACATATCCGGGCATACCACATGGAATGCGCCCGGATTGATATAAGCATTCATACCTAATTAGGCATGAAAATATCCCAGGCAGGTCAAACTGACAAGTTACAATCTTTTCCAAACGTAAATCAAGCAAATTATAACTTCCAAAATCCATTGAAAAAAAGTTTATCACCTATAGTCTATAATTTCGTTTCTTAATTTTGTCGTGAACGTATTTTTGTCTTTACCATATAGTACTAGAGTTTCTTAAATTTTTGACAAACACAGTACTAGTTTCTTATAGGCCAACTCTTCTTAAATAAGTAATGTGTACGAGTTGGCAGCCTAACCAAATGCTACTTTGTCCTGTTCCATTCATGAAACCCGTTCCCTTATGTTGTAGTGCCAATCTACCAGTACTGTAGTGATATTTATTTTTGCGTAATACAGGGCCTATTTTGTGCTGGTCGTAGCCACACTTTGCGGTCTTGGAAAACGCGAGTGTAGTCTTGGAAATTTAGAAGTGTGGTCAAACTTTTGATCATGTTGACACTGAAGTTTCTTTCATCCCGTTTGACCATCATTTCATACGATAACTTTCTGCAACACGTCATTATGTTCCACAACAAACGTGTATCACAATTTAGCATTGTGCCAAACAGCTAATGGTGGTATCAACGTCTTTTTGTTCGAAAGTGGTTTATATGAAAGTAAAACTCGACTTCCCAAATAGTTAAGACAGTTCAGAACGGGATTTTTTGAGACCTAAGAAAGTTGATACTTAAGCCGGGCCTTTTTTGTTTGAAATTAAATTTTTCTACCTACTTTTGAATCGGCCTATTTTCGAGGTGTGTTCTGAAAAGAGAGAAATTACGATTTAGAAAAATAACAATTTTCAAAAATCTTCTAAATTGTCACTTCTGTAGCACAATGCTAGTGTCCTGTTATGAAATGTTTCACAAGTGATCAATGACAATTTGGTTTTGATCATCTTCCCATGCATCAGCTTCATTTTCTAAGCAAGCACTGCTTGTAGACACCTCTTTTCTCTTTAGTTGCTCATAGTCTATTACATCAGAGCTTACGGTTTCATCAATTTGCGAAGTTATGATTTACTGTCATGCAAAGACCTTCCTACTTTTAAACAAGTAATTTCGTCATTATGATCTTTTACATCTTTTTATCCTTTAGGCTTATTTTTGAGGTTGGCTCATTTTTATTGCATCTGCTAAAACATCTCGCCTTGTTTTGAATCGGCTTATTCTCGAATTTCGGCTTACTTTGTTATTCCGTTTGTGTAGTGCCTCTCTGTATGTCTGTGTAACACAGTCATGTCACGCCAATGAGGACATTCTTGCTAAGAAATTCTTTTAAGAAAGATCCATTACTGAAATAATGAAAAAGCTAAAAAAGTTTCAGTGATAGGTGGAAACAGGCCCGTAGCCAGATTGAATTCACAAGGGGGCACAGCCAATATATATAATACATACATACATACATACATACATACATATATATATATATATATATATATATATATATATATATATATATATATATATATATATATATATATATATATATATATATATATATATATATATATATATATATATATATATATTTATATATATATAAAATAAGTCAAAGCCGCACTAACTTAGTATATTAATAAAACATAGAGAAGTCATAAAATATACTTTCTTCTGTTGTAAACGTTTCGATATATTATCCTCATCCACAAGGCGTGGTTCCAAACAGATTCAGACAGGGCGTTGCCCAGGGTGGAATCCATGTAGCTTATGCCAAATATCTCTGGGACGCGATCGATTATTTCCACGGTGTGCTGGCGCAAAACAAATATGAAACAGTAGGTTGGTGCAAGGTGTGTCAAGTAGTGAGGTCTGGGACTTAGTTAGTAGGGGACTGGACCCGAGCATTCTTCTATTGCTTTGATTAGTAATACAAACAGTCTTCGTTTTACGCTCATACAATACGGTTATGGTTAACATGCTTCATGATTCGGTAGCTTTTACGATGTTTCCCTACTTCTTTGGTATTTCAGAGCAACAAGTACGCAATCATAGTTTATAGGCCATGTAATTATTTTTACAAGTAATTATTTTTAAGCTAGATTCCTTATCTATAACATGTCTATTTCTGAATTAAAGTTACGAGAATTGCTATTGTGTATTGAACAGGTAACGTAGCTACACAGGAGCGTTTAACTATGATGTAATTATTAGAAGCATCGCGCGGGCGTGTCAGCATTGGGAGCGCCTTCTAATTTCTTCGTCCGTCCTTACACCAGTTCCTTGAATCAGCCTATCAGACAGCTCAATAGCAGGCGATAACCTCTGCCCATTGTTATTCACTTTGTGCTATAACATATTACTTTTCTTTTTACTTTTCCAGCTTCGATATGAAAAACATAAATAATAAATTTTTTTGTTGTTTTCACTCTTCGTTCAAATTAGGGGCCATTCACAAAGTTATGACAAGCAAATTTTGACAGATTTTGACCTCCCCCTTTCAAATCGTCACGCACAGGAAAAAATTGACCTCCATCCCTGTGTGACATCGCAGAATGTTCGTGTCAGAGGAGGAGGGCCATATTCTCAAATTGCTCTTTGCCATGCAGATCTCTCAAGGGTCCACAAATGGGTAAATTTATAGAGTTAGCGAGACTGATCAAACCATATATGCGGATCTTGGAAATTTCTTTTCAACCCACCTAAATAGGCTCTTTTGATTTCATTCTTAAGAAATAGATAAGAAAATAAAACCGCCTTTTTGGAGGAATTTTTCAGGGTCCACTGTCATGCCATTTCTTTGGAATAAGGTGCCTTTCATGATCACTCTGTAAAGCTTCCAGATATTGACTATTCGCATAAATTATATTGTCGTTGGCAAAGTTACAGATGCCTCCCTTAGAAATTACCGTAAATAAGTCATTTAGGAGAACATTGAGCAATGAAGGGCCTAGTACAGATCATTATGGTGTGCCAATGCTTGGTGTTCGTCTGTTGATGTTAGGAGGAGATCTGTTGATGTATGAAAATTCTAATGAGACGACTATTGACAGATTCTGTTGCCATCAGTGAGAGACAAAATGTATATACCATGCGCGCAAAAGCACAGGGAAACGAAACTAAAATTTTTCCCATTTGCTGTTTATCACCCTGATTTCTAGAAAACAATCTTTCTGTTACGGATCCCCTTGAGCTTTTCAAGATTTCATCATTTTCTTGTGTATTGCTATAATTTTCTTTCTTCGGGCTCTAACCGTTATGTTAGCCACGTTATTGAGAGTTTTACTTCAGAAATTGGGATGCAAAACTTTTAAGGTTACGCAATTGATAAAACGTAACCAATTTGGCAGATATAGCAGTTGAAAAAAGCCCTTTTACTTCACAGTTTTTTCCATTCATGAAGGAATTGGTTTGTGGGCAGAGCGCTCTTGGTTCATGGAGACAATTTTTAGTAACAAAGCCTGACAGTCTACCCACCAGCGAGTGGTTGGTATTTGGTGGCATAGATTTAGGTTTTCATTTCATTTCGTTTTGATTCATTTAAGGAGGGTTGCCTTTCTGCCGGAGC
This sequence comes from Mastigias papua, assembly GCA_964019165.1. Classification (NCBI taxonomy): domain Eukaryota; kingdom Metazoa; phylum Cnidaria; class Scyphozoa; order Rhizostomeae; family Mastigiidae; genus Mastigias; species Mastigias papua. The sequence continues at coordinate 12,290,521 of OZ025285.1, read as the reverse complement.
TGATTTACAAAGGAGCCTCAACTTAAAAACTTAAATTGTTTAAAAATATTACAGTTAAAATTACATGCTATATTAAATAATAGGATTATAAAAATTGCTAAAAACCTAAACTAAAAACGTTTTTTGAATATATCCAGGCAAGTTACCTATTTAGTTTCGGCAGGTAAGTCATTCCACATTTTGGCTGGCTCCTCGATAAGAAAAACATCTATGCGGTGAGGACAGAACCTGGTCATCTACGTCACCAAGCCGATATTTCGAGAAGTCTTTTCACATAAGCGGTCTCTCAGACATACAAATCGTTTATGAGAGCAACCTTCCTTTATTTTGCATGAAGAGATAATCAGAAAGAGGCTATTTATTTACTTTTTAATATCCATTGCATACCAAGGATTAAATATCCGAAGCGTTCCATTTTTACAGCAAACATTATCATGCAAATGGAAAACAACTTGATTCATCAAAATAACAAAGCATTTATATTAATTTGCCAAATACAGTGAAAGGTTATCAAGTGCACATGAGATTGTATTTGAGTAGAACAGGGAGATGGCAAAGGTAGCACATCTTGTTGGCCTGTGATCGAAGGTACAAATGGATTAACACACCATTTGTGAGGAAGTTTCTCAGAAGGGCCACAAGGATATGGGGGGGGGAGGATTTTGTGACCACGCCTTGCAGAAACATTGGTAGAAAGAATGCAGCACACATTTCACGCCCAAAATCGCACTATCTTTTTATAGGATACTAGAATAACCCTGCAAAGTACCGCTCTCTCATTGAAAAAGTTTTTGAGTGGGCCTAAACAACTGAGGTAATTCTTTGATTTTGCCACTACTGGACACGACGACATTGGGCACGACGGTGTTGGGCACGACGACATTGGGCACGACGGTGTTGGGCACTATGACATTGGGCACAACGACATTGGGCACAACGACATTGGGCACAACGACATTGGGCACAACGACATTGGGCACGACGACATTGGGCACGATGGCATTGGGCACGACGGTGTTGGGCACTATGACATTGGGCACGACGGTGTTGGGCACTATGACATTGGGCACAACGACATTGGGCACGACGGTGTTGGGCACGACGGTGTTGGGCACGACGACATTGGGCACGACGGTGTTGGGCACGACGACATTGGGCACGACGACATTGGGCACGACGACATTGGGCACGACGACATTGGCACTAGAACGAACATTGGCAATATGTTTGTAAAGTTTTGTTTATGCATACAGCATTACCTAGCTTTTTCAACATATTTCAAGACGGTTCATGCCAGACATTGAATTTTCCTGTTATATGTTTTGAAATTGCCGTTGTCAAGAGTTTTCCCCTGTATGGAACATTCGTCACAAAACCTTTGGGTTTTTTCGAGTATCAAGCCAATTTCACATAAAATCAGTTCTCCTCTTTTAGCCAATCTTGCGTGTATTATTTTCTTTGTTTATGATAAGTAGGACAAAGAAATTATTGGTATTGGAATTGAATATCAATGGTGTAAGAGTAGCGAGGCATTTCATTTATGAGAAGTCCTTCAATTAATTCATGGTATAACAGTTGTTTGCCCTCAGACTTAATGTGATTGAGAATGGCTCAAGCCGGTGAGATCGAAATCGATACGGCTTTGCCGGGCCCTCAGGCCAAACTTCTAAAATCGTCATAGTATGCTTTTGTTGTCTAACTGGTTCTAAGACAATTCTGGTTATACCAATGTTGTGTTTCCCTCTTGACGTACTGATACTCAAAGGTTATAGCTAGGGATGTGCTTAGACGATTTCGCTTTGAGGGGGGGGGGGCTCGGAAAAATGTGACAAACTAATTTCTATTAAACCAACTCTGTTTTCTGTTTCCTAGAGTTATAGGACAGAAAGATGACAGTTACTATTATAAGCAAGAGATTTTTAATGTGATTAGAAATGAGTTGACATCGACCTACTATAGCCAACAGAATACATGAATAACAAGTTGAAATTTGGTCAAACTTCGTAAAACTCGCTATATTTCCTCCAACCAATTTTCTTAAAAGTTCATGGACATTGGGAAGGGAGTTAACACACCCAGTGAACTTCCTTCAGTCGGCACACCACTGGTTATGGTTGTTTCTTAGATTCTAAGTGAGCTGAAAATTGATTGGTAACGAAGCAAGTTTTTGGTAGGAGAATGAGCTGGATTACGAAGTTGGAGTCACTATAGCAGGGATATGTTTAGGTTGCTTTCGTATCCCAGCATTCTGGTATGTGTTGATATATCAAAGTCAGAATTAGATCAAAACGTAAAGTATTTATCTTAGAAGGGAACGGAAAATTTACCACATTGAGATGTTAGAAATGCCCTTTGATTAGAATGAGAGAGAATTGCAAAAATGGTTCGATCAAAGCGAGTTTTCACGTATAGCGATCGCTTTCAAAAAAGAACTCTTGTGTTTGGAAGAGAAATAGCAAAGAAGAGGAAATAGGAATCAAATCAGACGTAAAGGAAATCAATTATGATAAACCAAATTGTCATCCGATTGCTCAACGCATTAACAAAACAGTAGTAGGTTCTGTTCGGAAAACATGTGTTAACACTGAATTTGCTGGGAAATAGGAAAGGGGAATTCTGAGTCGATAAATATGATTCATAATGCATTTAAAATCGTAATGCATTTAAAACTCAATATTGAAGAATATGGCGAATCAACTGAAAGGTACCAGCACCTTATCTGCTGATCATCAGTCGAGACTGTGATCAACGTTTATCCTGTTTCGAAATAAATGCAAGCAAGTATAAGAAGGTTTTTCTCTGATATTTTCCAATATCTGTGTTTTCTTATAATTTCAACTATTCAAAAGAGGATTCATCGAAGTACCCTTCACCCTTCTAGGTGAATATTCAGAGAAAACCGAACATTTTGTTTCCAGTAGAGCTGGTATATCGATTATATACGAAAGCCTTGCGGCTATGAGGAACAAATATATACATATCTGTCATTTCACTTATCTTTGAACGATTTAAGCCTAAGAATTAACTTCTGTTCTGGCTTATCAAGATAGCTTTATAGCCACTGTATCTCACCTTTTTACACATAACCTCGGAACTGCAACAATTCTCCACGAGATTTGTCGGTTTCCTCAAAGCACAGCACATGTTTTTATTAAGAGAATGGCTTTTAAGAGAGCAGTACTCAACTGCTCAAAAGTTAATATTTTTTTTTAGTATCTTTAATTATTTATCCAGGGTAAGACATTCAGTTAATATATAAGAAAACTGTTATACAATTTGCCCTGCTAAAGAAAATAATAAAATCTAACCTATTTACGTGTTGCATCTATGATATAAACTCTACAATAAATGCAATGAAGAAAACAAATCTTAATTTGAACAGAAAAGAATAATTGACCAAACACTGGTTTCGATATGATAGTCTTCATTCGGGGATGCATCTATGATTTTTCAAAAAAGTGATCTGCATCTATGATTTTTCAAAAAAAGTCTTGAGTAAAGTTCAATATTGGATTTTTGAGACCTAAGAAAGTTGATAAGTTGATACTAATTTGAAATTTCAATTTCAAGCAATCCGATCATCCTTTTTGTTTCATGTAAAAAAGATTTGCTATGATAGTTGTAGTACTGAATTCTTGAAAGAGCTGAGAAAGTTTCAGTACGAGGCAAACAACTGTTTTATAAAAAGACATGTACCAACATGTAGCAATTTATATTTAACGATGTGACATATGAGAAGACTTCTTGGTAAATAAAGCATTACGTTGTGCCGGTTCCTCTTTTCTTTTAGTCCAATATCGTTACATATGTAATACAGTACATATTTGCATGAACAAATTAATTATGTCCAACAAAATTTTAGGAAAGATATTAAATATATAACCTGTTATGTACACAGGATTTTAATAAGAAAGTTTCTTTGGCCTGTACTGCAAATTTTTTTAGCTTTTTCATGATTTTAGGATTTGAGGAAGAATAGTGTTCGAGGTTGTTGACCTGTATTACTGGAAATATTCAGGAAAGAGACAGGCCCTACACAAGCATTCTTTTTTCGATTGTGAATGTGCCATTAGCTTGATTTGTTTTTGAACGAAGCCTCACTACCTAAATGTTTGGCTAGATGAGGCAGTTTTCGATTTATTTGCCACAAATAGATAGGGCTGCTTGCGAGTAGGTTTCAGTAATAATAATAATAATAATAAAACGAATGTTTATACAGGATAGACACTTCAACAATTACAACATTGCTGTTATCAATGTGTGTCCTGTAGTTTTCAGTTGTACTCCTAACGAATTTGTTTACAGTCTTTGGCTGTCTGCTTTTCTTCAGAGTGTTATTGAAATACACTGATAAACCAGAGCTCTGTCTTTCGTAATCGCAATATTTGACCTTTCGTCAATTGATAGCTCACATGTGTTCTTGTTTGGAATTTCCACTCGTTGTGCGCAAGGGATTACATCGCTGAGGGTTCATAGCGCAGGAACATGAATGTTTTTCATATGTTTGAAATATCTAGTCGACGTCAAGGCGGCTAACTATATGTCTCCCTTGGTCAGTTTTTGGTTTTTAATATAAGACTATTTACACAAACCGAATACAAGGAGATCAGGCTGCTTAATACAAGTGCGGTATTGTTGGGAAGTAGATTTGACGGATGGCTTCAGCACTAATGTTTATGAGCATGGTGGACAGAATACGATTCAAATAACATACGTGAGGCTGACGTTGTGTTCGTGAGTGTTGTGCACAGATTTGAAGAGAAGACGCAAAACACACATTGCATTTTAAACTGAACCAATGAGTAAACAATAACTTATGAATATATGGATGGAGATGATCGTTTTGTAAACGAAATGCAACATTGTTTACTTGTGAATGTTTGCACGTGTTGAGAGGCAAAACAGGTTAGCTTAACAAGAAGGACTTGATGTCAGGGAAACTGGGCAGCAGCAGAGACAGATGACTGTGGATTGGCCAACGTTGAATTGATCATAAGATGAATGAGTGGAATTGTTTGATAGTCAGCGCGTGGATATGAAACTAATAAACTGAGTCAATATAAATATATATATATATAATTGAGCTCACGTGATATGTATACAATCTCCACAAGTGCACAGTATAACGAATAGCATATTCACTTTTGTGGTATTGCCTTCGGCTTGGATGCACGCACATTCCATTGCTAATACGTTTGTTCATGTTGATTTATTGGCAATGGATGTGTGTGTTTGATGGTGAAAGGGAAGATTTCATGAGAATATAAAAGATTTCACAACTGATTGCAAAAGCAACCGGCAACGTACTTTGATGCAAATGCGAGTTTTACAATCTCGGTAATTGTGAAAAGATTTCTGTCTGCAGCAGCATCTACTCCTACATTCAAAGTTATTCGTCCAAGCAGATCCTGGGTTCGTGGTGCACCGGAAGTATACAAAACTAGCCTTTACTGTAGGCGAAATGGGTACAAGACAGCAACAGTACTCTTCTGTCAAAGTGCATTCGCCTAAGTCAAATGAGCGTCGAAAGATCCAATGCCTTGTTGTGTCTTTGGTCTTTGCCATCACCATTGCAGTATTGTTCTTTGTCCTCTATCTAGTGAAGAAGAAAAACGAGGTGTTAGAAATTAGAACGGGGTGTGCAGATGCAACATGTGTCGAAATTGCAGCCGGTAACCTCATTTGAAATTTAAACAGTTCATTTTATTTATGCTTACAGGGTAAAAATTAATCGAGATGACTCTCAGCTCTCCTTGATCACAATGTCAGGTAGATTGAATTTAAGGCAATTTGTTACGCCATTATCTCGTCCTCTTTGTCAACCACAATTCAATTTTCACTTCATCGTTTCAAATTTGGAATTTTTATTTCATACGCAAATTACAAACCCTTTGAAACTCTGTTGAGAAACAAATGCACAAATGCTTTCTCTTTTTTCCATTAACTATTTATTATATATCATTATATATATTATTATCTTTTCTTTGTAGCTATACCGCTCTAGGTTTAAATCAATTTAGCATAATTTCTGACAATAAGAGGTTTTTCATTTTATGATTTGTTATTTTTGCATACGGGTGAGAATTATTTCTACCTTATTTCGTCGTCTTAATTGACCTAATTTTCAGATGATTATTACCTGCCGAAAATTATTTTTCATAAATTCTCAAACTGAAAATTTTACTAATCATTATTTAGTGTTACAGACCGAATTTAGCTGATCGATTACCTTCGTTGGTTAATTCAATAATCTCTACATCAAACTTATCCACGTTTTCAACTACGATTCCTTCCATTCTTTATCTCGTACTTCATTTCATTTCTGTCGTATAATGGTAACTTGCCGCAAATATTTCCTCGCGGCCGCGCGCGGTCGATCATAATATAACGTAACATAATAACGAAAATAGCTGGTTGAAAGCATAATTTTATCTCTTAACCACAGCTTTACCTTTCCTTTGATTTGCTAAATCGTGTTAATTTTTTTCATACATTTAACATTAATCTTTCTTTCCGAGTAATTACGGACTTAATTATTTATGCTTTGGAGTTAACAATTTTCATCCTCTCAATATGATCCCCGCTTTCCATATTTACAGATTGAATTTACAAGCGTAGTGGGTATAGCACTGAACTCGCCTGTTATTGGAAGCTAGTTCGTATGAAACTAGAGCTACATGCACTGAGAATTTAAGAAACTTTAGGACAACATCGATCACACACAACAAACTTCTTTCTTGCAACTTCCTATTAAAATTTAAATCATACCGTTTTAATTTACCTATGTCTGCAATCGCATCTTTCTGTCAGTTCTTTTTCGGTTTTGAATATACCTGATCTCCTTGCCCAGTTCCAGTCCCGGTTCATTCCGATCAAAGGATTCTACGAATAGGTCTGCTCATTTTGTTTAAACGTAGGAAAAGCATGTGTGTTCATGGGTTGTCATTAAGTTGATATTTGTTATAATGTAATTATTAAATCAAGAAACTGATACGAAACTTGTAGACCCAGAGTATTCACAAATAACGAAGTTTTTAGCACGTCGACTGCCATAGAGGTTCTTGTAGTGTGATGTATGATTGTTGAATATTGATGAGATTGTAATGATTGTAATGATTGTAATGATTAATGATTGTTTTCGATGATGAAATCAAACGACTTTCGTTTCTATAGTGTGTTGTGTATTGATTCTGACGAAAAGGCCTGTCACTTAAAATGGCTCAGCTTGACATAGGCAATGCAAATCTTGTACTCTCGTATGAGAATTGCTTTGGTTGTGTCAACAGTGTGTGTTGTGTCTTATGTGTTATGTATTAGGTGTTGTGTTATATGTGTTGTATATGTTGTGTTATGTGTGTTGTGTGTGTTGTGTGTGTTGTGTGTGTTGTGTTTGTGTGTTGTGTTGTGTATTGTGTGTGTTGTGTTATGTGTGTGTGTTGTGTGTTGTGTGTTGTGTGTTGTGTGTTGTGTGTTGTGTTGTGTATTGTGTGTGTGTTGTGTTATGTGTGTGGGTTTTGTGTTATGTGTGTGTGTTGTGTGTTGTGTGTATGTGTTGTGTGTGTTGTGTGTTGTGTGTTGTGTTGTGTGTTTTGTATTTTGTATTTTGTGTGTGTTGTGTGTTGTGTGTGGGTGTTGTGTTATGTGTGTGTGTTGTATGTTGTGTGTTGTGTGTTGTATGTTGTGTATGTGTGTTGCAAACAGGCTTATTCAGTTGTAGGAGTTTCTCCACTCTTCACTTTGGCTATAGCAAATCTTGGCTATATCAAATCTTGGCGATAATACGCGCACCTTAGTACCTTTGATGCACTTGTGCATGCATAACAAACTGCACTCATTTTATTGTCTGAACAGTATTACTTTGTTTTTACCTCTGTCTTTGTAAGCTGCGAATCCCAAGTCTTCGGGCATTCTTCAAAGTATTATCTGATTATGCTCATTGTAGCGCAAAAGATAGACCACACACTGTTGTCTGAGGACACACACAAGTGTGATCAAATGCAGAGATAAACCAATCATTGCTATCTTTCAAGATTGTAAACTAAACCATGTCAAATAACTACTTTGGTTCAACTAACAATATTAAGCGAGAATCCATTGAAATGATTAATCTCCTTAGAGTTTCAAATGGAGTACCTTCGCTCATCGTCATGAACTAGGGACATCTTACCATTTCTTTGTTCTAGTCTGTATAATTGCTAGAATTTTGACATTATTTTTGGCTGTTTTTTAGTTTTTATTCGTTGTGATATCAAGTGGTTCTCTTGCTTTGGCTGATTTACATGTCTATCATAGTCATTATCCTCATTTTTGTTCTTATTCTTTCATTTCATTGTCTTATTTGTATTTAATCATTTGTATTCATTTAGGCGTCATAAGTCGAATGGACTTAAAGGCCAACCCTTGTAAAGATTTCTACAAATATTCATGTGGAGGATGGTTAGACAGAACTGCTATACCTGATTCGAAAACGAGATACAGCATATTCACAGAACTTGCTACCAAAAACCAGCAAAGCATTAAATTCGAAATCGCAAAAATTATTGGTGGGCAAGTTAATGTGTCTGTAAGTTGTTTCCACATTTCTTATTCAGTGCTCGTGTTACTTTGTCAGCATTGTATTTCTCATTTCCAATGCATTTTCAGGGTAGAGTATGTTTCAGAGTGGTTTTAAGTAAACGTGCCGCATACTGCTTTAGCGATAGACGGTTTGCATAAAGAGATTTGAAGGGAATTTATGTTACAACTAGGAGAATTCAGCCCTGTCGCTGTGAGCATTTTGATTCAAGTAAGCTTTCAGTATTTACATGAATTACTGGTGTGATAGACCTGAATGATAGTGAATGAAGCCCAACTTTAGAAGTGAAAGGAATTTTATGTTCCCGTGTATTACTGAAGCATTTAGAACAGTTTGTATGCGTAAGTGTTATAAAAGATACCATGCGTGAAATGATACCTTTGCAGGTGGCAGCGTTTTTATCTTATTTGTTATGCTTCACCAGTCGAAAGCAATAAAAGATGCTGTGAAATATTACTCTGCTTGCCTGAATACAAAGAGCATAGAGAAACGTTATGACCAACCACTGAAAGATTTAATTAAAGAGTATGGTTCATGGCCAGTAACAGATAAGAATTTCACAATATCCACTTGGAATTGGAGTGACGCATTCATGAAAACACACAAGTATTTATCATTGACGCCTGTGTTCAATATGTACATTAGTGATGATCTGAGAAATTCATCAAATAATGTTATTGTGGTAAGGTCTGTTCTTCGTATTTTTATTTTACGATTCCTTTATCGTAACTGATGATATTTGAATACTTATTGTGGCATAGAGACTGGCGAATTTGTTTAGAAGTATAGTTTATTTTACAAATGTTTATTTCGAATGCATCTCATTTTTGATTTTGGTTTTTAGCGTAATGATGTTGGATTTTTGGGTTTTTGTTTAGTAGCTGATGAAAAATTCCCCTTAATATTGTAGACGAAATCCTTTGTGCACAAATTGTCAAATGAGACATCCCCCGTTGATATTTTGAGCGAATGAATATGAAGTGTTTTCGTCTATTGTGCTTTAAGCTAGACCCCAGTTCATGTCCTGTAATGCTAATCGAGAGATAAAGTAGAAACTTTCACAGTTTTTGGTAATTTTATTAATGAGCTTTAATTTTCATATAGTGAGCCCTGATAATTGCATTTCATTTTAGGTTGACCAAGGTGGCCTGGGTATGTCAAGAGAGGCATACTTGAGAAACACATCTTATCATAATAAAGTAGGTTGGCCTTTTTGTAGAGCATTCCATGTGATTGTATGTTTGTACATATTGGTACACGATGACATGTTGATGCATGTTGGTACACGATGATATGTTGGTGCAAGCTGGTACGCGATGATATGTTGGTGCATGTTGGTACACGATGATATGTTGGTGCAAGCTGGTACACGATGATATGTTGGTGCAAGCTGGTACACGATGATATGTTGGTGCATGTTGGTACACGATGATATGTTGGTTCATGTTGGTACACGATGATATGTTGGTGCAAGCTGGTACACGATGATATGTTGGTGCATGTTGGTACACGATGATATGTTGGTGCATGTTGGTACACGATGATATGTTGGTAGATGTTGGTTCACGATGATATGTTGGTAGATGTTGGTTCACGATGATATGTTGGTAGATGTTGGTTCACGATGATATGTTGGTGCATGTTGGTACATGATGGTATGTTGGTGCATGTTGGTACACGATGATATGTTGGTGCATGTTGGTACACGATGATATGTTGGTAGATGTTGGTACACGATGATATGTTGGTAGATGTTGGTACACGATGATATGTTGGTGCATGTTGGTACACGATGATATGTTGGTGCATGTTGGTACACGATGATATGTTGGTGCATGTTGGTACACGATGATATGTTGGTGCATGTTGGTACACGATGATATGTTGATACATGTTGATACACGATGGCGTATTGATGCATGTTGTCAGTACATTATTATAGTTTTAATTGAGTTTTAACAATGCATCACATCGTGCGATGAAGATTTCAGGAAGTTAATTAATTTTGCTTTGCTGCAGATAAGAAGTGCATATCGTGTTCTAATGAAGAAAATCGTTGTTCTTCTTGGAGCAAATAAAACTGGCGAAGCATTGATGGACAGAGTTTATGATTTTGAGACAAAATTGGCAAATGTAGGTTTCTGTTTAAGATCTTTCTTGGTCCATTATCTTCTTCTTTATCTCCACTGATTTAGTACAGTGCCAATTGCTTATTCTGTCGTATATTCTGTTTTAGTTTTGAGTTCATTCTGCCTGATGTATAATTAGTGACTCTATCCTCTTATTTTACTTCCTACATTTTACACCGATGCATTTTTGGGCATTGGCTGTTTCCCTTTCTCTTATGATAATTCATTCCAATAGAATCCTTTTTTCGTGCTTCTTGTTTATCATTGATTTCCTATTTATTTTTAATTTCATTTCATTTCTAGATATCCATGCCACGTGAACAAGCTCGACAATACAATAAAAATTATCGGAAATTGAAATTAAAAGACTTTGCCAACAGAACTAACATTCCAGTAAGTTAGATGAAGATGTTTATCAAAATCTTCAGTTGCTTTTCGTATTATCCCAACACTTTAGACACCTTTAGAGAGATTTTACTCCTTCAATAGATTAGATTTTATCAATGCTCATTTTTTTATCTACAGCTGTCGTGGCTGAAAGACTGGTTCAACTGGGCATTCAACGACACTGGTTATGTTGTTACTGATAATGAAGATGTTACAACTTATTCCATCGATTACATCAAAGGATCATATGAGTTGTTCAATGCAGAAGACAAAATGTATTTAGTTTCATGGTTATTTTTATCACCAATTTCACACGATATGACGTAACAGTCACTTTCCAGTTAATGACTTCTTTCAGTGAGGATATTTTCATTTCGTAGGTTTTTAAGTAAGGAACTTATATTGGTAAATTCACCCCTTTGCCTAGCAGAGACTTGCTTTAAATTCCAGTCATTTCATTGAATTGCAGTGTTTTACTTTGATTCCCAATGATTATTCAATGATATTCTATGATTCCCATTGTTGTGATTGGTCACAAGTACAGAAATATTCCATTGCATGTGTTCGTTTTTGGCTATCCCTTATCAGGAGAGATCTTATTTCCTCATCATCATCATCGCCGTCGTCGTCGTTGTCGTCGTCGTCGTCATCATTATGATCATTGTCATTCTCAGAATTTTGACTATGTCAGATGTTAATTTTTCATTAAACCAAATGTCAAATATTAATTTTCCATTAAACTCAATTTCAGTGTTCAATCGTCATACATCATGTGGAAAGTTGTTCACACATTTAGTTCTCTTTTGCTCGGAAAATATAAAGAGGCATATAACGAATACTACACAGCAATTCAAGGAACTACTGCGGAGGAGCCACGATGGGAAATATGTTTGTCGTCAACAACGTCATCATTTGGATTTGCTCTTGGAAGACTTTTTGTTGACAAATCTTTTCAAACATCTGCAAAAACAATGGTAATGATTCTCTATCTCTTTCTCTTGTAATCCTTTATAGTTCGGTTTGGATGATGCTTTTTAGGGACGCATCGATTTATGGGTGGTTTTAATTAGGCCTATTCACATCTTTTTCAAGATTTCAGTTCAGCAAAGAGGTATACTATTTGTCTTTGGTCTGAAATCTTAAACAACTCAAATTCCATGAGAAAATGTTTTTATTCGTGTAATTTTTGCAAACAAGCAACTACAATATGATACCACAGGAAGCATAGATTTGCATATCACCCTGTGGCCATTACAAATAATTCACTACTAATACAAATAAAACAACATCAATGGCAAACACTTTGGATGTTGAGCGGTGAGGGCCAGAGGGCAGGAATCAAAGGGAGCTCTTCTCCTGTGATAATTTGAAATAATGTTTTGGGTTATGTACTTGAGATTGCATCTCCTTCGTAGCATGTAATTTTCAGTTTTCAATGCCGTTTTTTGAATTGCTACTTGTTTGATACATGCATTGTTCTAATATACTGATAAATTTTGTGATGTTTGACAACTTATTATAGGCGGATGAAATGATAAAAGGCATTCGTAAGACATTCATAGAAAATATTGATACATTAGCTTGGATGGATAAAGTAACCAAAGATGCTGCAAAAGATAAGGTACGAGAAAGACTGGAGATCCCTTTAAACTTTTTAAATTTTGAATGTCAATAATACATATATATATATATTGCTAGCTACTGATTGTATATATTAGAGCTGCTTGATAAAGGCGAAAGCCGAAAGTGACCATAAGGTGCTAAAAACCAGGGGAGTTAAAACAAGCCACTGTGGTCTAGTGGTTACGACGCTTGCCCGGAATGCGAGAAACCCTGGTTCGATCCCAGGTGGTGGCAAATTTTAATTTTCTCCTGGTTTTTCTGAGCATTACATCAACCTTTCTGTTTGCACCGAAATAAGGAGAAATCCTGGTTACTCGCTAGCTACTGATTGTATATATATATATATATATATATATATATATATATATATATATATATATATATATATATATATATATATATATATATATATATATATATATATATATATATATACCTCATACTTCATACTTCATACTTCATACTTCATACTTCATACTTCATACTTCATACTTCATACTTCAATTAAATGTAGATGCTTCGATTTAATATGTTAATCAGATGGTATGCTATATATGATGTTGATGATAATTCTTTTCATTTCAGAAGATCGGTATGAAAATTTCATAATTAGATCACATTATATGGATATCTTATTTTCATGATTGTTGTCAATATTTTTAGTCATTTTTCACTGATCTTTTATATATAGGCAAGGGCGATAATTGAAAATATTGGATATCCAAGTTTTATTACTAAAGATAAAGAATTGGACAAGTATTATAGTGGGGTAAATGTGTTTCTGTTGTCCTCTTTTGTAATTTATCATTATTTTATTCCATGCTGTTTCAGAGATGTTTGTGTAAGTACTAAACATAATGTGAGAATTGTTGAGAATTCTTTCACGTTTTTCTTGAATTGTCAAGTGAAATTTAAAACGTTCATAGTATCATTATCTTCTGTTTAACCTTGAGAATAAACCAACTTTAGCATTATTGTCTTTTCCGGATCATATCTTTGGGTTCTTTTGGGGATATAGAATGCAGTCTGGCACAAAACTGCCATTTTCCATCGCTGAAGTGTATGGTTGTTCCCTTTATCTGGTAATCTACAAGCTTATCGGTCATTTCCACGTAGCGTGATGATGAGGTGAGATGAAATGAGACGAGATGGGATGAGATGAGACAAGATGGGATGAGATGAGACAAGATGGGGAGATGGGATGAGATGAGACGAGATGGGATGAGATGAGACGAGATGGGATGAGATGAGACGAGATGGGATGAGATGAGACGAGATGGGATGAGATGAGACGAGATGAGACGAGATAGGATGAGATGAGACGAGATGGGGAGAGATGAGACGAGATGGGGAGATGGGATGAGACGAGATGGGATGAGATGGGATGAGATGTGATGAGATGAGACGAGATGGGGAGATGGGATGAGATGAGACGAGATGGGATGAGATGAGACGAGATGGGGAGATGAGACGAGATGGGATAAGATGAGACGAGATGGGATGAGATGAGACGAGATGGGATGAGATGAGATGAGTATGAGACGAGATGGGGAGATGAGATGAGACGAGATGGGGAGATGGGATGAGACGAGATGGGATGAGATGAGATGAGTATGAGAAGGGAAGTGAGAACAAGGCGCCACTTAGAAATGGCGATGACAACCTTTGATTCCCAGATTCTTTTTTGTAGTTGATCGTAAGGAAGGATATGTACTTTGAGAATGTGATTAGCCGAAGAAGATTTGTTAACCTTAGGAATTATGCAAAGATTGGCAAAAGAGTTGATAAAACTGTGTAAGACTTATTTGATTGTTTTTCATTTTATTTCTAATATCACATTTTATGACTTATGGTGGATAAATAGCGCAGGTTTGTTAAAACTCGTAGTCATAGAATGTAGAAAGAGTGTAACGGTGCTTTGTCTATTTAAATGTTGTGTTCTGACATTCTGCGCATAGAGTAATTTTGTGATTTTGTGGAGTTAATTTATTCTTGCCTGCGTTTTTATGGCCTCTTGCTATTCTCTCTTTGGCCTTCTGCTATGTGCCTCTTATTGAGAGACCGAAAGGAGCGATTGGTGATAGTTTTTGAATAGGCAAGCTTCATTTGATGTAACTTAAAGTTGAACTGGATTGCTTGTCGACCAATTGCGAGTTAAAAGATTGTGTCAGTATTGTATGAAATGTCACGTGACAAATCTCCTGGCTCTCAAGCAGTTCGACCTTGGTGGTAAATTTTTGTTGTTTGATTTCTAGTTGGGCGATGGTTCCTTCCCAAGTTAATGCATACTACTCACCAACAGAAAACAAAATAGGTTTGTACTCTCTTTAGTGAGTTGTTACTTTGTTATTTAATTGGTTTTGATCAATGTAATGAAGAGAAATTATTTATACTGTGAGCTATCAAATGTCTCAATTTCCTCACCAGAAATATATGATAAAATTCAATATCGAATTGTAATTCAGAGGTATTGAGATTATGTTGATGGTGTATTTGTCGAATAAGCCAAATGTTAATTGCTCAACGCCATCTGAACTGGTTTATTTGGTGTCATTCCGCTTTAAAGTATATCTGAATGAATATGTATTCTTGAAATTACAACATTGTGACTTTCAACAAAGTATTTTAATTTTAATCACCTGTTAAATTGTCTACCATTTTTTTTAGTTTTCCCGGCTGGTATCTTGCAACCACCATTCTATGACCACAGGGCACCAAGGTAGGCATTTGATTGATTGAATAGGAAAGTATTCAACAGAACTGAAACATGAAACTGGTAATGATCATAATATTATATATATAATTTTGTATAAAATTTCGGTTAGGTTTTACATTTCCTATTATCTTTTATGTATGTTGTTGATTCTCAATTTGAAATGGAAACATTATTTGCAATACCACTTTTTGTAGAATATTAATCGTTATTTCTACAGGCTGTAAACTCTCCACTAGAGATTTGCTCTAGAAATGCCATGTATCTGATAAATATGAATCCATAGCTTGATTGTAGAATTTTTGCAAACACTCATCTCAAATAATTTTCACTCCATTCTGTACGCTTTGCTATTGTTTGTATTTTTGCAATATCAATTTGTTTCTGAAATGTAAACAGTCGTTTGACGTCGTGAATCTCATTTGAACAGAGCGTTGAATTATGGGGCCATTGGTGTCGTTGTAGGCCATGAAATCACTCATGGTTTTGATGACCAAGGTTGGTTCCCTTCACTTTGATGTAATTGCCCATCAGAATTGTGTCGTTTTTTAAACTCATAAATATATTTATTTTACAACGCATTACATACATATTTTGAAGTCGTAAGAAACTCCTAAACCCAAATCTATTCTGTGACCTGATGCAATAGGATGGCGTGAGAATTTCTTACCATTTTGCATATCCTTAATGCCATTTAGCTTTGAAGTATGATTAATTGAACCGTTCTTTACTTTTAACTGATATGGAGAGTGAAGTTGTCTTAGTTCTTTTCAAGAAAAACATACTTTTCTGTTATTTGCTGATACTGTTCAATAATGCACCAAAGGCAGCAGCGAGATTGTATAGAAACATGATTAATTTTGATATACTTGACACCTATTGGCCGTTGCATCATGGGATCATCGGTATTACAACAAGATTAACCAATCATTTCAGGTAAAAACTTCAACAAAGAAGGAAATGCACAGAACTGGTGGACTGAAAAATCAACGCAAGGATTTAAAAGCCAAACAAAGTGTTTAGTTGATCAATATTCAAAATACAGCTTATATAATAAAAATGTAAGTGAGACTAGCAATGTAGAAATGTATTTTCGTGTATTTTTCATCTCATAGTCTAAAATATTGATCACATTATCATTTATGTATTTGTTTTTCATGGTTCATACACATCTTGCCTAATATTTCTTCCTGACTTTCCTGACTTTTTTCTTGAAGATAAATGTGTTTTACTGACTGCATATCAGAAATATATAATATTTCCCCTGACCAACTTGTGTTGCAAACGATGTGTGTGATGGACCCATCTTTTGAAACTAAGTAATTGAGCACATTTTCCCAATTTTGATTAAGAAAAGGAGGTTCTCTCCTCAATTGGAACAGAAATATCACTTACTGCGCAATGTGTTAATTTAACAGGTTTTTACATCAATACTCTTATCACCAATATTGTTATTTTCCATTTTCATTATTAGTTATTTTAGTAAACTTCTTTAATTGCTTATACGTATTAGAACTGCAAGGTTTTGCCATTTGTAGAATCTAGGCCAAAAAGATGCATTCATGCGGCAAAGAAGAGAGCTCATACTTGAATGAATAGTTCGTTCTTTTTATAGTTGAATGGAAATCAAACACTGGGTGAAAATATTGCAGACAACGGAGGAAGCAAAGCGGCGTTCAAGGTTTGACCTATAAATCATCAATCATCATCAATCATCATCAATCATCATCATCATCATCATCATTTTCGTCATCCGACATTATCATTAATTGTAATCACAGTCAATCATTCTCATCAATTCCCCTTATCTATCATACTCATCTTCATCAATCGCCATCAACAGCAATAAGATGATTAGATATCTCTATAACATACTTTATGCATCTCTCTTTAGGCATACAGAGAATGGGTGAAAGCGAATGGTGCTGAAAAGAAACTACCTGGAATAGATTTAACACCTGAACAGCTTTTCTTTGTTGGTTTTGGGCAAGTAAGTGTTATTTCGCTGAGATGTTCTTTTTATTCAAGTTGATTCACTTAATATTTGATAGCATCTGTTAAATCTTTTATATTGTTTGCTTTATTTTTTATTTCCTTTTATTGTTTCCTATTACTTTTCTTACCTACTCGTCAAAACCATCAAGCCACACATCAGCATTATACTAAGTACTGTTTTAGCAAGTATGGATTGGTGAAGAAACCTGGGTCTAGGTAGAAACATTAAGCAAATCGGTCAGATATATATATATATATATATATATATATATATATTTAATATATATTGTCTGACGACGTCGCCGTGTTGAGCAGCAATAGTTAAGTTTTGCGACGATAGTATTTCATGGCTTTTTTTCTGTTTGTGAGTACATTTCTTACTGCTGTATATTGCAAGATATTAGCCTACATCAGAATTGAACTGAATCGTCAAATGAATGGAGATGCTAACCCAAATACTACCTTTTAACTTACAGGTTTGGTGCTCAAAGTACAGAGAGTCTGCTGCAATTTCTCAAATAGAAAATGGCGTTCATTCGATCTCTCAGTTCAGGTAAATTAGAATTTACAGATATGTTTGTTGATTGGTTGATTCCTTGATTTGATTCCATTGATTCAATTGTTCACGTATGGTAGCCTTCATTTGTTCGTCTAATCATTTACATATCAGCTAGAAATATTGATTACATTGTTCGTAACTCCTCCTTGCAGAGTTATTGGAACATTGCATAATTCAAAGGAGTTTTCTGAAGTTTTCAACTGTCCACCAAGTAGCTACATGAATGCTCCAAAGAAATGTTCTGTTTGGTAATTCTGTTGCCAGCATAGACCTCTAAATCTTTCGTCGCGTCGTCGTCGTCGTCTTCATCATCAGCACCACATCCACCACCATCATCATCGACGCCACCATTATCATCGTCATCGTCATCGTCATCGTCATCGTCATCGTCATCGTCATCGTCATCGTCATCGTCATCGTCATCGTCATCGTCATCGTCATCGTCATCATCATCAATTTGCTGTAATTTTCTATACATAATCAATTGTCGTTAATTTTTAGCCCTTTCAGATTATCGTGCGTTTTTATCATTTTTAGTATTTTTCATTTAAAGTTGCTAATGCACTTAGTTTTTATGATTTTTGAGTGTGACGTAATAGCAGATTCAGTTTAGTTGAAAAACAAATCTAAAGAAATATTTTATATAATGTTTTTAAATCTTCGCAGTGCCTCATGGGAATTTGATTGTGTTTGCTGTCCACCTTTGTAAGCTTATTTTATCAGCCATTTATGTTCTATTTCATTATTGTCGTTTTTCGCTCAACAAACTTTCCGCTTTTTTACGACGTGATGTTCTTGTACTTGAAGAATATTTGATTTGGCTAGACCAAGGTGAAAATATTTTGATATTTCTAGCTAGATTGTCGTAAGAGGTTTCTTGTCAACTCTCCCTGCAAACTGATTTATCCAAAATGATTGAAACATTAAGTTTTATTCAATTTTGATCAATATAGGCAATGTTCTTTGCAATAGGGTGGCATATGCCTTTAGCTTTTTCAAATTTTAGCTTGATTTATAAAACTACTCTTTGATATTTATCTATTTGAAGAATATCTCAAAGTGTTCCTGACTTCTTCATGCATAAAAACACGCGGGACAATTTAAGGTCATTTGCTTTACCATCAAAACAACGACGACTCTATCAGTTTTTCATTCTTATTTTTTTGCTTTCAAATTCAAAGCTATCCTTTTACTCATTATGATTTTCCTCCAGCCTAGGGATCATGTAGTATCGAATGTCAGTTTTTGAGAGAAGAATGGAGAATTTAGTGGCCACTAACAGCCATTCAAGCTTAGAATGCTTAATTAAGGCATACAGGAACCCCGCACATTTAGTTGAGTGCCAAATTTTTATTAATTCAACAGGAGCAATTAATAACAGATGCCGTCATAGTCAGGTCGAAGATAAGTAAAGCTCTTAGCGTTGCAAATTTATTGAATTGTTTCAGAGTAGAGTTCCAGTCAATCGGTACCATGTGTAACCCAATGGTACTCAAGCCTCCCAGTACCTCTTAGTTCTCTCTCTCTCTCCTTAAGTAATCTTATACTTAGTAATTAGTTAATCAAAACTGTAGTTGTGATTTTCAGATTTATGAACATATATACATATATAAATATATATAATATGTAAAATCCCATTAGACATTGAGAAAATTACTTCATATTGTACTTATTATTAAGTATGTGTAATAATTTCAACATTATGCTATTCCGTTCATCTTAATTGTCATATCTCATTTGTCATTTCATTTCATTCCATGGTGTGAGCATAAATTTTATATATAATATATATATACATATACATACATACATATATATATATATATATATATATATATATATATATATATATATATATATATATATATATATATATATATATATATATATATATATATATATATATATATATATATATATATATATATATAGACTCTCATAATAAAAACAACTGTTTAACGTTTCTCGCGTATAGCTTCATCAGAAAATATACATATACATATACATGTACATATACATATACATATACATATACATATACATATACATATACATGTACATATACATGTACATATACATATACATGTACATATACATATACATATACATGTACATATACATATACATATACATATACATATACATGTACATATACATATACATATACATATACATATACATGTACATATACATATACATATACATGTACATATACATATACATATACATATACATATACATATACATATACATATACATATACATATACATATACATATACATATACATATACATATACATATACATATACATATACATATAGTAATACAGATAACCTAGGCCTGTATAAAGTGCTCAATACTTACGTAGAGCTTTGAATAAGAATGAAATAGTGATCAAAATCGCGCTGTAGCAACTTTAAGTTTCATGTTTCCAATCGTCTGGCTACTATATATATATATATATATATATATATATATATATATATATATATATATATATATATATATATATATATATATATATATATATATATATATATATATATATATATATATATATATATATATATATATCTTCTCCGTGGATATATATATCTTCTCCGTGGATAGTCTTAACTGACGAGATAGTGCTCAATGCACAAAACCTGTACAGAGCAAAGTATACAGCAGAAGACAATTAAAGAAAAGACATGGTATCTGTGAGTTTCATGCTAGTGCATTCATCAGACAGACTCTATTCTATAGAGAGTAGAGTCTGTCTGATGAATGCGCTAGCATGAAACTCAGAGTCACAGATACCATGTCTTTTCTTTAATTGTCTTCTGCTGTATGTATGTATATATATATATATATATATATATATATATATATATATATATATATATATATATATATATATATATATATATATATATATATATATATATATATATATATATATATATATATATATATATATATATATATATATATATAATAAGTCAAAGCCGCACTACCTTAATATATAAATAAAACATAGAGAATTCAAAAATATACTTTCTTCTGTTGTAAACGTTTCGATATATTATCTTCATTAGTACTGATGAAGATAATATATCGAAACGTTTACAACAGAAGAAAGTATATTTTTGAATTCTCTATATATATATATATATATATATATATATATATATATATATATATATATATATATAGAAAGAATCAATCACAAATATATGTTTAGCCTGAAGAGCCTGCATGAACGGGTGAAACTAGTAGCGACAAATTGTCACTTGAAGATTCAGAATCATTTCTTTGTTTATCCTATCTCTTGACTGTGCACAGATTAAATTCAAAGTTTTCACAAGTGTGTGTGTGTGTGTGTGTGTGTGTGTGTGTGTGTGTGTGTGTGTGTGTGTGTGCGTGCGTGCGTGCGTGCGTGCGTGCGTGCGTGCGTGCGTGCGTGCGTGCGTACCATGAATATTTCCGACAGAAAAGACAAAGGAGGATAGGTGATGCTTGTTTTTGTTATGGAACGTTGAACGTTCTGAATTTGAAGCTCAGATTGTGGAGGTTAGACCAGATCGTCACACGTTCAAACACATTAATGAGAATGCATTTAAAACATCTTGGCCATAAATGCATTTGCATAAAGTTGTCATCGCTTGACTGACAATAGAAAGAGAACTTTGAGAATGCATTCAATTGATAGAGAATGTGAGTCAAAAGGGCCTTTGTTTGTGTTCCATTAACGTGTCTATTATTTTGTTCCCCTTAGTCCAACTTTAATTTCATATGGGTGAGTACTTGCTGCAGAGCGGTGTAAGTCCTTATGTCAGATTGTCTCGAGGTTTATTTCTGGAGAGATGGAAGGGAACTGAAGTCGGAAATCGAACACAACACTACAGGTTTGTAAAGCATGCAGTCGTAAAATATGTATTATGGACTGTTAGCCAGTTTCTTGTTAGAAATGACGTAGAATTATGCTTTAAACAAAGCATAATGGGTCGGGAGTGAATGAACCGGCAACAGTTATGTAAAACTTTAACGAACTGTGTATATACGAGAACCATTTGCTTTTTTATTTTGTCTCTGTATTTATTTTTTATTTTATCTGGGATGAATATTTATACAAACTTTAATCATACAATGCTTTGCTATTGTACGAGAAAGGAAATGTCAGAAAAACACACTGATAGTACAGCTATATGTTGCATGGTAAGAGCTTGCAGCATGTGAATGGAAATAGATATACCCATGTTCAGATGATGAGTGCAAAATGATTGGTCTCATGGCATGTTTACTTGATACTTTTTGTAACCGTCAACGAGTAGGTTTCGTCATGGTTTCGTGATGATTTACATAGATAACATCTGTAAAGTGTGTACTGGGCTTCTTGCAAACGAGGGCGTAGTACAATTTGGTATTTTCTATAAAGGATGTGGTCAGAGATTTGTCTTGCAAAGTTGACTTCTTTGTCGACAAATCAGAATCGTGTTTTTGCAAGAATTATGAGAGAGCGCCGATAGCAAAAAGAACTTAGAAGACGTAAACTGTGAAATTTCATAATAACACGAGCAGTAGTCGCGTAAGCACTACGCAGCCACTGCGTTAGGGAGATTCTTCATTTTACAGATATTGGTGTTAACAGGCACGCCTGCTCGCACCGAGGGCAGGGGGGCAATGGTCCTATTGAGGGGACATCATAAACATTTTTGCACTAAGATAATTAAGCCCTTGGAAAGGGCAGGAGGGACAGCTCCCCCCTGCCCCCCCAGCGTAGGCGTCCCTGGGTGTTAATCATATTGGTACCAGATAGAATTTCTAGGACAACCTGATTACGTTAAAAGTGAAATTTGTGTGCAAGGTGCAAGGAAATGCTTCTATGGTATGGCTGGTGAACAATACGAGCCGTGGGTGCCGTCCAAAAAGTAACCAAGGGGGCTGTGCTTTAGGGTGCCCACGACCACGCCAAGCATTTCATTCTAAGCTGATCAAGTTTAAATGCATAATAAGTTTGTAAAAAAGTATGTAATTGAGATACAATTTGCGCAAGACTGTAGTGACAGGTTTGTTCATATTACCAAGCTAGAAATTCACCATACGCACATTGGAAGCGGACTTTGCTCCCCCCCCTTAGAAACTCTTTAATTAGAAAAGGGCGCTGAGCACCCATTTCCCCATCCATGGCATCTCTGCGGTGAGCACTCGTCCTATAAAAATGGACCTGCTGTGCACGTTTTTTGCCATATATAGGAAACAGACTTTCTCCCTTCCGCCAGATGTTTCTCAATATTTTGTCAAATCCAGCCTTAGAAAATGTTTCTTAAAATTCTTTAAATTTCCTATAGCAATAAGGCAATTATGGGACGAGAAATTGACATATCAATGATTTCATCATTCTGTTCCCTTCTACATTGGATGTGTGTCTACAGTTAGAAGGGGCGTCTTCCTGGAATCTTCAGGGCGTGGTTTCAAAAATTTTCCTGAGAGCCAAGCCCATAGATCCCCGTTCTCTTATTTGCCTCCACCTCCCACCCCTCCCCACCTTTTCAGAACTTTGCTTCGCTACTGTTCTGAGTGCAACACTACGTGGATTTTTGTTTAATGAAACTGCAATAGCGTTAGGATACGTTGTAGAGCTTCGTACATCGGCCTGTATAGACATGTAAAGTGAATGAGTCATTCAAGCTGTTACGCACTTTTCTAAAACTGTCTTCACATCATCATGGCCTATTTACTTAAAGCTGGTTGTGACGTAATGTGTGATAGCACAAGTGTATAAAATACGTTTACTTTTATCGACGAAGACAGCTTCATAACCGAAGAGAATGAAGAGCATTTAGCTATATTAGCTGAAAATGGAAATGTTTTTGCAAGCCGTACTTGTAAAATTAAAAGTATAATTCATATTGCTACTTATATTATTAAGACCCATAGCTAAGTGGGCATAGACTTTCTTGCGATTGCCCATAATATGAATTCGAGAGATGTCAGTCAGGAATATCAAATATGCATCCCTAACGCTTTTATCAGCCACACATATCACTGCAGGCAAATATTTGACACCCAACCCCAAGCAAATCCTCTTCTACTTAGTTGAGACTGCCTCTTGCGACTCGCATCATAAGGGACAAACCCTCTTTCATGTTGCTCTTCTTTTTTCATAATTTCAATCAACTCTGTTGCCTCAACAGTTACTCGCCAGAACTGTATCATGAGCTACTAAGCCAGGTGTTCACTGAAGGGGCCTGGTTGGACACTTAGCCCCAGGTCAACAACATTTGTACGAAATGAATTGCTGTCAACTTGAGGGTAGTGTCTCTCTTTCCCCGCTCATCACCACGAGGTCCCAAACCATGGGCTAGTTCACCACCGCACCACCATCATCATCACCACCATCATTATCATAATCATCGGCTGTCTGTCTGTTTGTCTTTCTGTCTGTCAGTCTGTCTGTTCTCCCTTTTATGCCCCTGGTGGGGCCTGGGCTGACCCTAGAATCAGCATTCACCTTCAAATTGTTTAGAAGAGGTGATTGAGCCGGCTACACCCAATCCGCTCTGTTGCCCCAACAGTTATTTATCCGAACTGCAGCCTGAAGCTGTTGAGCCTGAATTTTACTGAAGAGGCCTCCCTCATCACTATCATCATTATCATCATCATTACCGTCAGCATCAGCGTCATCATCATAATTTTAATCAGTTTCATTATCATAATTTCATTTTTCATTATCAACTTTATTTACGTACTACTTTCACACGCTGAGCAACAGCAAGTATTATCGAGACATCAATTTTTCATGATTAATTATATCAAACCCTTTATGTCTATGATTTGATTAGATGGGGAGCTCCAGAGTTTTTGGTCTAAGTAGGTGAGAGAATCTACACTGTTATTGTTTGTTTTGAGTTTTGAAATACTGTAGTAAGGTTTGTTGTCTATAAATAGATGAACCTCATCTATTATCAAAATATTAATTTCCATAAGTATTTCAAATTCCTTTATGCAAATCTCCAAAGCATAACACAATTAAAGTATATAGCATCATTCTTCCTCATCCATCAACATAAGCTGATTAGCAGCATTAGATTTTCTCAATGGTTTTCAAATTTACCTTGGATATTGTGCTTTGGAGATAGCCTAATATCATGTTATTGCCGGCGAGATCACGAGGGTGATATTGCTAAGTGTTACCTCATGACAGTCTTTCCTGCAACAAATTTTTCTTTCATTGGCCTTGCTTGATTGAACATGTACTATAAATGGTTAGAAGTAGTGGGAAAATCGTTGTTATTGTGCACCAAAAATGTCTGAAATAGTGAAGTCCAAAGGAATACAAGATGAGGGATTTTATAGATCATGAGAACATTAACTGACAGGCTCATTTTTATCAGCAGTTTGATCACAAGTGGCCCATCACAGAGGATAGGTTGGGAGCAAATCTATTTTGGTAAAATATGGTTCTCTGATTTCTGCAATCCAAAAGTGATAGACTTCCAGAAATGATCGTAAAGCTTCCAATGCAAATATACATTGATAAGTTGTTGTATTTGAAATTCAATTGATGCTTAGCAACCCTCCCACTGTGTGAATTCACGATTGGTCAAAACGTTCATTGCGAGTTATAACAGAGAAACTTATAAACTCCTTACTTCCGAGTAATCCTCCCCTACCCAGCTAACTGTTGGAGCATATTTTTTCCTGGGCATTCCTTGATGCACTTATTTGATACTTAGAAAGAGCCAAAAATAGAAACAAGTTATACATGAATGTTCTTTGACAGTTTTTGGTCAAACTTTGTGGGTTTTTGCAAAATTTTTGCTTTAAGACTCATGTATTACCTCTCGCTAACATTGCAAACAAGAACGTTTCTTGTCAACATTTGCCACACTTTACTGACATCATTAGATAGAGCACTGTCGTCTACAGAAAAGTATTGAATACTATGATAAACGAATTATGAAAATAACCTTGTTAACGGAAAGTTGCTCTGCTAACGTTTACCGAAATAACTGGTTGGCCGTTTTAACGTGAACGGATTAAAGTCATGTTGTTCGACATTTCAAAGAAGTAAACAGGCTTGGGACTTTCGAAGTTGCCCCAATGTCAGTGCACATGGCTGTTATCAGCAGAGAGATCGCTTGAAACATATTGATCGCTTGGGCGTCACTTAGTTTACAGCTTTTCATCAAAACATCTGCCCTTGTTCAGATTTTTACTATTTGAAATAATAAACTGGAACATTAAGAAATTTTCTATTTGAAAAAGTGATGCTAGTGTAAGCAAGCTAAAGGCGCATCACTGTCAAACATGCTGGGTTTGACTTTCAATACCCCTAAGTGTGTCTCCCTCATTTCATGATAAAAAGCAACACTGTAGAACGAATGAGTTTGAAATGACTGATAGCTAACACAATTATCATTGTTAACA
Source organism: Mastigias papua (assembly GCA_964019165.1). NCBI lineage: Eukaryota > Metazoa > Cnidaria > Scyphozoa > Rhizostomeae > Mastigiidae > Mastigias > Mastigias papua. Next base: position 12,264,126 of record OZ025285.1, on the reverse strand, counting down.
CCATACTCTGCGATCAATATTGCCACCGATGATGATTTGGTCATAGCGAACAGGTTGTTTTCACTCTTCCTGATTGCGGGCTGTTGTTGCGAGCGCTCTTGGTTCGAAGCGGTTAGGGGTGAACGCATGAGTCGTTGCCTGGGAGGAGCGCATCGATTTTCCCATGGATTGGTTAATCCACTTCCTTGCATGCTGCCATGAACAGTTTGCCTGCTAAGTAAACCGCTACCAGTGCAGCAGTGTCTCACAACAGCGTTTCGTTTCTAAACATGTCAACACACCAGGCCCATGGCTGCATGAAGAAGTCGCTGTACACATTTTTGACGTCGCCTGATTCCGATGAATTCACGAAAGCACGAAAGGATTGACTCATCCCCTTACACTGGATATATACATCTGATGTGAAATGATTTTCTTGACATGATATTTATGACAGTGTATTTGTTAGTACGTTAGTTGCCGAGCTATCAAACTGCATTTTATGTATTTTGGTGCAACAGAGGACCTGCTAACAGTTCTGGCTCGATTGAACTTGCATTGATAAACCGCCCAGTCGCAGACATCACAGGTGTGTGAAAAGTGGTGAAAAGACTGGAATTATCGACACGTGCTCAAATTCGAAAGTATAGAGAAAATAAACGAAATTATATAACAATAGGGATCAAGGAACTGTCCATGTTTTGACGGATTGCTTGACAATGTGACACACAGTCTGTTGACTGGCAACAATAGGATTTTCAGGGAATGACGTTTCGATATGTAGATGTTTTTAGCAGCGGTTTCTTCAGAGGCCAGCTTACAATTCGATTTTTTTAAAAGATTTGAGAGTTAGAGTCGCTGTAGAGTCTTGGTATCGATTTAACCTTCATATCGATAATCTTACAACGTCAGAGAGTTCTCGTACACGCGAATAATGGATCAGAATATTACCGCTACAAACAAAACAGATGAAGAGGGCATTAGGGATTCTGTGCTAGGCGGAACTCTTTTGGGCATTAATATCGTCATTATTATCCTAAACTCATTGGCTGTTATGGTTGTGATGAGGTTTCGAACCAAGAACTGTATCGATATATTAGTGGTCGGATTAGCCATGACCGACCTGACAAAAGGCCTCATTCCAGTACCAATGTCCGTTACGACTTATCTCACGTCTTGGTACATGAGAATGAATACATTTGCTTGTGACTTTTTTGGCTGGATTGCATTTACAACAAACAGCGCATCAATGCTTATTCTTACGATGATGGCGATAGAACGCTTTGTTGCCATCGTAAAACCATTTTCCTATCGTAGTTTGATCACAAAACGCAGATTGGAGATTTCTGTCTGGGTTGCCGTTGCTTTTTCCTGTGTTATTTCGTCACTTCCAGTTTTCTGGCTAGGACAAATGAAGCCTTTCAATAAGGGAGCATATTGCCATTTCGATTACACTGACAGTCGATCAAAATCAAAAATATATGCATATTTCATCTTGGTGTATGGCCTTGCAATGACCCTTGTTGTTTTAGCTGCATATTCAGTTGTTTTCTATAAAATAAGAGATTTAATAAAAAGGCATAAAAGGTTCGCAATTTCACGAAGCATTTCATCACGCTCTTCATCATCAAAGAGAAGAAAAAGCCAAAAAGGAGGTATCAATTTAAAAGTGGAAAAGATGTTTTCCTACCTGACACTGGGATTACTTGTTCTATTCTGGTTTAGCTGGTTTCCATTTTTGGTAAGTCTTTTCAATATTGATCTATTTTATGATCATCTTGTTATATCTGATAGATGTAACAGCTGATTGACTGGTCATGTTGACCAACTTTAAAGTGATTTCTTGATCATGATTATTCATCATGATTATTATTATTATCATAACTTTTTGTATGATTGAATCGATTTCTTGATTGTTGAATGAAAGCTTTCCTGATTAGTTTTGGTGTTCAGGGAAATTTTTCTCGCCAGCTACTGAAACCCCTTTCTTAACTTTTTCATGTTTTCAGTACTCAAACTTTCTTAGGATTTTCTTAACGAAAATAGTGAAGCTTGTGTACTATGGCAGTGCTGCGCAAACAGGCAGGTACTACACAAACAGAAAACTGAAATACGTGGATTTTATTTTGACATCTTTGCAAATTAAGCAAAAGAGATACTGAGCATACGTGAAAGTTGGAATTACAAGTGTGTATCAACTGATCGACTTTCTTAAGTCTCAGAAATCCCAGTACTGAACCTTCTTAATTTTGTGAGCAGCCAAGTACTGCTTTCCTATAAACCACTTATAAAAATACCGGTAATGACAAAGTATGTGTCCAGATATGATCCCAAGAAATCATAAAGAAGTGACTTCCCCCAATTACTTTTGTCCATTGCCCATTTGTGATGAAAGCCATTTAGACGTAGTGAGGAGAGCACAAAGTGGCGCTGTAATGGGTTCGACCATTCTCTACATTTATAATCTCGACACAAGGGGAACGTTTGAATTTTACCTTTTTATAAGGAACCGCTTTGTAAGTGCTAATTTTAGCATCACTGCAAACAGTCAAGAAGTAAGAAGTCAAATTCCCTTGAATTGCATGTAATCCTTGTCCCTTGAATTGCATGCAATCCTTGTCCCTTGAATTGCATGCAATCCTTGTAGCAAGTGATCCATAGGCAGATTTCCGTTGAAACTTGCAGTATCCATTACGCCATGTCTGAGTGCTGACCACTTACCACTGTTTATAGCACTAACTGGGCAACTAGACTTAGGGTATCTTTAAGGAACTTTTAGCATCAAATGTTCTCGTAATGCACACTTTTTTAAGGATATAGTCTATGGGAATATCAAGGCTCAAAATCTCTGAAGTTTATGAATGATGCAAGACTCAAGCTTCATCAAGGCCTAGATTTTTTACGTATTTCAGTTTTCTTTAGAAAATAGAACGAATGTGAGCTTCACGTATCGAATCTCTGAGTCTTTACACTTGACAGTACTGAATGATTTAAGGATATTCTCAGGCTCAAAATCAAAACAATTGAAGAATATTGAGGCTCTGTGAAAAATTAGATATTCTTATAAAAACGTGTGTAGGTCCAAAATAAGGAACGCTTAGGACTTGGCCTTTTGTTAGGATTCTTGTAGAAGTACATTAGAAGATGATTCATCATTCTTTGTTTCGTAGGCTGTGTTGCTATTAAATTTAGCAGATGCTTTGCCAACTGCTCATGATAGTGTTGACCTGTTTGCGATGAGAACAGCGGTCATTAACTCGATGTTGAACCCAATCGCTTGTGCCTCTCTTTGCAAGCCATACAGGCGAGGATTTGTTTACTACTACAAAAAGTTGTTGTCGTATGCTGGTTTTGCAAGGCCTGATAGTGATGTCTTTGGTATGTAGCTAACCCCCCAGTTTTGCTACTCGCTGAATAACTTTTCTTCTTGTTCTGTTGTACAGTTCACAGACGCTTATTATTATCGATCCTTGTTCCCTCGGTTACCCTCTGATAACTGTCATATGGCCACCACAATAGCTACCACTTTGCTTTATTCTAGACCCATGGAGACAAAAATCACGTGAGTATACACGTGAGCCAACAACTGGTAACTCAGGCGCTCAAACAGAATCTAAAAGGACCTACGCAATGGCTGATTTGCGTCCAAATAGTGATTCGATTATGATAAATGATTCACAACCGCGATTGGGGAGAATTTCCTCCCATCATGAACCTATCTACAACAGCCTACAACCTTCTATGGCAAGTGATGAATGTTACGAGTGTAGTGAATCTGATGATTTGATTTCTATTGATGAATGCCCTCGATGCAATGGAGAAGGTAGGGTGCTACTTCCGAACTGTCCAGAAGTTGACAATGTCAACCAAGGTAGACTACTTCAATTGAACTTCGTGTTTCTCTTGCTTGATGATTTTTTGTCTCCATTATGAGTTAGTAAAGCCATTCACCCTTATTTTATCTAGAGGGTTGGGCACAAAAATTCATATGTTTTATTTACAATATATATTATACATTAGAGTATTAGCGGTTAATCTTTCAGGCAATTGTTTGCTGATGAACAAGAGACATATTGTCCTTTCTTCTTCTTAGTATGCCTCCTTTTCTCTTCTGTCATTTTGTGTGCACTTTTTGATGTTGAGCTTTTCTTCTGGTTAGAAGTCAATACGAGATTTATAGGGTTGGATACAAAACATTCAATGTCGTGAATTAGTAACTTAAAGTTCCCTTCCTCATTAGGAAATGTTGCAGATTACAATATTTGTGAAGGCAATGTGATTCATTGGAAGCAGAATAGAATTTCTCAAGAAATACAAGAAGAAACTGTTGCCAGTGGAGGAGAGATGTGTTCAGAGGAAAGAAAAGTTTTAATTCATGGCAGATACGACAGGCCACGTGCTAAAGAAAAACCTAAGTCAAAGTTAAAGAGATATTCCATGCCAGTTGCGTATGTAAATAAAAATGTTAATGGTAATAAACACACGAGATCATTGTCATTAGATGGAATTCCCGGAAAACATGGAAAGTATCGACCTTGGTCAGTAGATATAAATGAGAAATTTAGAGAATGGTTGCAAGAAAACGCATTTGAAAGCGATGTTCAACTCGTTGGTTATTGTGATTTGGTTGTGAAAAAGACAGAAAATGAAAAAAATACACAGGATAGGAAATTAGTTGATAGAAATATGAATGATACTTCTGAAAAGTCTGAAAATCATAGATATCAAGGAGAAAATGAGCAAGAAATTCGAACAAAGAGTAAAGAAAATTGTGAATTACCTGCGAGAAATGAAGAAAACAGCTGCTCTGTGAAAGAGGTAGAAGCATTGTCTAAGACAAGCAAGCATCAAGGTATTTGTGCCACTTGTTTTACATAAAGCTACCCAACGTTTTTTATAAGTCATGGTTTGACTTGCTATATTATTTGCAATGCATGCCCAAACATTGCATCTGGTGAAGAGGCAATGTATATTGACAATGTAGAGGTTGCTCTCAATATGTAATAGTGTTACAATGTCTGCATCTTTTTTATTGCTTTTTGGAGGCTATACCCCCCTTTATATCAGTTGTACTTTTAAACTCTATTACTATTGTTATTGGGCATTTTCTTTGTTCTTTGAGACAGGGGACAAAGGCGAAAGAATCTTCTAAAATTCCGAAGTAAATCAAACCCAACAACCAGTGGATCCTCAAGGAAGGAGCGATGCGTCAAATTTTCCAGTTTACGAGATGATTTAAACAGTAGTCTTATGGAAATGGATTTGTTAGCCAAAGGTTTACTAAATTTTTCAAAATCAAAATTCCTTAATTGATACTTAAAATGAATTATCCCTAAAATCTATTACGTCACAGGTTTGAGACAGCTACTAAAATAAAGCAATTGGTCATATGGTTGTTTTGTTTGATAAATAAAGGGACGAGTACCGGAATGAATACGTGAATGACGATGAGCTGGATACAATCCTTAGAACATGTGTCCTGTCTTCATCAATATATTGACGTCATTACACCAACATTGTTTTAATTCGATTCATCCGCTCATTGGAGTTTGTCTAAATCTGAATTCTTTGGTTTATAGTAGTTATTATTTGTACAAATATTATTATTATTATTAAATACCGAAGGCTAAATTATGTGTAGTATGTGTTTAGTCGTGAATTGCTCCTTATCTAAAGCAGAAAAATAGAAAGTAGGAAATAAATATCAATGTGTCAGCGCTGACATGTTACTATGGTTACCAGCAACAAAGGTCATTGCAAGAACATTTCTCAAAGACTGGCCACAGTAGTTGTAACGAAAATTAATTATAAAGGCTATCTCCAACTGCAAAAACTCTTAAGGTATTATTGTTTGGGAAATTTCCACCTTTTTTGTTGATTGTTCAAGAACTGTGTGGTTTCTAAGACTTTTTCAAATGTTGATTTTTCATGTTTAGGTGCTGATTGTGATAAGTGTAATTCGAGAGGATTGAGAGAATAAAAAATTAAAAAATTATTGTATCAACTATATAATAGCCTGTGAAACATAAGTCGTACATGGGTGCCGTGGAGGGGGCTCGGGAGGCTCAGCCCCCTTGTTAAAATGAAGAGAGTTTTGGGGGGCTCACCCCCCCCCCTTCCAATGAGCATATACTGTTTTGGGCAATACCTAGCTTGGCAGTATTAAACAACACTTTACTATGGCTTTTGTATATCTCTACATCAACTTAAGCATAGCTTTTCGACAACCTTGTGTAAATTTCTATTTGCACAGTTTAGAATGAAACATTTGATGTGGTCATGGGTGTGATATCCATAGAATGCATCTGACCTGACGCAGTTGCGGCACCCTGACGTAAAAGAGGTCCCTGAAAAGGTTGAAAAACGTATCTTTAGAACGGTGCAATATTAGGTTTGTTTCAATGAAATTGCATTCAACAGGCAAGCACATTTGTATTGCCAATCTGTGAAATCTAATCATGAAAGAAAACCTAGAGGGGATTATCCTTTAGGGATAAGCACTGGCCTAAAAGATTGGTAAGTACCATATGGTAAGTACGCGCGTTTAGCGCAATGACGTAATAAACAACGAATGACGATGGCGGGAAAGTGGAATGAGGATCGTAATTGTTGTGTGCAATACAAGACGGATGACAGCACGCTGAAAGACATTTTTATCATGTCTTTTTCTTACGAATGGAGGGATTTAATAAGAATATTTCTATGTTTTGAAAATCCCTGCGAAAAAGCAGAGAAATGGCTAGAGAGGAAGTATGTTAGAGCAGCAGCTACCTTAGGCCCACAGGCGTTAAGTACACTGAACACGAAACCTCACAGACAACCTAGCTATGCTTCAACTGACGACCATGAAGATCCCTTTAGATTGCCATTACCAGAATGGCATGAGCTAGTCACAGATTTACTTGAAAAAGTGCCACTTTTGAATGGCCCTTCGATCACTAACAAAGAAAGGATTTTATGTATGCCAACAAACTTGTTGAAACATATGTTGGTATTTCTTTGCAGTCATAAAGATAAGATAGATGGTGATGTTTTCGGTCTGCTGAGCTCTTTTTTGCAATGCAACATGCATAAATTTGATGAGTGGTGTAGATTAGTAATACGTAAGGGATTTTTGCACCACTCAGGGAGTGGGAAGGAGTTATTTTCCACTAAAAAGCAAGAGTATTTTGCAGCTAATTTTAGCACAATGTGCTTATCTGCAGGAAATTGTAGAATACAGAAGTTGACAAATACAGCAAGGGAATATATTGGTGTTCAAGATACTGATGAGCATTTAATACCATGGAAAATTGGCGGTTGCTTTGATGACATAGTTACTGAATGTACCGAAGATGATAATGATGAGCTCAAAAATTTGAATATAGAAAGACATGTTGAAAAAGAGGGTTCAAGGAATTTGTTGAAAGTTTCCCCTGATATCCCAGTGGTTGAAGATGACACTGCACACTTTAAAAAGGCAAAATTAGACTCAGATGTTGAAACAGAAGACATAATTAGTGAAAAAAATTCAGAAAATGAGCAAAACAACCATGCAACTGGATGTCCATTAACAAGCAAAGTTGTACCATTTAGAGAACTAATGAATACATTTCCAGATTTTAAAATTATTTGTACCGAATTAAGCACAATTTTGTCACAACCGGAAGGTGAAATAGATCATATATGTAACTGCCTTGGAGTTGATGATCTGACAGAGGGTCAGGTGATATACTTTCTATCATGTGTATGTTCAGATGAAGCAGCCATAAGCTCACATACCAAAACTATCATACTACAAAAGTCACTACTAAGGAGACTGGTAAATCTAGAGAAGACAGCATCGAGACAAGTTTATAATTTTGTTATTCAATTGTTGAAGTGCAACAGTGACAACAGCAAAGAATGCATTCATGCAGTAATTGCTCCTTTGCTGCTTCAATCAAGCAAAAATTCACTGCAGGAAGATTTTATTCTCAAAATTTTGAAGTCAGATTCTCTAGGTACTGATACCCATTGTCAGGTTCTTCAATGTGTCCTTGAATTATACAGAAAAGAGAAACAAATGTCAGAGAGCTTTGTAAAAATGATGGAAATAAGCTTAGAGAAAAAGCTGAAGATTCCTTCTGCACTGTTGTTTGATACTATTTACATTCTTAAAGAGAATGTTGCCAAATTTGAGGAGATGAATGAGGTTCCAAAGTTGATAATTGCCATGATAAAGCAATATAAGGAAGAAGTGATTGAGATAACTAGTACTGTGGAGGAGCTTCTTAGTGCCAATAGGTCTTTTCTCAAAAAGAGAGCACTTAAAGAACTTGCAAAAATTTGTCAATGACAGTAAGTAATTCAAAAACAATTTATAGCAACATACAGAAACATATATTATGATAACATATTGGATTTAGACTTAAGACCAGGATGTGAGAGAATCTCTTCAACAATCAAATCAATCACTTTATCACATGTTAAACAATTTATCAAAAAATCAGAGTTCTGAAAACATCCCTCCAATATTTTCTTCTTTTCTTTGTCAATCTGAAATGATTCTGAAGAGAATTTCTCCACTGCACATTTGATGTAATTGAGATTGGTTGTGATGGGCATCTGCTCCTAAAATATAGAATTGTTTGGATCTGTGTTCACAAGCAAAAATTGTTTCATGCATGTCTAAGGTATACAACAGGACTTGATAGAATTAAAGGTAGTCGATTCATATGCAATGACTGGTTCCTCATCTGTAAAGTCACACAATATCTTTAACAGCATTTGTGTACGCAAGGAGAGACAGTTGGCTCTGCAGAGAGACAGTCTGTTAGTTTATTCTTCAAATGTCTGCAAAGATAACCTGACTTTTAATTTGCTACTCAAGTCAAATAGCAAAACAAAACAAAAAAGAATTCAACCTCATTTGGGTTCAGCCAATATTTGTCATCTTTGCACTCTGTCTCTTTGATTGAGCAAACCTAAAGAGGGGAATGATTACCTTTCATTATAATAAATTGGAACTGAAAGGTGGATCATCTGTAGCACAAAACAGAAAACTGCACGGGGTGAAGAATGTATTATGAATATATATACATCATACTTCATACCAATAGTCGAACAATTGCTTCCTTTATTTGGTCAAATGCATCATTTGCCTGAAATGTAAGAATGACAATACGTTGCATCAACATTGTTCGAGAATGAGATGAAATACAAAACATTTCTCACAAGATTTATCTTTGCCATAAATGATAGGCCTAGTGTAAATATTTGGTTTGGTGAACATTTTAATGGTATAAACACTGAAACAGGTCTTAAGATCCTGGTATACACTTTAACAGCTATATTTCACTTTTGTACTCATACTTTTAAATACGGTAGCTTACCTCTGTAATCCACATATTAACACTGATGCTTGCTTCAACATTTCTAACATAATGCCACCAATGTTTAGGAACATAAAGAACATCACCTGGCTCCAAAATCACCTGTTAGTATCGTAGAACACAATATTTTACTTTCCCAATAGACAAAGACTATTTAGTGCACATCAAATATCGAGTAAATTTATAATTTATATATCGGCCTAGACATCAACTTTTAGACGTTTTGCATATCGCTCTATGAGAAATGTCTGATGAAGCGATAAACGAAACGTTAAAGGGTTGTTTTTCTGAGTTGTTATTTATCTTTTGAAATAAATGTTGCTTACATTCTTAGTCCTGTTTTTCTCTGTATACAAGAATACATAAAAATTTATCCAGATTATGTATATTTTTTCACACAAGGTGTATCATGAGTTTAAATCTCTTCATCACTGTCTGGAACTTGTGAGCATCTTTGTTTAATGTTTCACTTGTTGTTTTCAAGATATCTCTAAGGTTGCATCTATAAACTTTTCCTGTCTCTGTTTCAAGTTTATGAGAATTTGGTTTCTTGTAATATTACAACCACAGAAACATTTGCATCCCACAATACCTTTCTCATAAAAGTCCTTTGCCCCAAACAAATAGTATCATCTACTTTTAATTCTGGCAAGTGTTGTATATTGGTGTTGGTAGTAGTCTGTTGCATACTCATTTTCCTGCTAGGCTGCTGAATTTCTTGTTGGTTATACTGTTGGCAATGTTGTACACATAGCTCCTTCCATAAGTTTTGTTGTAGAGGACATTGAATCACTTAAAAGTGGGTTCATGCGCAAATGCTTTCCTGAGTAATCCCTTCATTGCTTGAGTATTGCATTCAACCAGTTAAATTAGACGTTGGATGATAAATATTTGCTCTAGCCACTTTGGAATTTCTTAAACTCAGCTGTATGGAAAATGTTATCTCTGAGCAAAGTATTTGGAATGCAGTTTCGAGCATAAGTAGACTTTATGTACTTATATTCGTAAATCTCTCAATAAAAGGTAGCAAACATATTTCGACAAATTCGACAATATTAGTTTATTAGCAACATTTATTTGTTATTCTTTAACAGATCTAATCCAATTCTCATCCACATTGACGACGGAACGTCATGCTGGAGTAATTTCTTCTTTCTATTGATAATTTCGCCGTTCAATAATACGAGATGAAGGTACTCAATTTCATTTTTCGATCCCATGATTACCTTCTTGACTTAACTTTCTCATATCTTTTCGCATGCTTCTTGGTACAATCAAGGGACCTGCTTTTAGTACAAGACCTCTTGCTAGTGCGAAATCTCCTCTGGGTGGTGAGACGACCCTTGTGACTTTTCATACATAATAAGGTAATAGTTAAATAGTTTCATCCTTCTCTGTTTCTTCCGTAAATCGGTTCAATTTCTCTTGGTTGATTTTTAAATGCGATATAATGCTTTGAATCACAAACCATTTCAGAATATGGAATTTCTCGGGTTCGTGCTTATTTCAAGTAATTTGTAAAGAGCATTAGCAGTATTCATTTCTTTTTCTCATATACATTCTAGGGGAATAGTCATTATTTATGACCGGGGTGGGGACTGAAGAGAAAATATTACGTGCCCTCAAAAAAATTTTACCCTACCATTTGCTTAAGTCAAATTTTGCTTAAGTGACCCCATCATTTTCACTTCAGTCCCCACCCCAGTCATAAATAATGACCGCTCCCTAGGGTAAAGTCATATCGTTGAAGTCTTAGTTGAATTCTGATCTTCTTCTTCTTCTTCGAGTGCCGTGTCAAAAGACGTTGGCAGCAACGAGTTCTCTTTGTGATGCTTTTCTAACAAGTTCTATCGTGTTGTCACAATTCGTCCACTTTACAAGTTGGTTTGTGAATAGCATTCTTCTTCTCCCACGTGTTCTTTTTCCTACAATTTTACCAGTAACTACAAGGTATTCCAGTTTATCTTTCCTCATTATGTGCCCAAAGAAAGAAATTTGTCTTTTCGAAATGTCTGACATGATGTTGCTGTTTTGAATAGTCTTATTCAGTACTTCTTCATTGGTGATCTTTTCTGTCCATTTCACTTTTTCCATTCTCCTCAGGAACCACATCTCAGCCGCTTTGATCTTCCTGATGTCTGTCTTGTTCAATGTCCAGTTTTCACTTCCATACAGCAATATTGGTGTAATGTAGCATTTCAAGATTCGGTATCTCAACTGGAATGGCATCTTAAGGTTCGTCAATATAGCTTTCATTTCTGTGAATGCGTTCTTGGCTACTGCAATCCTGCACTTGATGTCTACTGTACTCTTGGCATCAGATGTCATGATGCTTCCCAGATATTTGAATTGATTTACTTGTTTCAGTATTTCACCATTCAAGCTTACTTTTATCTTAGGGGGTTGCTTTTTCTTGCTGAAAACCATAACTTCAGTCTTTTGTACATTAATTTGCATTTCAAAATTTTCACATTCTTTTTGAACAGCATCAAGCAATTTCTGTAGACTCTTTTCACTTTCTGCTATAAGAACTGTGTCATCTGCAAATCTGATGTTATTTATATTGACACCACCTATTTTCACCCCCTCTAATGTATCTATTGATCTAAGGATGACTTCAGAGTATAACGAAAAGAGATCCGGTGACATTACACAGCCTTGTCTCACTCCTCTTGCAATTTCTACGAAATTTGAGAGTTGGTCTTTTAAGCGTATGTTGGCTTTCTGCTTAAAGTAGAGATGTTGCACGAGTCGTAGATCTCTGTCTTGAAACTCAAGGTCACTAAGCAATTCAAATAGGATGTTGTGCTGAACTCTATCGAAAGCTTTGGTAAAGTCGATGAGCAGCAATATAGGTTTTTGTTCACTTCAATGCATCTCTCTGCTAAATTTTTCAGCACGAACACGGCATTTCTCGTTCCTTTATCTGGCATAAATCCATACTGACATTCGTTGATTTCTTGATGTATGCTTGATTTCATTCTGTTTAACAATACTTTCAGTAGTAATTTTGTTGTGTGGCTCATTACACTTATTGTTCGATAATTCCCACATTCAATCGCTTTCGGCTTCTTAGGAATTGGTATAAATGTGGATTCCAGAAGTTCATCAACAATGTCACCATCGTTATACATTTCATTGAAAAGCCTCTCAAGAATGTCAACTCCAGTATCTCCTAGGTACATTAGAAGCTCAACAGCAATTTGATCATTACCAACCGCTTTCCCTCTTTTCATACTTTTCATTGCTCTGCGTATTTCGTCTTTCAAAATGATTTCTCCGGTGAGATGTCCTTCAAACTTTATGGTTTCTCTATCTCTATTCTCATCCCCATAAAGGTCTTTGATGTACTCCTCCCATCTTTTCATTATATCGTCCTTATCTAGTAAGATCCTTCCTTTTTTGTCTTTTATCACATTCCCATCATTTCTGTTTTTCCATCGTTTTCCAACAACCTCTTGGATATTTTGATGACATTCTTTAGGACTTATGATTTTCAATTTTTCAATTTCTTGACACTTCTTCTCAAAGAATTCAACTTTACTTTGCATACACATTTCTCTTACTCTTTTATAAAGTATCTGGTATTTTTCAGTGTTCCTTTTCATCTTCCTTCTTTCTTCCATTGTTTCTAATATTTTCTCTGTCATCCACGTTTGCCTGTTATTCTTTTTCTTTGGAACAAATTCCCTTTTGATGTTATTACAGATTTCCTTGTATGTTTCCCAAGTACTTTTCTCTGATGATTGTCTCTCTGTCCATAGTGTCTTAGCTGCTTTTTGCATGTTTTTCATCGTTTCTGTGTTTACTGCTTCGTAGTCATGCCTCATTCTTACTTCTCCTTTGTGTGTTTTCTTGAAGCAAGTTCGAACACAAGCCACTAGCAGTTGATGATCACTGCCACAGTCTGCACTTGGGTATTGTATGTCTTACAGTCTAAAACTGAGTTTCTCATCCTACTATTCACACAGATGTAATCAATTTGATTCTGCGTCCGATCTCCTGGGCTTCTCCAAGTGTAAAGTCTGCTATCTCTATTCTTAAAACACGTATTCGTGATTATTAGTCTGTTTTGTTCACACCAGTTTGTGAAGTCTTCACCTCTATCATTGCCCTCACCAAGTCCGAACATTCCGCAGGCTTTACTTTTGTTATTCAAGCCAACTTTAGCATTCCAGTCTCCCATAACTAGCTTGACTTCTCTATGTTTGCTTTTTGACAAAGCGATATTTACCTCCTCATAGAACTTTTCTATTTCTTCGTCACTACTGCCTGATGTTGGTGCATATACTTGTATGATAAATGTATCTGTTGGATGTCCTTTCAATCTCGCACACAATACTCTGTCCGAGATAGGCCAGTATCCTTTTAAGCTCTTTGAGTTTTTCTTGTTTATTAATAATGCTACTCCTCTTTCTGATCTTTTTTCATTTCCTGAGTATAAGAAGGTGTAATCTCCAAACTGTATTGTGCCACTATTTCACCATCGCGTTTCTGCCAAACCTAGAATGTCAATCTTTACCCTTTCCATTTCCTTTGTTACATTTGCTAACTTCTCGGGTTTTAGGAGAGTTCTTACATTCCATGTTCCAATCTTTCTAGCAACTTTCTTATTTTTTGAATTCTGATATAGGTGAGAATTTTCCAAAAGTGTACTACTCCAACCTTTTTTGCTTTTGTTCTGCTGATATGTCAGCTGGATTTCGTCATCAGATTCTGCTTCTGCGCAACCAACAGAAAGTTCATCCTTATCCAATATTTCTGCACTTGTTTCCCCTCGATTTCCTTGAGTTCTTCTTCTTACATCGTTTGACAAAATGAGTAAGCTATTGGCAACTATTACACTGTTTGCTGTATGCCAACAAGTTCAGCTATTGTTTCTAATTGTATATATAATAAAAAAGATTTTAATTCGGTGATGCTGGACCATATTCAATCTTCGGCAAGATTAGATTCTCTCACAAGACATTCCGCGTACGTTATTGTCTTTTACACCACAAATTGTTGCATATCCCTTATCAGGCTATCCGTAGGGTCCTGCATTCACATTGCGCAGCTCTTTTCTATAAGTCATTCAGTGATAAATACATTGAATTTTGTCCATACCTTTGTCTATAAATGAAAGCCCGATATCTGAGAAATGTTGTGGTTGCCCTTGGATTACAATATTCCTGAATTTTTTCCAGTACCAAACCCAATTTGAATTTGTTATTTTCATCGTTGGAAGCGAAAGTGTTATAGATCTATCCTCCTTCTTTCCGATAAAGGTAAGAAGAATAGTTTTTATTCTGTCGCCTTTTTCATCACTCTTTTTCAGTTATCTTGAGATACAGCTCAGGTTCTTGATGTCACATCCTCCACTGTTCAGCTGGGCTTACATTACATTCAAGCTTATCCATCACTCGGCCTAACTATCTCCAAGCGGTAAGCAAACATCTTACACTAAGTTATGTGATCTATCATACCTAAAAATATTCGCTAGATATGTAGAAAGCTCACATTGAAAGATGTGTGCTTGATTCAACATAGGCAAGTTTGATTAACCTCATATACATCTTATTTTCGGATGTTTTTTAATTCCGGACAATACGTTTGTCCGAAAATCTTAGCGTCAAAAATTCTTCGTGGTCTGAAAGTTCTAACGATCAAAATTTTATTTCACCATTGTTTCTTTACTGGATAAAGCAAACTCGAAAGAAGACATCAAAGTTTTCATGCATTCTTGGAAACATCGCTGATTAACAAAATCACTTTTATTATCATCATCCATCTCGTAATGAACGCTCTTGGCATCTTTGGAACTTCCTTTGACTATTGCTATCGATGCGAATTTCCCATCAATACCATATTAACATAGCAACGTCAATTATTGCTATTAGATTCACATACTACATTTTTAAACTAAAAATTGCTGGATATTTGAAAAGCACAGTTACTTTTTGCATCTTTGCTAGTTTGTCTGTTTCTTTATCTCGGCAGTTGATGTAACAGATTGTAATACTATCAGCGCACGCATTGACATTGAGCTATCCATTGTTAAGTTTTTGCTTACTAGATGGCTAATTAAGTTTAACGACCACATAACTGAAATGGTGGCAAAAGCTCTCACATAGGCAAATGTCCTGCCTCTAGAGAAAGTTGCTCTTCCACAAGAGGACCAATTTGATGGCATAAATAAGGACACTGGCTAAATAGCCCTGATTCTGCCATCTTGGATGGATTTAACATAGAGGAACTCAAAACACCTTGTTTCGTTACTTCATTTAAACTTTTAATGAAGTATCATCAGAAATAAAGGAAATCTCATCTCAAATGTTTCTATCTTATTTTGTAAACATTTCGATTTATTATATTGATCAGTAATGATGAAGATAATATAAATCGAAATATTTACGACATAAGATAGTATATTTGTGACTTTCTGTCTGTGTGTGTGTGTGTTCGCATGCATTTTACTGTTTTACTGTCATTACCTTGTATTCTCTAGCATCTATGAATTTTGGATATTTGGCAAGGTCTGCTCTCTCTACATCTACCGCACTGAATATGCTGGATTCTTCATATGGTATTCGTAGTGGATATAGTTTATCAGTATCTCCAGGGCTGAACATAGTCCATAATTTTCGACCAGATAATTGTGCAACCAAATTGCATCCATAAGTGTCCTTATGTAAAGGTGTGAATGCATGAGAACTGCCAACCCATATTGTAGAGTGACTACCATTTTTGCCATGACAACCAAAGGCCTCCCAGTTAACATCTTTTAGCACTCTGCTTTCATCATTTACAAACATTTTATCCATATGCTTGTAATCAATGTATATTGAAAATTCATTCCTAAAAATCGCAATGATACCATGAGCAAAAATCAAACTAAAAAACATCCTGGCTCACTACCATCTTCAAAATATGGTCTGTTGTAAACTATGCATTAGAATAATTTTATGAAAAAATAAATAAATGGTGGGAATGTATCTGTCGAAAAAGGTGTCCGGTATAGCTATCATAATGTGAGAAGGAGATATAAGCTCCCAGTAGCTTTGAGAACTTTCAATTTTCATCTACAATTGCATATTTTGAAATAGACACATCTTAAATAGATAATTCCTGTCAGTGCTATTAGTACAAAAGCCAGCTGCATAACATGTACTAATTTAAAAAGAAAGCAGCAGAAATTCGTCGCAGTGATAAAGCTGAAACTTTTAAAAATCACACAAATGGCAGTATTTTTATGCAAAATAATGATTATATCATATTAATTCTATACACCTTGGAAATTGATTGAGGGGTGAGCCATCTTCTTCTTTTCCCTTCAGCCATGTAGCAAAGAAACCAATTCTACCTTCCACATATATACAATCAGTTTCCATAATCGGGCTCTCACATGTATCTATCCTCTGAAGAGGGCACACTTTGAATGTTGTCTTAATATTGCAAAATCTCTCACAGAAAAAGTCTATCGTCCATTGTCTTGCTTTCCAATGTTCTATCATATTTCTGAAGATAATTGGTTCTGTTGCAGTATTGATAAGGCTGTAGACATCATCTGGATCAACTGGTCCATTGACAACTTCAACTCTATTTTCAATAATGTTTTGACCCTTTCCTTCGCCAACTTCCGCCATCTTTAATTGGAAACAATTCCCAGAACTGCTGCCAATGACTGCTGCTGATATTTACGTTGCTGTTGTTGTTCTTCCAACCACCTGCAGTTCCACCTGGGTTAAAATATGATAGTCAGTAGATTTCTCTGTCGGTGTCTTTCCCGGTTAAGAGGACTGTTACGATGGATGAATTGGAAAGTGTTGTAAGATCTGTCTCGTTACATTCGATGTGCAACTCGCTCATCAATATTAATGTCGTAGACTGCGTTTGCATTGTGCTTACCATTTCTTATATTTGAGTAGAAGTTAAAACCTGTATGGTTTTATTATGTTTTGTATGAGTTAGGCTTGGTAATATCATGATATTTTCATTTTTCTTCAACGCTACTTTTTGGATTATGCTGTACAGAAGTATGTTTTCTGCATAAGTGTTTCTGGATACATTGATTGCCTGAGGAGTTTGTTTAGATAACAAGCACTCGTTTGTTTGTATTTTGCCGAAGAACGTCGAGTTTACTAGTCGGAAGAGCAAGGAATTTGCTTTTGAGCTTTGACCGGTCAGCTATCTAGAATTTCAAAGCAAATGAACAGTATTTACTTTTTTCATCTTTTTTAGAAAAATGATTAAGAATTATCTGGACGCAGTTGTTGATGGGATTTCGCGAAAGAAGCTCTTGCTTGAAGATTATTCGGGCGATGGGAAGTTAAGAAAATGTCTGAATACATTTGACTTGATAGCAATTGGAGTTAGTTGCACTTTGGGTAGTGGAGTGTACGTACTTACAGGGGCAGTTGCAAGAAATATCACAGGTAGTGAATTGAAAATATTTATTGCACTTATGTAACTTTTCTGTTTTGATTTAACTTCTGTTTTTAGTCACCAACAATCTGGAGCTTGGGTGGTCTTGAGTTGTATAGACTCAACCCTTGACGGGGATAAGATGATATGAGTCTCAAGTGTTTGGACAGTGTATTGGAAAAACCAAATCTCTTGATTCACAGTTATAAAGCATGAGGTCTCATAACCATTTTGGCCACTGAGCCAAGCTTTTCTTGAAATATTTTATTTTGTTTGTCTCTATGTATTGATAAGAGCCTCTTTTGGAAAGCAGGGCCTGGGTAACATTTCTCATTATTTATAATTCATAACAATTTTGATATTCATTATGTTCTTATGTCAGCCCTTGTTTGTTCTTTGAGTTATAGATAGCAAAGGAATGTTTTGTAGCAAATTGATGCTTGGGGAACATCCCTTTTATGGGTTATATCTATGGTGTGGTTACAAAAGAAGGAAATACACAATTAAAACATTCATATTTTAAAATTTTTGTATCAGTTCTAATAATTATAACTTCATACAAAAATCAGTCTTGTTGGGAGCAACTAGGATACTAAGGAAAGGCTTAGACATGTAAGGTGGAAACAGCCACTTGGCCCTTTGCTACTAGTATTAGCCCACCCAAGAGGAATATCATTGCATTAAGAATTGCCTGTGTGAAAGCTATAAAGCAGATTATATCACATCAGATCATATCACATCATGTCATATCAAATCATATCACATCATATCATATCACATCAGATCATATCACATCATATCATATCAGATCATATCACATATCACATCATATCATATCAGATCACATCACATCACATCACATCACAGCACATCACATCACATCACATCACATCACATCACATCACATCACATCACATCACATCACATCGCATCGCATCGCATCACATATTATGTATGGGATGACACCAGTAGGGCATTAGCAAACAGTTCTACCTTCTTACCTGCTCCTTCATATGCTTTCATATTCTTGATTGCAATATTGCAAGCTATATGATTTTTCCATTTTGAATTATTTTTTCCAAATTTTTCTTTTCAATATTTTTTCAAGTGGGACGAATCAATTTATTTAAGCAACTTTATAGTATGATTGAAATATTGGAAGAATCTTTATCAATTCAGTTCATCAACAGTTTTATTAATTGCATTGCAAGTTACCAATAAAACTGTGGATAACTAATATATACCATCTTTCACTTTCAGGTCCTGCCATTGTGCTCTCCTTTCTTATTGCTGCAATAGCATCCATGTTGTCAGGAGTTTGCTATGCGGAATTTGCAACACGTATACCCAAGTCAGGCTCTGCCTACATTTATACATACATATCAGTTGGTGAACTTGCAGCATTTTTCATTGGATGGAATCTTATGTTAGAATATATAATTGGTTCTGCTGTTGTTGCACGTGCATTTTCAGCATATATTGATCAGCTAACTGGTGGGGCTATCTTTAATGCTACCCACAATGCTCTAGGTGGTATCACTGCAACTGGTTTTAGTAGACATATAGATTTTTTGTCATTTGGTATTATTATTTTTCTTACATTGCTTCTCTTGACTGGTGTTAAGAATTCATCAATTTTTAACAATTTGCTGACAGTTATAAACATCCTTGTGGCACTTTTTGTTGTGATTGTTGGGGCATTCCATGCTAATGTAGATAATTGGAGGAATTTTGCCCCTTTTGGAGTTGAAGGTGTTCTTGCTGGAGCATCAACCTGCTTCTTCTCTTTCATTGGTTTTGATGTTATTGCTACTACAGCAGAGGAGGCAAGGACCCCAGACAAATCTATTCCACGCAGCATCATTGGGACAATTTGTAAGTTGATTCCCTTGTTGGTTGCTTAAAAATATGCATAAGGGCTCTCATCTTCCCAGTTTAAGTTGCTGGGTAACATACAGTATGTTATACATCGGCATGGGCAAAGGAGGGTTTTGAATTTAGAGGGGTGCAAATTGTCTGCCCAAATCACTGATTTGTTGCCTAAATGAATTGTTGTTTAGATGTGTTCAGGTATACCTATTTTCTGGGACGATGATTGTTCTTTCAGAAGAAATTGCCTGAATGGAATGGATTTCTGGCCAACATAATAACTACAGCCTTCCCAGCTCCCCTTCCCCTGCTTCCAATGCCTATGTATATTAGGTAGATTCTACTTCTATATGGCCATGTTAAAGTATTTGAGCAAGGCTATCCATATTTACACTCAATGATATTTTGTTTCGATGTTACTGAATAATTTTAGCTAGAGTTTTCCCTTGAGGTAAGCCAGTTGAGAATGAAAGAGCAAATACTGGGGTCTGGGGACACAGAGCTGATTTATGTTCTGCTGGCTATGCCCTTTAGACTTTCTAGACATATCTTATCTAAGTGCTCTTCAATTGGGTGTTTTACTTGGGCCCAGTTTACAAACTCAATAGCTTAGGCTAGGCCACACATTTGCAGTGGTCAACAAAGTCTAGAACTTTCTAAGGTAATTGTTATATTTTACTCTTTAACTTCAAAGCAAAAAATAAAAAATAGCAAGGAGTTAGCTCTGTTTTTGGACAATATATGTTGTGTGGACTGCATGTGGCCTGAGGGCTGCTATTTGAATAGTCCTGTCATATGCACTTCTTAACCTTCATCTTTGCTACTACTTTCCTGTCAACGTAATTCCATCTGAATTGGCCCATCTCTTTTGTCACTAACGTTCCACTTTATTCTTTATGTGTTATTTCTGTATTATCTTATTCACTCCCATTGTTATCCCCCGCATTTCTCCCTTCGTGTTCTACATAGTTATGCCATCAATCTATTATTTTAGGTAATACCTTTAAATTCGATCATTTGATAGGCTGATAATTCATTTCTTCAGTTGCAACTAATAAAGATCTGACTCTATAATACCCTTCTGCAGGTATATGTTTCTTGATATACTTTCTCATGTCGGGTGTCGTCACATTGATGGTACCATATCACCGCCTTAGCGTCGAGACAGCTGTTTCTGATGCATTCTCAAAAGTCAATATCAAATGGGCGACCTATTGCGTGAGTGTTGGAGCTGGTGTCAGCATGCTTGGATGTACGCTAGTTTCTTTGTTCCCACTTCCACGACTTCTACTCGCCATGTCTGAGGATGGACTTATTCCGCTGTTTTTCTCAAAAGTTTCTTCCAAAACGCAGTCCCCCTTTGTATCAACAGTAGTTGGTGGAATTTTCACAGGTTTTTTATCATTCATATTCTTCATTTATCATTGTTTTGATTTTCTATTATAGCTATTGTTTCATTTCTTTTCTTCTCATCACGAATTGTAACATATACTTGCAATACTTGATGTTTTGCTGTATTGAAATGTCGACCTTCTAAAATTTCCTATACAAATCTTTGAGTACACTATGCTGTGTGAAGCTTATTACACGTTTTTTTATAAGAAAACCACTTTGCTGTCTGAGCCGCAATTTTCTTGGCTTTTCCTAAAACTGAGGCTGAGATTTTCTTAACTTTTGTTGGAGTAAACTGACTAAAACAGGCTACCATTAAGTGTTACAAAAAGTGTGATCTTTGTTAGCCTAGACTGTCAAAGAAAAGTTTCGAACTTTGTAAAGGAGCTTGCAAATAAGCAAATATTGATTTCAGGCGCATAAAAAGGTGAATGTTTGAATTTGAGCCTCGTGATTTTCTTAAGATTTTGGCTTTTTGAGCCTTATTTTCTTATAAAAGGTTTTCTTATAAATATATCTAGAGCAGAAGTTCAGAGTATGCTTACAAATATCATAAAGATATTTTTGAAATATTAAGTTAGTTTGTAGAAAACTAATAGTTAATTAGAGAATTCTAGAGTATTGAAAATTATGCTACTTTCTAATCCTTTGCATCTTGCTTTCTCACTTCTTGTAGGTTTTGTTGCTATGATTTTTGACTTAGAAGAACTGGTAGAGATGCTGTCAATTGGGACGTTGTTAGCTTATACGATGGTAGATTTGTGTGTTATAAAATTGCGGTATGAGGTTTATATCACTGATTATGTGGAAATTCCAATGCAGAAGAGACAGTCGTTAAGTGAAGGTATGATTATTACATGAAATTTATTCCATCTGTTTGCCTCGTTCAAGGATCAAATTGTCATTCTACACTTTAGTTTCACATACTACGTTTGACGTTTGCTTTTAGTTTAATATCACTTTCTTTTTGACAGGTTTTCATCGTAGTACCAATCATAAGCATTTTTGTTTATTTTTTTGTAAAATTTTACCGTACTTTTTATTCGATTAAGTCTAATTGACTTCGTAGAATTTTTTAAGTAGGCCTAAATTAGCTGGAATTTTGTTTATTCATACTTTGTAGCGTAGCCTACGTTACATAGATCTTTTTTGATAATCATCGTTATCATCATCATCGCTATTTTGACTTCTATCCAAACATATTTGTAAGGTTATTTAGGCAGATTTTAAAAAAGCAAGTGTACATGATCAGGATCTGTATTCAAGACGAATACATTTCGGATGTTTTTTTCTTTCCTTTTTAAGCAATGTTGCTGTTTTGTGCCTCAAAGAATATGCTCCGATATTTGACTCATAAAATCAATATTTTAAAAGTAATTTCAGCAGTCTTTTTCCTAAATTAAGATTCACGGTACACCTTCAGTTACTTTCATGCTTCTTTATATACAAGGTTTGTTTGGTTACAAACTCTTTATATGTAAATAATGAGTTGAAAATTTAAATCCAAGGAAACACTTACTTTCTCCAGTCCAACATTTGTCTTATTTCTACAACTAAGACATCAGATGGAAAACGCAGTTTTATTATGAATTTGAGGATAATGGTCACGACGAGCCACATGACAGATAAATCAGAAAAGAATAGCCATTTGCAGATCTTTTACTTCATTTCATTTCATCGACACATCCTTGATAAACTAGTTAAGACCTAATCAACTTTTACAACTAGTTCATTACGACATGTATATATATATATATATATATATATATATATATATATATATATATATATATATATATATATATATATATATATATATATATATATATATATATAGATGTGTGTGTATGTGTGTGTGTGTGTGTGTGTGTGTGTGTGTGTCAGGGGCGTCGAACACGGGGGGGCCGGGGGGGGCACTGGCCCCCCCACTTTTTAGCAGTGGAGCATAAAAGGTAAAAGCATAAAAAATATTGAAACAATAAACTGATTCCTTTTTCACAAGATAGGATCCGGTCCTTACTTTCGTGTTGTCCCAGCATGTCTGACATTTGATATGGACTATTTAATTAGAAGTCCCTCTTTGTCTGAACGGGAGCATGAGGACAGCGAAGAAAACCTGTTCAAACCGGAAAGCCTCTCAAAATTATCTAAAACTCGTTGGACCGTTCGTGCTGATTGCTTTCAGCGAATCATTGATAAATATGCTTCTCTCTATAAACTTTGGCTGTCATGTTTATCACAGTCGCTGAAAACGGATATCAAATCGAGAGTGATTGGATGCAAATCTCAAATAGAAAAATTTGAATTTTACTTCGCTCTACAGCTAAGCCACAAGCTATACGCCTTGACTGACAATTTTTCAAAAACTCTTCAATGGCACAAAATGTCAGCTTTATCAGGGACAAGAAATGCTGAGTTAACCAAGAAAACAATTGAAACCATGCGCAACGATGAAAGTTTTGCTTTGTTTTATGAAACAACGGTTAGAAAGGCTGAAAAGCATGATTTTATCCAGGAGCCAAGCTTGGCTCGAAAGCCGCGTAAAGTACCAAATTATTCAATACTTCAGTACCTGGATGGAAACGCATCAGGTGTGGCAAATTGCACACATGCTACAGCTCAAGACCACTTTCGGAGAATCTACTTTGAAGCCATTGATTGCATGATTTTGGCTCTGAGTGAAAGATTTAGTAAGCCTTGCATTGACGCGTTTGCTAATATGGAAACATTATTACTAAAATCTATTGCTGGAGAGGAGATCAATGATGAATTAGCCTGGATGCATTCAAGGTATACTGATGATGTAGACGTAAGTGCTTTGAAGACTGAGCTTCTAGTTTTAAACAGATTTTCAAGGAAAAAGTCAACCACTTCGATGACATCTTAAAAGCTATGGAAGAAACAACATCAGACACCAGGTTGTTGTTTCCAAATGTTATGATTGTAATTCAACTGCTGCCCATAAACCCCGCCACAAGTGCAACCCCAGAAAGATCATTTTCTGTCGCAAGAAGAATTAAAACCAGGCTGCGATCAAGCATGACACCGCCAAGGTTCAATGCCTTATCTTTCCTGCACACACACAAGGATTTGGTAGATGGTTTGGATGTGATCAGCGTTGCCAATGATTTTGTGTTCGTTGAATAGTGTGAGATACAACAATTTTGGAACTTTTACCAAATCTGATTTGTAGCTATATTTCAGATAGAGTTTTGTGCAAATATTTTCTGAAAGCATTAATTTATAAAGGAATCGTTCCATTTTTGTTACCATAGCGGCAGCATAGGTCTGGTTTAGGCAGATTTGATGCGTTGGAGTAATTGGTATGCTTGTAGGAAAAGATGCATTTATGAGTGAAACCTTGCTTTCGGTACTTTAAATGTCACTGAACGTATTTAATTGAATGCTTTCACCTCATGCATATGGTAAAAGCATCTAACTATTATTAAAATACTAGAATCCTTTGTTATAAAACATGCTACTTTGTAGAAGTTACATGGTAAAGATGTAATGAAATTAGACGTTGAACTTTTATCATTCAACATATTTTTTTAAAACAAGGTACCACAAAAGACCATTTCCTACGTGTTCATATTTCGAAAACTTTAAAATGTGATGCTCTAGCCACCACTAAAAAGCAGAATTCCGAGCTTATCTGCAACCCTGGTGAATCCGATTAATTAGGCCCCCCCACTTTCAAAATCGTTTCGACGCCCCTGTGTGTGTGTGTGTGTGTGTGTGTGTGTGTGTGTGTGTGTGTGTGTGTGTGTGTGTGTGTGTGTGTCTGTCTGTCTGTCTGTCTGTCTGTGTGTGTGTGTCTGTCTGTGTGTGTCTGTGTGTGTCTGTGTGTGTGTAATCTGTATTCTTGTATTTAATGTATTTTATAATGAGACTTGTATGTTGAGAATTTTGACAAGAAACTGAAACTGACATATTCAAGTACGTTTCGGGACGAGCTTGTCCCACCCTCAGCTATAGAGTGGGAAAAAACTAATGTGTATATATATGAAAACAACTCAAATTGAAAACAGGTAAACTAGTGTAAACAAGCGGAAAATACCTAAATAAGGAGATGGCAGGGAGGCAAATAAGGATGAAAGCCAATAGGGATTTGCTAAGGAGACAATAGGAATCCTAGAGGGACTAGAAGAGGCAAAAAGGTATCGAGGAATTTTGCTGGTTAAGCGTGGGTCGGTCTCTGAGGATAAGCAGACTCTCGTGAATAAGCACATCAAGTTCATTAGAAGTATAATTTATTATACAAAAATCTTCAATCGAAGCACTATGTCCTGTGTCATTTCTACAACTAACTATTGAATTTTTAGAATTGCATATACAAGAGAAAGAGGGGTCCAACATAACACAAACAGAAAAAATAGATACGAAGCAAAATATAGTGGTGGTTAGATGTCTCTTTGTCATCGTCATCAATCTGATTGTACTTGCATCATTTTCCATTTTTCATCAAAAGATAAATACTACAGTAGTTATCATTGTCATTGCGATATGTTTACTGGCTTCAACCATAGCAACTGTTTACATCTACAAATTACCGCAGAGTGATAAGGAGTTGGTATTCAAAGCCCCGTCTGTTCCATTCTTACCTGTGTTGGCTGTTTTTGTAAATATCTATTTAATGATGGAACTGCGACGCCTAACGTGGATTCGATTAATTGTCTGGATGACAATAGGTTTGTTTTCTTTGATCTCCATCTTACAATACTCAGTGTATCAATGTTTCTACTAATTATACTGCAATCGCCTACCTATTGTTCTTGTCACAGTGTACTTAATTATTCTGCAAGTCAGTGATAAAATTTCATTGTCAACTGATTGTGAAAGACTGCTCTTCTAAATTAAACGTAACTTAAAAAGACTGCTCTTCTAAATTTCTTATCCTTTTCACTGCATCAAAAGGTAAGCAAAGGAAAATAATTCTCTTTTTCTTTTCACTCTCGTTTACTTTGTTTGCTTTTGATCTCCTTCATTTCTCCAAAACTTTCTCTGGATTGCATCATTCTCCAGTTACCTATAAGCTAATTTTTGTTCGCTTATTAATTAGCATAATTTTACTCTTCTACCTTACAATAGTTGTCAATGAAAATCTTCTTTTCTCTCTCAGGTATTGTGGTTTACTTTAGCTACAGCTTGAAACACAGTGCTACAGGTAATAGGGATGGCGGCAAGAGTGGAAGAAATGGTAGCGAGACTGAACCTCTAATGGGATAACCTTAACATTTGGCTAGGTCAGTTTGCAATCATTGTAAGAATCTTAAGGTTTTAATACTTTCACACTTTTCATCGACTTTCATGGAAGAACCCATATTTATTTTCATAAGCTGGAGTCGGGTATTGTGTCAATAATGTTAAATTTTGATTTTACCGTATATTCATCAAATTTCTTTGCAAATAGTTAATGTGAACATACAAGCCTGCATTCACTGCCTTACAAGTCTCAGTTCCCTGTGAGAGTCAAAAAGCTCTTGGATTGAAATACCTTTAGAGTTTGACACATGTTCTAAGCAATTACAACATTCTCTTTGCATATTGATATGACTTCATTTCTTCTCCTTTGATTTCTGCATTGTTTATGTAATGGTATTAAAAACTCTTTATGAGTTTAGCATTAATACAATCTTCAACTGACTAACTTAAAACAAAATCAGTGACATTACTATATTTTCCATAAACTCAGTGATTTCATTGGATGTTTAATTATGGAAACCTCTAGCATAGTGGCTCCTAAACTGGGGTCTGTGGTCCCTTTGGGGACTGCAAAGTATACAAGAGGAACACAAGAGGTTGTTGTCACTTGTTCTCCTTGCTATTGTATTCAACAGTATCACTGTTGATATCATGTTTAGTGCAACATATATTTATTCCTCTAGGGCACCATGGTTCAAAAATGTACGTTGTTGGAGATTGCCATTTAAAATAATTTGAAAAGTATGGAACTTATTGGTCTAGCAGTAAAAAACCATATTATACGTAAACTAATCAACTGCTTATAAATACTGTTCTTTGAGTCCAACTGATAAAATATAATAATAATGCAATAATCCTTTTTGCTTAAGAGCGTATCCTTTTGACAAGCACTGCTTTGCTCCTTCCAGTGTTTTGCCATGCATTTTGCAACAGAAAGTGACAGATGGCAAGGCATATACCATTTTTCTGCTCAATTATTTATCAGGTCTCCATCCTTCAATAAATCTCATCAGTTTTTTTCTTTCAAATCGCTTGACAATCAAATCATTTAAATCTTCATCATCCAACGACACAAGTAGGCTTCCATTAATTTGATTTTCTTCAAATGTTTCAACAAGATGTCTTAGATTCAGTATTTTTAGACACAAACAAACACCCTTTGTATCCAAACTTGACAAATCAGTTGGGATTTTGAAATCTGATGACACGGATGCAACATCAGGCTGAAATGGACTTGTCTTCCTATCTTCAACATTTGGCTTTGTATTCTGTGGTTGATTCTGTAATGGTTCTTTCGAGAAATCTGATACCATATCTCTGTGAGTTATACTGGACTTGATTTCTGGTGTAGGGGTTCCATTCCGTTGTTGCCCATTCAGGTAACCGTGTTGCAAAATAATTTGCTCCTGTGCAGTGTCTTTTGACATAGTGGTACTATGATTAGTCTCATGTCCATATGCAGGCTCAAGTCTTTCTGTGGAGGAGGCTAGAGCTTTCATTCCTACTAGCCTCACTGGCTCTCTATCCTGCTGATATGCTCTTGATCCTACTGGCAAATTGTAGGAACCCTGCCTGGGCCTTGTAGTTA
Source organism: Mastigias papua (assembly GCA_964019165.1). Taxonomy (NCBI): domain Eukaryota; kingdom Metazoa; phylum Cnidaria; class Scyphozoa; order Rhizostomeae; family Mastigiidae; genus Mastigias; species Mastigias papua. Next base: position 12,236,337 of record OZ025285.1, on the reverse strand, counting down.
CTGGTGAGCCTTGATCTACCAGAATATCATCTTTCCTTTCAGAAACACTGGAGTTTGTTCTTTCATTTTGACACTCAGCTGAACCCTCAGTAACATCTCCTTGGTTAAGTGCATCATCATAAGCACCATCATCTTTATCCACACTGTCATCTCTTTGATCATCCTGTGATGGTAGACCCATGAACTCCCCCTCTGATGCTGTTCTTATGTGGTATTCATATCCATTCACTTCCTGTGCATTCCTATGAATATCCAATTCATACCTTTTCACAACAAGTTCATCAATTTTCTTGTAATTATTGTATCCCTGGCACAACCCCACATACCCAGGGTCCCTTGTTAAGGTCCCTTTTGCAACCCTTACTGTGACATCAATATCCTTTGGAATTGTGAAGACTACTCTCACACTCCAAAGACCACATGATGCTATAATTAGGTCTCTTTTGTGCACTCCCTCAAATCTAACCACACCAAGCTTTGACAATTTCTTATCACTGGTCCTGTCAGACTGCAGTTTGCTTTCAACAAAGCTAGCATAGAATGGAAAAGAATTTTGACTGACAGCCTCAGCCAAGAAGCATGCATCTCTCCCAAGCAGTACTCTAAATCCTGGTTGGCAATCATGAGGCAAAGATATTTCAACCCCTTTCATATTCTTGAAAACTGTATGCTTTTCTTTACTCATCAGATTGAAAAGTGGGTTCTCAGATGAACGTATAACTTCAAGAATTTCTCCAGCCTCTATTGTTAAATCTTTCCCAGTCTTTGCTCCTGATCCTGTAACATGGGTAATACCCATCATTCTCCAAAACAACAAAAATCCTAATATTACATTATGCTTTGGTCTCAAGCAATTACACCTGTAAAGAGTTTGACTGGAAAAAATCCTACTTGTATAATGCTACCACAATACAAGTGAATTGGTGTAAAGATCAAAATCAGCATTAATAATAACATACACTTTGAAGGATATTATCAACAATTAACAGCGACTATTTCGCTGAAGTGCTTTATCCTGTATAAATATTCGTGCTATTATTATTATTACTATATGAATCTTCGAATTCAGTACAAAATCATAGACTAATAGTTCTAGAACTAGATGTTTGTGAAACCAGATGGTACGAAACATCTAGCACATTCGCCTCCTGACCACCAGCACTATCTCACCCCATCCCACCTAATCCCCATTCGTAAAATGAATGCATAAATATTTTCACTTCCACCAATCAATGAACAATGAACAATGAATAATAAATCAAAATTGTAAGCCCTTGGAGTTATAGGGGAAACAACTGTGAAATGAACAACAAATGCGCACCTGTTGGATCATAATAGCCTCTGACAACTTCAACAAACTTTGGAAAAGGCTTTGCACGTGTAAGGTCATAAACTGATTCATAGATGTGGTCAAAATTTGCAGGCCTTACACGAATTTGCTGGGGCGTATTCAACGCAACATAGACATTATCACCGTTTTGTCCAACACCCCAAACATCTGAGATCTTTTTCAAGCAATGCACTTTCATTATTTGTCCAGAGCTCAAACTACTTTCGTCGACCTCTGAATAGAAACCATCCACAATCTGTACCATTTGCGGCATTGTGTATTCCTCCACGAACTCATTCAAGGGCATGGACAAATCACTCCATTGCACTTCCGTAAGGGCCCTCTCCTCGAGTCTTATAACATCTTCGAGTTCTTTGCCATGATGACTTTCCCATTCAGCCGCCATTCTTGAAAACTGATCTGCAAAACTATATTTAGGAAAAGGGGCAGTGCAGCAGTCCTTCAATGTCTTCTACTCAAGACACTGGGATGGCTTCCTACTTCCGTCTTCATGTTTGGATCATGCATGTCTTTGTAATCCTCCGCAGTCACAATACACATTGAGCATCTGCTTTTTTTCAATGTCCACGACAGTATCAGGTGAGAATGACACAAGTTCCTCCACCCAAATCCCAACAGCATGATGGAGAGCTGATGGGAAAGTATTTTTGCCAGGTAGATGTCTGGTTATATCCAAAAGTATTTACTCACGTAAAAACAATAGTTATGTAAGGGTCTGACTCTCAATAATGGTAAATGGTTTGTATCTGGTCATGCCTCCATATGTCAGTCATTTTCATAGACTTGACAGGTATGCGTAACTCTGGTCATTTCCTCTCCGTTGGAGCTACCCCCCCCCAACCCCGCAGCCATTAATTTAGCCTTAAACCACTGCCTTCAGACTGGTTGGTACTGGAGTGAGTGACACGTAGAAGAGGTGAGTGACCAAAACTTTACAATAGAATAAAGAGTGAGATAAGAGGAATCGCTAACCTTTTAGAGGAAAGGAAAGATATGCACAGAGCTTGTTATATCTTACAATTTCTAGAGGGACACTTAAAAGAGGAAGTCGTGATAGAATGGGGGATACTTTTAAATGTAGCAATCTTAATCTCTAGAATACTTTATGTAAAGCAGGTGATTGCCGTTAAAGTTTTACATAAGATCGTTAAAGTCATTGGAGTAAAAAATTAGCAGAACGTTGGGAGAAATTCAAAACAAATATATTGTTTTGATGGGGTGACTACATTAGACCTGCACTTAGGCACTGCAGTTATTTTCCCCTTCTCATAGGTCATAATATTTGTGCAATTAGGAGCAGGCACGCCTGCCCGCACCGAGGGCAGGGGAGGCAAGGTTCCTATTGAGGGCACATTATATTTATAGACATTTTTGCACTAAAATAATTAAGTCCTTGGAAAGGGCAGGGGGGCAGCTGCCCCCCTGCCCCCCAGCGTAGGCGTCCCTGATTAGGAGCTCCTGCTCTGCAGGACAGTTAATTCGTTTTTCTGGATTTACGCTTTAATATCTTTGCATTCACTTGTACAGTTCCCTTTCTCTGTGTCCTAAGCTGAGTTGTAAACGCTCTTGTCGAACCGACGTTTTGCCATACATGCCAACAACCTTACAATGTGCGGAAGCCCGCGTTGTTTTTATCGAATTTGACCCACTGTGTGCAACCTCACAATCAGATAAAGCTTTCCACATTTTATTGCTTTGGCACGTAAAGCTCTCTTATAACCACTATGAGGGGCACTCTTAGTTCTAGTAAAAGCTAGCCTTGCAATTAGATGTTGTGCATCGAAGTTGTACGTTTTACACTTAGTTTGCTCCCACTTACAAGCTTCTAGATGTTTAGCTCAAACTGTTAGCTCCCAATACACGCTGTATTTTTATGAGGAACCATTTTATAAGGAGCCTACATGTAGAAGGCCAAAATATTTAAAGAACTTATACTACTAAAGGAAATTCCCTAAGGAACTTTTCAACTTGAAAATTTTTTATATCAGCAAACAATCAAGAATTAGGAAGCTGGTTCCATTCATTTGCAGCCAAAATCCGCATAGATGTTTCCTGTGTTACGTCAATTGTTTCCTTTTTTATTGGTCTTAAGTTATAGCAAAAATTAAAGGCAAAATTCAGAACTTCAATGTTTACTTGTGTCTGTATTATTTGTATGGGAGTAAATGTGGAGTGAAAATTAAGGAACTATTAAGGAACTTTTTGTACTACAAGTTGCTTCCGTCGCCCCTAAAGATACGTGTCTGACTCAGTTTGCATGCAAGCTAATGTAACTGTCTGACTGATTGCCTTTCATGCTTGGATGCTTGACGTAATGAAGTAAAAAGCAGTGCTGAGTGAAAATCTTTTTGGTCTTACTCAAGGGTTCGGACTGAGAGGAAAAACGCAAAGTCAAGCAAAATTGCTCAATGCAAAATATTGCGATGCTGATTTTATGGTGCAATTCATATTAAGTGGGTCCTCCGGCATTCAAGTGGAAACTAGAATCTATTCCGTAAGTCAGTATTTGTTTTGATGTGTTTTTAACAACGTCAGCCACTATTTTGCCGTGGGCTGTTGGCATAGCAATTGTCGTCATGACAAATGAGAAGTCAAAATCAAAATAGAGCAGCAAACTCTGAGTACAGCGCCAAGATAGCTCGCTTGACGAATCACAGCATTGTATTTCGATGACTAAGCTATATGCTACCTCAGTAGCCAAGATCCCTACATGATTTTGGAACCAAAGAACTTACTTCCCAGATATTTTCAGTGTTACTTTTGCATGCAAGATCTACAGCTGATCTAGATGACGGTCACTGAACAGATGAATAGGTGAGTAAATTATAGAGACCATTAAGGCCTTTCAATGATTACCTTCCATAAAGTAATATCTTGTCATCCTTGAACAGATGGTAGGCCTTGCCTTTACCTGGAAACCATGCGACCAAAATATAGCTTTGTCTAGTTGAAGTAGTACATTTGACGTAACCTTTTGCCTTGTAGAGAACTTATTTTCGCCTTCTTATATCAAATGGCATGTCTGAATCGAAAATATTGGTCATCATCCTGGCCCTGTGTTTTTGCATCCTTTTATAAATACCATGCTTTATCAAACCCGCAACTATTTTGCTGCTATGTAAAAATAGTTTGGAGTTGTCATTTCGTGATTTTCCAGTTTTCGTAGCATCACTCCAATCAAGTGTGTTCTTTTTTCGATTTGGGATGTCTTTTGTCCTGCTTCAGGGGTTTTGAACAAAATGGGGTAGATGGAAATGATGGGATCCCAATCGTCCTCATAACAACACCAGATGACGAAGATAACGATAGTAGTGATGAATGGTTGGAGATTTTACCACTGCCAGCATCTAGATATCGATACACAAAATGGTATGAAATTGGAGATGTTGATGTCACATCCAGTAGTCTCCGGTCTCCAAGGGTCAGAAAAGGTAAGAGTGCCCAGCAAATCATTTTTGAGTTTATTTTTTTAAAACTGATTGACTAGTAATTAATGATACACTTATAGCAGCTGGGTCCCATGCCTTAGAGTTCCAAGACTTCTATGAGTTGCAAGGATTTTCTTCTCTTCACACAATGTTTTGTAGATGGAAAGAAAAACTAATATATTTTGGCATAACAAATCAGATCTTTATATTTCCTTTATATTTATTACTCATTGGTCATAATCATTGATCATATAGTAAGTCATAGGTATTCACTGTAGCACTGGCATGAAGCTAAAGGGACATGAGGGCATCACCCACCCAATTGAAAGTCCTATACCTCTAGCCATGTCCATAAAACTTTGATACAGTAGAACATTTGATGCTAAGACAGCCAATAGCAGTGAGTCTGTTAGTGATCATCCTTTGATAATTCAGCCCCCTGGGGTGCTCAGTAGAAAGGGACCTTCTGGAAATTGGGACCTTTGCCTGTATTTGCACCCACCTTTTTGCTGTGAGTTTTGTCCTGCTGTTGCTCTCTTATGACCCCTTCTTTATCCCAAACTTCATGTTATTTTTTATAGGCCCCACATCTTACAAGAAGGATACAATATTTGCCATTGAAGAAGAGGCAGAATTAGATAATTCGGATGTTGATGTTGAATCTGGAAAAAATAAAAGTGCTAAGATGCTTAGAAAAAAGAGAAAAAAGCGGCAAGATTTTAGAAATAAACTCGAAGATTGGCAGCAATGTTCTGTAAATACTTTTTCCCTTTTATTTCATATCCTTTTATTTTGTATGTTACATGCAGTATATCAACTTTAGCTCATTTTATTATCACCCAGAGTGTCTGTTGGCAGCATAAGAAAGAGATTTAGTGTGAAGAACTGACCGCTCTTCCTCATATGGCCAATTTGTTTAGAATAATTGTCCTCTCTATAGCTGTCACTTCCTAATGTACATTTAATATATGGGACTGTCATTTACACCTGCTGACTATGTTTTTTTGCTAGTCTCTTTTACTATTTGAAGAAATTGTCCATGGTTTTGAGTCCAGAAATGTATGGTTTTTTGTTTTTCCACAGTGTGTGAACTTATCTTACCAAGAACTTGGCCATACCTATCAACTAAAAGAGTTCTATAAAGTTCTTCGAAGGCTTATTAGATGCATTGATATTGAATTAATGGACAATTCACTTTCTGATTTGCATATGATATCATTTCCAAAGTAAGTTGATTTACTTCAATATATTTTGAGCTGTTTTGTTCCTAACCTGTTCACCTTCATTCCTTCAGAAATATCTGTTCTGATTACACTGGATTTTGATTTGCCTACCACATACATGCTTGATGCTCTGCAACTAATTACTTTTCAAAAGTTCTCATTATTTGTAAACAAGAAGCAGCCTTAGTATAGATAATATACACTTATTTATTCATTCAAATCCTATTTCAGCTGCAGAAGACTATATTTACAAAGAAATTTCGTCACATCTTTTAAGGTAAACTCCTTTTCAAGAAATCCAGTTAGAAAAAGTGAGATATAATGTTGCAGATATAATGTGCAAAAGCTTTTAGTGTTGCAATAAGTTGTATAGTTCACATCATGTTATTCAGTTCAATTGATTTTTCTATTCATGGAATAAAACCTGATATCAGTATTCATATAGGGGGTTACTAAACAAGGGGTGCTTATTAACTTTTGTGGATCCCCCAGAGATTTTTTGATTTTTTGGCCCTGTTTAGGCTATATGTGACCCCACCATTTATCAATATTTACATGTTTTAGCACAGTGTATCTTACCTTTGTGGGTTATTTTTAAAATTGTTCCTTGGAATTATATGTCCTTGAAATCTACATTTTGAAAACTCAGTTATAACAAAAACTTTTATGTCTTTCAATGATTTTGACTTTTTTTTAAAAATTCCAACCTCCTTACTTATTTTGAGCTTCATTCCTATTTATTGACTTTAAGAAATATTTCTGATCCCCATTTATTTAACTCCCTATTTATTAGGTATCTAAAGTACACAGATAGATTTTTAAAATTTCAAATGCTGCATTTGCTTATATTAGTTCATGAAAAAATCTTGGTGAGTTATAAACAATACCTGTGGGGATTTTTGGTCATTTTGTTTATGCAATTCCTGCTCAACATAACTGAGCTTGCACTTAGAGTCATTTTAACATTGTTTTAATTTCATTTACAGAAACTCCCTAGAATTCCAAATATTGAACATTTATCATTGCAACAAAATAATATATCATCATTTAGTGGAATTGAAGTTTTAAGGAGAGCAAGGTTACAATCTCTAATATTAGATGGGAACCCAATATCACTTGAGAAAAATTACAGGCAAAGGTATGTTAATAGTACCTATTTCTTCCTTGTGAAAGATTCCAAATAATATTGTTTATTCTCATTCAAGTCTGTTGTAACCATTCATACTTCTTTGTATTGTCTTCAGATATGAGCCATTATCACTAGAGCATAATACATAGCAAAGCCTCTGTTGGGTTGAATATTATTATGTGTGCACAGAAGATGGCATTATTTTGCCATACATTGATGGATGGTCTTTTGGGCTTCTATCTAGTAGACATAGCATTTGGCATGATGAGAAAAATGTATACTAATTAAGTATTAAAAAGTGAATTATAAGAAAATGACTGACCTGAGAAGGTTTAAATTTGTGAACCTCAACTTTGTATGTAGGGCCATGAGACCATCCATCCCATTCAGTACATGGTATTTTTCATTTTCTGAGTTTCCACACCCCTATTTAAAAACCAATAACTCATATTTTTTTGTTTCTTTATTCAGAGTATTTCATTTTCTTCCTGACTTGAGGCTTCTTGATGGACTACCAAAATTAGCAAGTGATGAACAATTTGTTGATGATGGGTCAGAAAAATTAGCATTTTGTACTGTTTCCTAATATTTGTATTTATAGTTATCTAAAACCATAAAAATATAATATCAGTGTACATTATTGATTGAATTGTTTGATTAGTTTATTTTCTATGTGCATAGTTAATGTCAACTGACAAATAGAATTCCAAGCATAGAGTTTCAATAATAATCACTGTTTTTATGTGTAACATATTAAACTGTGTCAAATATCACATGCAGGGGAGGACTGGCTAGTCAGACAAATAAACCTGAACCAAGAGCTCAAATCCTGAAGGATCCCATCTGTATTCTTAAAAAAATTACTACTACCCTAAGACAGTAGCTCCTATAAACATTGGTAAATCGTCTTGCACATTATTAAATGGTGATTACCCTCTTGTCACTTGTAAAGGGGGCCCCTAGCCAGCTTACAGACTCTGGGCCCATGTGGGGCCCATGAATGTCAGTCCACCCCTGGTCAAATGTATATCTAGAGTTGGTTGTGGACTAGTCCTTTTTGTATAAGCAATAATTCAAGTCATACCATTTAAGCTATTGGCAGTGAGTTTCTTTAGTATCAATCAGGAATTTCCAACATTACAAAACTCAGAGTTATTTTCCACTTCAGAGGCAAAAATGAATATTTGGTTGCTAGTACTTTCTTAAGCTCATCATCCTTTTTTCCTATTGATAAAAGCTGTACAACTCCACATTGATATTTATTCAATAGATTTGTTATTTTGCTCAGTTTCCAATAAGCATTGATCAACTTATCAACCCTCAGTCTTTTAGTAAAAGTTTTTGCCTACTATGTAGTATGTATCAACCAATTTGAATTTATGGCACTTGTTGATTTACTGCCACTGTAAATATCTCCCTGTGTATATCATTGAATTTAGATGTATCTGTAGTATCAATATCATTACTATAAAATGTGATGAGATTTTTTCCGATTTTTCGTTTGTTTGTTCTAACGTAGACATTGCTTCCAGTAAACAACGTGAGCCTCGTTTTCAATATTGACGTCAGTAAAAAGAGGCTTGTGCAATTCATCTAAACTAACTTTTGCCTCTTTGATTAAAATCAACATGGCGAACGTAATAAAAAGCCATATGGAAAACATTGTTTCAGAGTTTCGTACTAGTTTGGCGGATCCGATAAATAACCCAGTATATCTCGCAATTGCTATTGTCGCTCTATCTACAAGTAAGGTGTTTTGTTATTGTTCATTCAATGTTCATTTACACTGGAGTTTCTCATCCATTAGCTGCAGTTGCTCTCTCTCTCTCGATCCAACTAGCTCCTGGCTCATCCCAGGTCATTCCCTTAGACTTCGTTGTATGTTATTGATATATTGCACTCATGGCGCCAGTCTAAAAAAGAAATAGATTCCTTAGGGGCTCGAAAGCTCAGTTTATTACAGGAAACGGGAACTACCCATTTAGTTAGGCACGTTTTGAAGCGAACAACACGTACGCAGTGATTTAAAGCCTCAGTTACCGGTAGTCACCTTCATGCTAATGGAATACAAACTGGCGGCTCTTCTGCCACATGCCGTACACTACTGTAAAAGACAAAAGATTCTCACACCAGTACCACACCTAGCCCAACTGCAGAATATTGCCTTTTTCGACGAGATCTCGAGTGTCCACGAGCAAAAGTTCAGGTGTGCAAGTGTGCACTTGTTCTCAGGTAGGTGTGCACTTGCAGTACCTGCTTGCTTTTTGGCTTAGAACGTATAGCGAGTTTATTCATTGTCTATTGTTTCTCACCTTGAAAGGCTCTCTACCGAACAGCATGCATGTCAGTGGAGCAAGTTTTACTTCATTATCATCATTATGATAGTTGAAACATATTCAAATTAACGAAATAAACCACATATTCAAATTAGCGAAATAAACCACTCCCTGTCACCTTTCAACACCCTACCACACCCATTGTCTGGGTGTGCATTATCATTTACAGCAAACAATTTTTGAGTGTGCAGTTGCCAAACTCTGCAGTGTGGACACCAAAGAAGATGTATGGTCATGCAAGACATCTCTGGCATAGGCTGCATCCTGACTGCAGAGTTTGGCTTTCTATGATGAGATCTTGAGTGTGCATGAGCAAAGTGTCTGGTGTGCAAGTGTATACTTGGTCTCAAGTGGCCACTTGACTTTTTAGCTTACAAAGTTAAACATGTTTGGCTGTTTTATGTAGCTTTGTTAAGAAATGGGACTAAAAACAAATGCTTCATTACTATTGTCATGTTAGCTAGACAAATTTTGCTATGAAATCAAATTAAGCTCTTAGATCACACCCTGGCATTCCTTTCAATATCTTACCATATCCATTTCAGGGGGTGCAGCACAATTTGTGAATTAAATCTGGAGTGTGTGCTTGCCAAACTCTGTAGTCTATTTTAGGCCTAAAGCCATTAAACAAGTCCATAAAAGTCTACAGAGCCTGTGATAATACCAATAGGACTACTACTTATAAACTCATCTTGTGTTCTGTTTTGAATATATGTTAGTGCATTGTTTGTACAGAGTCCAGAAAAGGTCACGGCTCTATGGCTCTGAGATGGAGGAAGATTTGCATTCTATGTTCTATTTAAGAAAGGTTTAGTAATTTGTATCAACAATCCAGTTTCAGCAAAATTTTCAGTCGATGTGACATGGACTGTGAAAATCATAGCCCTTCTGCAGTAAACGTTTTTGAGACATAAGCAATGCAGAGTTGAAGACAGTTTTTGTTTTGATAGTCTTAAATGAGGAAGGTTTATGATGATGATTTCACAGCCGGAGGAAGGCTGGGCATTTTTCTGGGCTCTGTATTGTTAGTGCATTGTTTGTATTTATGATTGAAAAGATTATTTTATTAGCTAGTATTGATCATGATCAATGGAGAGGGGGGGGGGGGTTGTTGATTTGAGATGAAGTATGAAAACATGTGTTTTTATTAGTTTACACAAGAGTCCTATCCACAGAGTCTAAAAAATCCTAAGAATTTCATTAAAATTCTTGATGGGAGATTGCCCTTTATCATTTACTGTTCCCAATGGGACCACCATTAAACTACATTTATTAGAAATAAAAACATGAGTTTTTCAAGTTGAAGAAGTATGTGTGGAGTGGAGTACTTTGTGTAGGACACAATGATGTAGAACAGAATAAGGGAATGTGACCACAATTTTCTATATTTGCACTACCATTATGTCAATAACCTGTGCATGTGAACCAAGTTAGACATAGGCAGTGTGGTTGTATTCCTTGTGTATATTTGATTTGTTTTATTAATATGGCCCAGGGTAATTTTTTATAATACTTCTTGGTTTTTACAACCTTAGTTAGTTAATGGCTAATTGTTGTCCATTCTCATTTGTCTGCCAATTTACTTCTGTTATAATGTTTGTAGTGACATATTTTTTGTAGTTATTATTGGTATTCTGTATTTGATCAATGTCAAAGGCAGTAAAAGACAAGGAGTTCTCATCTTAGGCCTGTGTGATTCTGGAAAAACTCTTCTGTTTAGTCTAGTAAGTTAATTCTTCCTATTTACTTTAAGTTTCAGAACTCTATTTAGTTTACTAGTCAACACAGGAGAATGCTTTATATTTTGTGATTGTATACAGTTGTAGTTGTAGAATGGACCGTATCAAAACCATATCTGGTGGATATAGTTGCCCTGATGACTTTAAAAAAGTTTTCTAATTTTTGATGACATCTGTTTATACATAAGAGTGTATGGGTAACTTTTTTATTCTAGTATATTTCATATATATTATGTCCATTTGTTTTATGCTGAGTTTTGAACTGGTTTTACTATTGTGTGTTATTTGACACAGGCAAGGCATATGAGTGGCCTATCATTTGTAACATGAAAAGCAGCTGGTTTCCATTCATTATGACATGAATGATATCCTGTATCATGCATATGTTCTAAGTGATACAGTCTGCAAAATGAGTTTGTCTTTTGACAGCTTGCATTGAAAAGAAGTGTAGTGACATGCACCTCTGTCAGAGAAAATAAATCAGACTACATTGTCAAAGCTGGAAAGGTACATAATGCTGAGATTTTCCTCTCTTGGTTGTATTATATAATAACTTTAAAAAGCAGGAAAACTCTTTATGAATACTCCTGCTTTTTTGAGCTAGTTCTGTAGCACCAACAGACTATTCTTGCATTGTATTGTTCTGTTCAATATTTAAAGCATATATCCAAGTTAAAATGAAAGATATAAATAGTTTGACATAGGCAGTTAGAGAGTGTGCTTCAAGTAATCTAGCTGTTTACACCTAGTTCAAAGAAATTATAGATGTTGCAAACCCTCTTGGTAAAATAGCAGTCTGTTTATGAAGCATGTGGAAGAAACTATGAGTTAGCCAGAGTCTTTGACTTCTGAATGGAAGTTTCAGAGCACTCTTTTACATGGATGCACAGTATGGCTTATAATGAACTTTAAAGTAATGAAGTTTAAAGTGATGAACTTTTAGTGAATATGAATACCTAGTTAACTAAATGAATTTTTATTTAAATATGAAGTATGAAAGTATGAAGAGTGTAGAAAGTACAAAGCATATAGCATCAAGAGACTATGAGGGAATCTGTTATCGAATCATAATTTTTGTCAATTTTACTTTCACTTTTATAAAATATTTACAATATTACTATATACTTCACTTTGTTCCTTTCTTCTCTATATTAGAAAGAACTCAAGGCTCAGATTGTTGATCTCCCTGGTCATGAAAGAATACGAGGAAAGTATATAAAGAAGTATGAAGAAATTGCAAGGTAGAATTTTGGAGTCTTATCAAAACCAAACTCTTGGTTTTGCAGAGTGTTTGAATTTCATTTGCAAAGTTCTTACTAAGTTTGCCAGTATACTTGAAATTGCAATCAAGGAGCCTTTCACTAGTACAAAAATTGCTTTCTAGTACAAATCCCCTAAAACACCATAAATATAATTATGTGCATTGCAGTTTTTGTACTGTTGGTCCTAGTTTTGGCTATCATTGGTAGTAATTAGGAAATTTCAGCTATTATTAATCTTTGGTTTTTGTACTGGCTGTTTATATTTAATGATAAATGTGATTCTTTTTTCTCCAAGATGTATCATTTTCATGGTTGATAGTGCAGCATTTCCTAGACAGATTCGGGATGTTGCTGAGTATGTATTCTAATTTGTTGTTGTTGTTTCTCTTGCTGTTGTTTGATTTTGCTGCTCACAAGTGCTTCATTCGATGTACCTACTATTGTGCAAATTTTCAGATTGAAAACTAACATGAGTGTCACTTGATTTTTTCTGATTTTAAGCTGAAATGCCTGGCAAATTACTAGTCTTTTGTATGCATGTGTTTTTGCACTTTTTTAACTAGAGTAATCCTTGTGCTTGTGGTCAATTGGCCAAGTGGTTGGAGTGCTTGACTGCTGAGCAGAGCATCAATCATTCAAGCTAAATGCATAAACACTGGCTTCCTTTGCATTGACTATTGTTTTAGAACATCCAAGTTCTGCATTTGCAAATTTCACATAAGTCGACCCCCAAAATGGAGAGAAAAATAATTCGGTTTACAAATCCCCAAATATAAGTACCTCCGAGTCTCGGATTTGGTACCAGTATATGAGAGAATTAAAAACATAATGAAAGGGTTTGCATGGAAATGCAATAGCTAGGGTTTGAAAGAAGGAAAGAAAAGCACAGATTCAATTTCATGGTTTATTACAAAGATTCAATTTCGTATTCCATTAAGATGGCTACCAGTTTTTTAGATGAAATGAAAAAAGTATAATAAAATAACAATGTAAATTAAATAAGGACAACTGCATACTGTAAAATCCACATTTCAAATAGATACTTAATTCCATTGTCGACAGAATTCCAGAATTGACACAGATACCACTTGCATAAGAAATATTATAAGAAAAACTAGCGGAATTTAGCATGAGGTTGTGTGAAAAAACATGTGCAAGTAAGTTATTTGACTGTAAGTCGACCCTGTGATTTTAATGTGTAAAATGTGAATTAAAAATTCCACTAATAATCTGGTATGTACATGGTATGTGTCATATGGGTGAGTGGCTGGGTAGCTAGTGCACTTGAATGCTGTATAGAAGATGATGATGATGATGATGATGATGATGATGATGATGATGATGATGATGATGATGATGATGATGATGATGATGATGATGATGATGATGATGATGATGATGATGATGATGATGATGATGATGAACAAATATTTAAACTGGATAAACACTTCAACTACTTAAAGCTGAATCCTCAAACCATAGTTCAGATGCTCACTCACTGTCCATCCAATATCGTATGGGTACCTTCGAGAAATACTTAGTGACAAAAATGCTGAGGAAAAGAATTGGACACCCTTTCTCTCTGTGCCAATGGCTCAGGATAAGTGTCACTAACAGGGTTCTTGGGACTCTGGAAAACCTGGAAAAATCAGGGAATTTCTTAAAATGATTGGGTGATTTTCCTAATTTGAAGCATCCTTTTTGAAATATTTGACTTCTACTTTGCATTTGTGCTATAAATTTAGTCTCCAACACCCACGGCAACACAGACTTCTTCTGATGAAAGATACCCCGGGCATAATTTCCTCTTAACTATTCAATTAACAAAATGTTGATATAATTAAGCAAAATGCTAAACAAAAACTTTAAAAAATATGAAGGAAAGTCAGGGAATTTTGAAAAATTTGGCTTGGTAAACCTGGAAAAGTCAAGGAATTTTTTTGAAAAAAGTCCTGAAAACCTTGGACTAGCCTTGACTTTTCCCTAAGTCTGTCTGGTAGTGACAGACTGTCATACTGTCATACTGTCTGGTAGTGACAAGAATTAATTGGCTCTTGTCATTCATATACTTTCAGTCTATTTCTCTTTTTAGATATTTGTATGATGTTCTTACAAACAAAACACTAATGACATCAAAACCATCTTTACTTATTTGCTGCAATAAACAAGGTAGGCTCATGTTCATTTTGTTTTTATGTAGTAAATCACAAGGAGAAAGTAAGACTATCATGTAGGCCATTTTGAGTGGCTCTACGAGACTGGCTCTTTCTCAATGAGATTGAATTACTATTGACTTTGGTATTGAAGACTTCAACAGAGAGATGACCCACAGCATTTTCTGGTTCTAGGAATTGTTTAATTTTTCATGTGAGTTTTCTAGTTCTTATTAGACTTGAAATTTAAAATAAGTTGTTTTTACTTTTGAAGATTTACCAACTGCCAAGTCTTCCAATGTAGTCAGGAGCCAACTGGAAAAGGAAATGTAAGTCTGCATATCTGCATGATAATTTAAGCTGTATGACTTCGCCATTTAGCGTTGTCCTATATTCACATACATTTCTTGTTGATAAGATTGCAGAGCCCATAGTGAAGCTAGGAAATGTTTTTAATCTAAACACATTGAATATGTTCAGCACTGCTATTGTTGCAGGCATGCCGAGTTGCTCAATGTAGTAATACAACTACTTGTTCTTTAAAGTTCATTTCATGCGCAATGTTTTCCCACATTAAATTCACTTCCTTGAAATCAATGAAGTTTTGTAATTTGCGTTGTGTCTTTATTGCCTGTTGTCGGGAAAATGTTATCCCGTCTATAAATACTTTTCCCTTTACGGTGTAAATTTCTAGGGCTTGGGAACACTCCTGTCAGCAATAGTTTAAGAGAACACGATTTTCCATGTTTACATGCATGCTGAATTGATTAAGCCCTGATTTGAAATTCCATGAGTAAATCTATCAGCCCTCACCATATTGGCTAGGATGAAATCGTATTTGTATAGAGTTCGCCTTGTCTGCCAGCATTAGCGGCCTCTCTTTGTGTTCTACCAATGGAAATGTCATTACGTTTTCAAACACCCTACATAGATTTCACGTTGAAACGTGCAGTAAGTTACATAAGTACTTTGTATTTCAAACGGTTGTATAAAATGAGATATGAGAAATGGTTGGCAGAACAAGCTGCGAAATAGCTTCTATTTAATAGCAAATGTTGAAGGATCTAAAATTGGATGTAGAACATTATAGTTAATATGGAAGCTGCTTATTAGTGTAGGCTAAATGTGAATTGTAAGGTGCTATTTTTTGAAGCATTTTATGTATGTAAATCTATTTTAAAAGCGGTGAACTTAAAATTTAAATTCCTTGTGCGAATCTGGCTCATACGCTGAACCCGACACTTGTTCATGTCAATCAGTGGTCTTTAAGACAAGTTGTAAGACAAGTGAGTTTTCAAACATCGAAATCAATTGTTACACGTGATGTGAGCTGTCATACACAACGTAGATAATTTGTTATCTTATACGTAGTTGTAAGCATTTTACGAAGCAATCATATTCTGGCAGTTTGAATGTAGCTGCAGTTTTGCTAGAAACGTGTATGACTTTTTAAGAGGAGTTTATTTTCTCTAAATTTGTTTATTTGTTTATGATTTATTTTTCAGAGAGGCAATGAGATTAACTAGGGCAGCAGCATTAAAAGGAACTGATGAAGTGCAAGTACCAAATCATATTGATATTGGAAAGAAAGGGAGATCGTTTGAGTTCTGCCATGTTGGATCAAGGATCGAATTTTTGGAGTGTGATTTGAAAAAGGAGGACGTCGCAAGTGTTGAAAGTATCATGAGCTGGATTGAAAATTCTGTTTTGTAGGAAATGAAAACCAAGTACAATAATGATACATTTGCCTTTGATATTTTTGTCTCATTTGGTGAATTACTTTCAAGGCAACAGCCTTTTTATCTGAAATTCCATGAATGAATTGTTATCATTGTTATCGATCCCAGATGGAACATAAAGAGTTCTACAGAATTCATGCAATACCCAGCTGCCAAAGAAACACTGGTTACGTGACCAAAATTGAATGGTTTGTGCCTACGGCCTGGGGGCTGCTCTATGATCCATAGGGAAAAATGGACATATGCAGATCAAATTGAGTATATAAATGAAATGATAGAAAAGATGAGAATATATCATACAAATAATTGTGCCTTGAAAAGCAACTGAACATAACTATGGAAAACTAAACAGATTCAACTTTTTGAAGAATTCTGTCTCAAAGCGAATCAAGCATCGCTCCTGTTCATAAAATGTACTTTAACTTCAAATCATCATTTCTTTTAAAGTATTGGCTGAAGACAGTGGCATTCTTAGGGGTTATTTGCTAGGGACGCACTTTAATTGCTGGGAGAAATAGCGCCTACTTGATTAATATTGACTTAAACTTATATTGGCAGCTATGTCAGGTGGATATAATTAGGAATAGATCTCCCTTAATAATGAGGGGCCGGCTGCACCGTTCTCTATAAGAGTAGTGATTCCTTTTTGGTTAACATTCCGACTTACACGTTTTTCTTTTAATAAGGAACCGCCTTATAATGAACCGCTTTGTACGGAGCCACTTTATAAGGAACCTACATCTAGAAGGCTAAGAATACTAAGAAACTTTTCCTGCTAAGGAACTCTTATCGCTGTAAACAATCGAGAATTAGGAAGGCAAATTCGCATAAACTGTGTGCAATCCTTGTAACACGTGGCTCACGTGCAGATTTCTGTTGAAACTTGTAGTTTCTGTAGTGCCCTGTCTTAGTATTACCATGTCTGTGACACTGAATGTGCAGTTAAAAGTAAGGAACTAGTAAAGAACGTTTGGTACTAAAGTGTAGTCAAAAGAGGTCTGGAAATAAGGAAGTTTTAAAGCTAGGCCTGTTGCTAGGGACAATGCCTGCCAGAAGTAGTTGGAACACCCACACAATTGTATTGATTTCCGACTCCTGCCTCTCCTCCTTGATCCCACTTATAATGTAGACCCCCTCCCCCCTCAAACAATGTTGATTCGATAGCGAGAACCAGTAGCTTTATAAACACGCATCACTTTTGGCCATCGAGTTGCCCATATTTGCTTCATACAACATTGTTTAACGGGGGAGGGGATGCTATAGCTCATCTATAGCGTAAATCATAGCAACAGGCACCGCGGAACAGGGGGGCTGGGGGTCTATAGCCCCCCACTTTTTTCGATAATAAACAATAATGTTTCAAAGAGGTCAAAAGAATTCGCTAATGATTGATTAATGTAGTTTTTCCGGTACTCAAAGGCGGCATCTGAATTGAGCACTAGTATTGTGCTGCAGGGATTACGTTTTTGTTACATCGTGACGTCAATAATAGTGTAATATAGCCACTTCGCTAAATTTTAGCCCCCCCCCCCCCACTTTCAGACTGCTCCGCGGTCCCTGAGCAAGTGTTCCAATACTTTTGACAGGCATTGTAGGTGCCTCATTAGAAGTAATGACAACGTTTACCAATGAAATAGCTTTACCAAGTCCAAATCCACCGATTGTAAATATCTACTATCAAGTGTTTCATGTTTCATTGGTCTTAAATTAGTCAAAATTCAAGGCAAAACTCAGAACTTCAGTGTTTACTTGTCTCTTTATTACTTGAATGGCAGTAAATATGAAGTGAAAATTAAGGAACTGTTAAGAAACTTTTAGCACTACAATAACTAGACCTCCAGCTAGGTTCCTTATAAAAAGTGAAGCGCGTAGAGGAAATTCTACGGCTGTTGCTGGCTATGCAGCTACAATATTCGCCAAAAGCCCTAGGACACTTTGCACTTTGGCATTTTGCGCCAACCTTTTACCCCCTCTTTCCTCTGCATAATATTGTTTTTTGGAGCAGTGCATGCGATAATAGAAAAGGTTCACTTGGATAACAAGTGCAATTGTCTCATGGACGAAACAATATTGTTCTAGGGGGGATGGGGTGCCATGTAGAGCACAGGGATGGCGAGAAAATGGAGAGGGATGTGGCGTTTTATCGTTGTTTGTATTTGTCCTACAGACTTTTGGCGGGCTTTGTAGCGTCTGAAAGCGTAGAAAAGTCACTATGTCATTTAGCGCCCAAGCCATATTCGTGGGGGGGGCACTTCCCCTGCCCCCGGGCCACCTTGCCACTGGTTAATGATAAAATATTATGAATTACATTTCCAGCTGCCAATTACTTTGTCATAGTAATCAGATCATTCACATAGGCGCTTCGATTTTTTCGGAACTTCCAATAAAAAGCAATAAGGTTGTTGAGTTGGCCAGTTTGCTTGATGTTTCATGATCCTTGAGGCTGAACAGTTTCAATGTTATTGACATCATGCTATGGTTTTGATGATTTTATTTACAAGATCCTATCCACTTACCAAATATGCTCTTCTTCTTTAAGCATTTTGATATTGTTGACTTTTGAGCATAGATCAATCTGCTCACAAATACTTTTGATAGTTTGCATGTAGTGCTTTCGTTGGGGATGCTAAAGTCTATTCCCTATTCTGTGCCAAAGTATAAACAAATCGATCTAACTTACAGAGGAATTCAGCTCGAGGGTTGCTCTGTAGCAAATTATCTCTTGTGACTATCAAGTGACATTGGAAGAAGATTGATAAAGCAACAGAATACCGAATCTAAAACTCTTATGTATTATCAAACAACGATGGCAAATCTGCCTGTTGATCAAACTAAAACTGTTAATTTATTTCATATTGGCTGTGTAGATCATCCTTGGCTTACACTCTTGACATGCGGAGGCACGGTATGCTCTGTGTGCAGGAGCGTATCTAGAAACAACATGTCAAACCTTTATCCGGGATAGTGTATGAACAGGTACGAAGTTGCAAGTAACAGCAGCTTTACACAAAACGCATTCGCTAAGGTTTAAGGTAAAGCTAAATCGGCTCTGTATCTCATGAAGCAGAAGTTTTGTCTTGACAAAACCACTCCCTGGTGAAGTGTCGGCCATATTTGAATTCGCGGAAGGAGACAGGCCAAGTATCAACGTTGAAATCCGACAATATCAAAGTCGTTTCAGTGATACTCTTATTATAGTTCTATTCTGTGTATAACAAAGCATTGCATAGTTTGCAATTTACAAGATTTATCTATCTTGCTTACGTGTTTACTTGGCAAAAAGGGAGACTTCATCTTCGAGTTGAGCTGATAGAAGGCGGCAGCTGGTGCTGTACGAAAATGAGTGAATTGGAACAGCTAAGACAAGAAGCTGAAGCTTTAAAAGGCCAGATTCGGGTATGGATGCTCTGTAGTAGATATTTTTTAAACACCCTAGTTTAGAATTTAGGCAAATGCAGCAGAAAGCAAATTATTTTTTGTTGTTTGCCTTGTTGGGTCCCCCATCCTGAACATGTCGAAGGTAAACTGCAAGAGCACTAACACAATTTGTCACTGAGCGTTTCGTCTTCCAAGTTTCTGCACGCTGCTTTTTCATTTCGTTGTATCGTGATGAGAAGTACAGTACAAAAGGTTGGCCGGAAGAGAGTTGAGGCATGGAGTGAGTGGCCTAGCCTGACTTAGATGAAACTCGTCTCGACTTATGCGCCAGCAAGTGCATTGCGCAACGCACGAAAGAAAATTGCATGTCTTATGTTGTAGCTTGCGTTAAAATAATATTATTTAATGGTGGTGGTATTGTCTATAAATGAAAGGGTTTTAAAATCTAGATGTAATTGCGTTTTTGTGTAAATGATACCCTGTGGTCGAGGATGAATCCATAATATCGTCTACAGACATAATTTTGATAGTTTTTTTATGTGTTCGCCGTCTAATTCTCCGTAGGATGTACGTAATATCTACATAGAATGCTGTGGTAGTTATTTATTGTGCATTGGCACTTGAAATGCCGTATGGCACGTTGGTGGAAAAGAAAGCGAGATTAACTGGAGCTAGCTTTTACTTTCCTTTCTTTTCAACGGCCCATTAGCTGTTCTGCACGATTGTTTTGCTCCTGGTCTCCAGTAGGCTGTCATCCAAAATTTATGTTATCTTCTACTTGGCTATAAAGATGTGGGTAGAGAAGTGATCTGCGCAAGGAACAGGTTTTGTTCACATGTTTCAACATTACCTGTAAGAATGGAATGTAACTAATGATATAAAAAGCACCATTGACTTATACAGCTTTTGTATGATAGTGGAGATGATTTGTGATAAATAACTTAAGAAATTGTAGAAGATAGAGATGACTATGGTGAAGGGGAAGTGTTATGTTATGTCCCAAGCAGAAACTTAATATCAATATTCACACACAGATATATATATATATATATATATATATTATTTATTTATTTATTTATTTCCTTACTTATTTAACAAGTGCCTCGCTGGATTTTGTTAGATGCCACTAGATTTCATTAGATTTCATCAGATTTCATTGATTTCTTTATGTAGGATGCCAGAAAAGCTGCTGCGGATACAAATTTTCTTTCGGTTTGTTACATTTAAAAAATTTTATCCATTTTATTAGTCTTCATTTCCAAAGTGTTATTCCAATGTTTATTCATCTTGTTTCAGTATTATTTTAAATCTCATTAGAATGTAAGAAACCAGAAGTGTATATATATTTGATTCCAAATTCATAATCTGAAAAGTGTTGATAAAAGAGTTGACTTGATAGCATTCCATTTTTAAATAGGTGACACAGAATGTTGATCCAGTGGGAAGAGTTCAAATGAGAACAAGGAGGACATTACGAGGTCATCTTGCTAAAATATATGCTATGCACTGGGCAAGTGATTCTAGGTATGTACTTGTGCATTAGTGAATGCTGCCTTTATGATCCTTTATATCACTTGAAAGTATATCTGATTATCTGCTGCCTGATTGCAACCTTTCCTCGTTCAGAGCTAGAAAACTTGTTTTACTTCCTGGGAACCTTAGTATCTAGCTGAAAGTTTTTGAAAGATGTCTAAGGGATTGGAACTACACAATTTCTGTTTGCACATGTTGTATCAATTTTTGATCCATTCTTCTATTTATCTACATATTAACTGTTATGTCACTATTATATAATGCAATTTCAAATCAAGAGAGCCCATGATTTTGTTCTCCTATGCTTATTTGAGTTATGTCATTAGAGCTTCATACTTATTTAAACAGTTCAAGATTTCCCCATAAGAAGTTCTGCAAGTATTTGTTACCCAAAAATTTCTGGGAACTAGCATCTCAGATTCTGATACTTTTCTACCTCTATCTGTCTCAATTTTTGTATTTTTGCTTGCTGTGAAGTTTAAAAGCTGTACAAACAATGCAAGCCAGTCATACCAAAAGGAGATACCTGGTTATTAAATTTCAACTTTGACCAGTAATTACTATTGTATATAGAGAAGTAGAAGGAAGAATTTTATTTGATTTTCTTGTTAATTTTCCATTGTTTATATGTACTCAGGAGTTTGGTCAGTGCCTCTCAAGATGGAAAACTCATAGTGTGGGATTCATATACCACAAACAAAGTAGGGTTTGCTTATTGTATTAAAATGCTTGTATTAAAAAGTATATATAAATAAGGTGCAGTGCACTACATAACCCCTCGTGTCAAACAATTCCTTGAATATTTTAATTTACAGAAGACTGTAGTTTAGGCAACTACAATTGTTAGTGAAACTATTTTTAGGATTTTTTGTTTACGTTTGAGTTAATTCTGAAGAATCTTTGTTTCAGTATTTTTGACATGCTTTATTGCCATGTATCCAGATTAGCAGATGTATTGAAAATTGTTTAATGCATTAATTTACCCCCATGTTATCATTAACTTGATAGGTTCATGCTATTCCACTTCGTTCAAGTTGGGTTATGACATGTGCTTATGCTCCCTCGGGAAATTTTGTTGCTTGTGGTATGTTGCCTATTTTGTATTCATTGAGTGCAAACTGAACATGGTGTCCTCTTATTAAGGTGTGTCATTTTTTGGCCTAAAATGGCCAGAGGCTAAAAGGCAATAATTTTAACTTAATAGAACTTAAGAATGCACCTCCACATGCTTGTGGAGCTCATTCGTTTTTTGAATGAAGTAGCAATTTTAAAGCTTTGAAGGAACAGGTAATACTGTCAATTTTAGTAGCAATTTGCATACCCAGTGTTTCAAGAGTTAACATGCATGATATATATGTGTGAAAATACGGTTAGTTTAGCTTATCCATCAAGAGTCAATTAGACTTCATGACAGGTCTCCATGACAGCTTCTGTATTAAAGAAAGAGCTACTTTAATCCATGATAAAGCTTTTTAGCCAGTTTAAGAAAGTTCTAACCATACATATACTTACGTGTTCTGATAATGGACTTTGTCACCACAAGTTTTATGATGA
Source organism: Mastigias papua (assembly GCA_964019165.1). NCBI lineage: Eukaryota > Metazoa > Cnidaria > Scyphozoa > Rhizostomeae > Mastigiidae > Mastigias > Mastigias papua. The sequence continues at coordinate 12,213,512 of OZ025285.1, read as the reverse complement.
TGATTCGTCCATTTTAGGTGGCCTTGACAACATCTGCTCAATTTATAGTTTGAGGAACAGGGAAGGGAATGTAAGAGTGAGCAGAGAACTTCCCGGCCACACAGGTATTCCATTTGTTTGTTTCTTATTTTACTCTTTGTTGGAAAGTGGATCAAGTTGATAAGTGGATCATATTATCTATATTACTGTCAAAAATGTTTGGTTTGTAGTCAAATGCATTTAGTTGGAAATATATCAAGGGAATTTTTTTAAGGTTATTTATCCTGTTGTCGATTCTTGGATGATAGTCAGATTCTCACCAGTTCTGGAGACACAACTTGGTATGTAGCAAATGCTGTTGCTTTGACCATTATTAGATAGTGTCTGCAATTTTTATAATTTCTTTTTATGCAACTTCCAAACTGACCTTGCAATATTTTTGTCAAGAGCCATAGCCCCAGGGGTAACGTGAGATTTAAGAGAGAGGAGATTCCTAGTTGTCTTGCGTATCTTTGCTGTTGTTATGAAAGAAGTTTGTAAGTTGAGATTTGTATACACCTGTTTATTTCATGTGATGGTGATGGTGTGCAGCACGGCTGACTTGATGACTTCTTTCATGGTTTTCTTCAATTGACCTTTGGAATATAAGTAAAGTATACAACTTAATCACATGTTTGACTGATGGACCTTTGACCATCTTCTATACTGATTTTAATTCTTGTTGTTGTTTCTTTGTTGCTTAGTTCCCTGTGGGATATAGAGACTGGGCAGCAATTGACATCATTTCTTGGACACACTGGTGATGTTATGAGCTTGTCTCTTTGCAATGATGGTGGAAGAACATTCGTTTCAGGTGCTTGTGATGCATCAGCTAAGGTTTGTCCTAAGCATCATTTAATTTCTATTTGGTAATATCAAACCAGTTTGTGTCAGATTCTTTCGAGTTAAAGTTTACTTCATTTTGTTAAACTGCACATATTTTTATATCGATTTTCCTGGGATTTATCAATAAATTATTTCTATCTTACAAATTGCAATTTTCAGTTCTGTTCATTTTCAAGGAGGTTGAGAAATATCTATGTACCCATGGTTCCATGTTAAGTTGCTTTGATCTTGAACTGTTACTCTAGGACTAACTTGAGTGGTAAAAATTTCAATTTCTCATGGCATGCATGAAATCTTATGTCTTTGCACACCCTCATGTAATCATTATCCTGGTGTCAACCCCCTCCCCCCTTTGCATGTGTTAACAAGATTTTATCATTGTATTATTTAGAAGCGAATTATAATGGAAGCCTTCTATTAGGGGTATACATTTATGTGGTTTTTCTATGTCAGGTTTGGGACATCCGTGATGGTATGTGTAAACAGACATTTACAGGACATGAATCTGACATCAATGCTGTAGCTGTAAGTGAATACAATTTGTTTCATTTAATTTATTAGATGTGGAGATTCAACATTCGAACTTGATACATCTAATTGACTAACTGATTTCAATGCTACATTACCCTTGATGATATTGATTTCTTTCCATTTGTCTTGAAAGTGAAGAGAAGTGTTGCTGTGTTGTGGTGTTGTGGCATTGTGGCGTTGTGGCATACTTAAATAGTTGTGTTTTCCAGTTATGTTCTTTTTTAATATATATATTTTTTCATTTTTAGTATTTTCCAAATGGAATGGCATTTGGAACTGGCTCTGATGATGCAACATGCAGACTATTTGATATTAGATCTGACCAGGTATGCCTATTTGTTATTTGTCTTTCTTCTTATTAAATTATGTTTCTCATGATAGTAAGATTTGATTCACTTGTCCAGTAGAGCAGGGGTCAACAAACTTTAAACAGCAGACAAATGGATGAAGGAATGGCCACTCTGGCCATTTATATCAGCCTTCGGAATTTTATAAGAGATACGGCGGCAGGGAAGTGCCGCCGCTCTGGACGTGTGCGACGGCAGACGACGGCATTTCATAAAATTGTGTACCGTAAAGTAAGAAAACTAAATCCAACGCATAGCAAAGAGATGTTTCTATTTTCTCTTGATTAAAAACAGTTATATATTTAGTTAATGTCAACTTTTAGTTAAATTTTGTCGTAACATAAAGACAGTCAAAATTAACTTAAACAATTCAATTTTTAGGAACGGAACAGATCTTCAAACCGGTTAACTTAATTTATCTAAAAAATTTAGATTCAACATTTAGGAATAGAGTGATACGCCAATAATTAAATAACGAAATCCAGTTTAATTTTCGTCGGAGGAACTTGAAGATGACCATTCATCATCTGAAATGTCGTCAGCATTCATCTGTGCCAAAGCGTTGATCTGCTTTTCAGAAGAAGAAACTTCAACTGTACGTGAAATTCGCTGCATCGGGTAACAACTTGATGTGGACTGAAAAGAGTTAATTAAAAAAACGCGTACCAGTTCATACACACGATAGCTTCGGCAATTTTTTGCCGTCGCTATTGGTTTTTACCACAGCATTCACGGCGGCAGTGCCGAATGCCGCCGTAAATTCCTAAGGCTGTATATATACTTGTTTTACTGAATACTTGCAAGTCAGAACAGAAGCAATGAGAAAGAAGTGTTATGCCAAAATGAATAGGATGCAACAACATGAAATGCAAATGACTATGAAAAATCAGAATCAACAGGAACACAGAAACAGGTTTTAGCACATCAGTACATAACTGTAGAACAAATGATAAATCAAGCATTCTAGCATAACTTACTGTTGGTGGGCTTGATAGAATGAAATTGTGGACTAGTTCTGGCCCATGGACTGTAGCTTGGTGATCCCTCCATAAGAGTCATTTATTAGTTAAGGAAAACAATAATGTTGAATGACAAGACGTATGTAGAATTTTCATTTGGTAACATTGCAGTGTGGCACTTCTAGATTAGTCAAGTTTGGCCTGCAAAATTAGCATTTATTTTTGCCCGTGACAAAAGTCTGCCATCACATTTGAAAGATATGCACTCTAAAGTGAATTTTATTCTCTGAGTTTGGCACTTCAGAGATATATTTGGCAGCAGTTGTCTTTTGCCACTGCTATTCTTGCAAGCTACAATTCTGATTTCTTCTGTTGTTAATATAAGGTAAAGTTCACAGAGTGGCTTTGAAATAGCCCTCTAGATCAAGCAGAAATGAAGCCAGTTTAAGAAACACTGGCAGGCTGAGCTATGAAAGTAAACTTCAAGAAACTGTGTTTGCAAGAAAGTTCTTTATTAAGCTGGAATCAAAATACAAACAAATTACATACTTCAGAACACCTGAGTAGTTTACTTCATGTTTTGCAATTGCCTTACCTTGGTTATTGTTGTTATTGGAAATTTCAAGAATTTTGAGAAACATTCAAGTAGCATTTAACTGTTAAAAAGATGTGTATCCTGCTTCTCTGAAACTGTGTCATTTTTACTTATGCAGGAGCTTTGTGTCTACTCCCATGACAATATTATCTGTGGCATAACATCAGTTGCATTCTCAAAGAGTGGCCGTCTCCTTTTGGCTGGCTATGATGATTTCAATTGTAATGTTTGGGATACATTGAAGGGAGATCGTGCTGGCGTGCTTGCAGGCCACGACAATCGTGTAAGTTGCCTTGGTGTTACAGATGATGGTATGGCAGTTGCAACTGGTAGCTGGGATAGCTTCTTGCGCATTTGGAACTAACATTTTCATCAACAGTTAAAAAGACAATCAATTAACAAAAAATCAGAATGGAGAAACACTTGATTTAAGTGCTGTGTTAACAACATGATGAATACGACAGGTGAGATTGACAGAAGAAAACTCTCACTCTCTTAAGTGTATTGTAGTAGCTTTCAGTGCAATATTGAGTCATGTTGTATGTTGTAACTGACATGTTGGCGGACTACCTCCCACATATGGTAATACTTAGAGTTACAAATTCTTGATAGTGTATTTTACTCTTAATTTTGTCTTTGTTGCATAATTTATTTGTTTATTTTGCTGATGGATATGATTTTCAGCTCAATAATCAATGTGTCGGCATAACGTAATATGCACACAAGGACACAAGGGTTTGATTTTTTGTAACTGAATCAGCTTTTATTCTTAAGTTCATTCTAATTTGGCATTCACCAGTCCCAGGCCCCTAGCTGTCGTAGGGTTTATATAGTTGTGGCATTTTACAGCCAAAAAGTATCATGTTATTTTAATGTTGTTTAGCTTTCGTTCCTGCTTCTAGAATATTGTCATGTGATCCATTAGTTCAATGTAATGTCAGTATGATGTTGCTCATTTACACACCATGGCCTTATGAATATTGAAGTTTAATGGAAATATTTGTCCCATAAGTAGTGCTCCTATGAAAGCTGCCTAGCTTTTACTGCAGGATTTGCATTGGGAGAAAAGCATATGTGTGTTTGTGTGTGTGTGTATTGACCAATAACTAGACTTATGGTTGGGTGAGCATGCAATTGACAAGATAAATAGAATCTTGGGAATTGAAAAACTGTAAATTTTTGACTTCACCTAATGAGGATTTATCAAAATATGTTGAACCCATGAATGATAGGTAGAGATTTGATATTGCCGATATGTATCATATGATGTCGATAAAAAGGAATATTGTTAGTGACTTTGTGTCTTTATTTTGTTGTCATCTTCACTAGAACATTACCCTGTAGTTTGTGTAGCACAATGAATTAATGCCTTCTTTTTATAATAGTCATAAGGCAATGGTCAATTCAATCAGTATTAGATATAATAGAACCAGAAATATTGTGGAATCAGACACATTATGGAACCACCTGATACAATTTCTAGTGGGGCACATGATACTGGTAGAACCAGGGTAATACATGATATAAGGCAGTGCAGTGTCAGTTTCATGATCTGCAACTTTTGTAGTCATTTTATTTCTTAACAATAAGTATTGAAGGACATCTTAGATTTTTACATTGTAAATTGGTGGATTACTTTTCGTTCTTTTTAATTTTCAGACAGGGCCCTTATTGATAACAATACTCATAGTACTGACGAGGTTATCCTGTATAAATATTGCTCTTATTATTATTATATTATTATTATTATTACTTCTTTATACATAAATCTTATCATGGTTCGCTAGAAGACACGTTTAACTGAAATATGACAACAACAGTTAATTGAATAGACAATACAATTTAGGTACGGTAAATCCTCGAATTAGCCCCCTGAGGGCTAATTTATTTTTTATGCTTTTTTGGCGGGGGCTTATTCAAAGGGGTGCTTGTAAACTTATTTGACAATGTCGTATAAAACGCTCATTATCACAGCTCCTTTTCTCCATAATATTACAAGAACAGTCCAAATCTAAGCATTAGTCTTTATCAACGCCTTCATCATCATCTGTGGTGGGGCTTCTTAACAATTTCACGATCTAGCATAACCCATTTTTGCCTAATAAGTAAAGCTATAGCCTTGGTATTTTGCTCACAAATAACCCAAAAATGACCAAATTTGAAATTGATCGATTTTGATTGCAGATTGAAAAGTGATGCAAATGAGCCATTTTTGACCAGGAAGTAAGGCTATAGCCTTGGTATTTTGCTCAAACATCACCCAAACATGACCAAATTTGAAATTGATTGATTTTGATTGCAGATTGAACAGTGATGAAACTGAGCCATTTTTGGCCAAAAAGTAAGGCTATAGCCTTGGTATTTTGCTCAACAATCACCCAAAAATGACCATATTTGAAATTGATTGATTTTGATTGCAGATTGAAAAGTGATGAAAATGAGCCATGTTTGGCCAAAAAGTAAGGCTATAGCCTTGGTATTTTGCTCAAAAATCACCCAAAAATGACCAAATTTGAAATTGATTGATTTTGATTGCAGATTGAAAAGTGATGAAATTGAGCCATTTTTGGCCAAAAAGTAAGGCTATACCATTCGTACTTTGCTCAAACATCACCCAAACCTGACCAAATTTGACATTGATCGATTTTAATTGCAGATTGAAATGTGATGAAAGTGGGCCATTTGTGGCCACAAAGTAAGGCTATAGCCTTGGTATTTTGCTCAAAAATCACCCAAAAATGACCAACTTTGACATTGATTGATTTTGATTGCAAAATGAAACGTGATGAAAATGAGCCAGTTTTGGCCAAAAAGTAAGGCTATAGCCTTGGTATTTTGCTCAAGCATGACCCAAACATGACCAAATTTGAAATTGATTGATTTTGATTGCAGATTGAAAAGTGATGAAAATGAGCCATTTTTGGCCAAAACGTAAGGCTATAGCCTTGGTGTTTTGCTCAAATATCCCAAAAATGACCAACTTTGAACTTGATTGATTTTGATTGCAGATTGACAAGTGATGAAATTGAGCCATTTTTGGCCAAAAAGTAAGGCTATACCATTGATACTTTGCTCAAACATCACCCAAACCTGACCAAATTTGAAATTGATCGATTTTAATTGCAGATTGACATGTGATGAAAGTGGGCCATTTGTGGCCAAAAAGTAAGGCTATAGCCTTGGTATTTTGCTCAAAAATCACCCACAAATGACCGAATTTGAAATTGATTGATTTTGATTGCAGATTGAAAAGTGATGAAAATGAGCCATATTTGGCCAAATCGTAAGGCTATAGCCTTGGTATTTTGCTCAAACATCCCACAACTGACCAACTTTGAACTTGATTGATTTTAATTGCAGATTGAAAAGTGATGAAAATGAGACATTTTTGGCCAAATCGTAAGGCTATAGCCTTGGTATTTTGCTCAAACATCCCAAAAATGACCAACTTTGAACTTGATTGATTTTGATTTCAGATTGAAAAGTGATGAAAATGAGCCATTTTTGGCCAAAAGGTAAGGCTATAGCCTTGGTATTTTGCTCAAAAATCACCCAAAAATGACCAAATTTGAAATTGATTGATTTTGATTGCAGATTGAAAAGTGATGAAATTGAGCCATTTTTGGCCAAAAAGTAAGGCTATACCATTCGTACTTTGCTCAAACATCACCCAAACCTGACCAAATTTGACATTGATCGATTTTAATTGCAGATTGAAATGTGATGAAAGTGGGCCATTTGTGGCCACAAAGTAAGGCTATAGCCTTGGTATTTTGCTCAAAAATCACCCAAAAATGACCAACTTTGACATTGATTGATTTTGATTGCAAAATGAAACGTGATGAAAATGAGCCAGTTTTGGCCAAAAAGTAAGGCTATAGCCTTGGTATTTTGCTCAAGCATGACCCAAACATGACCAAATTTGAAATTGATTGATTTTGATTGCAGATTGAAAAGTGATGAAAATGAGCCATTTTTGGCCAAAACGTAAGGCTATAGCCTTGGTGTTTTGCTCAAATATCCCAAAAATGACCAACTTTGAACTTGATTGATTTTGATTGCAGATTGACAAGTGATGAAATTGAGCCATTTTTGGCCAAAAAGTAAGGCTATACCATTGATACTTTGCTCAAACATCACCCAAACCTGACCAAATTTGAAATTGATCGATTTTAATTGCAGATTGACATGTGATGAAAGTGGGCCATTTGTGGCCAAAAAGTAAGGCTATAGCCTTGGTATTTTGCTCAAAAATCACCCACAAATGACCGAATTTGAAATTGATTGATTTTGATTGCAGATTGAAAAGTGATGAAAATGAGCCATATTTGGCCAAATCGTAAGGCTATAGCCTTGGTATTTTGCTCAAACATCCCACAACTGACCAACTTTGAACTTGATTGATTTTAATTGCAGATTGAAAAGTGATGAAAATGAGACATTTTTGGCCAAATCGTAAGGCTATAGCCTTGGTATTTTGCTCAAACATCCCAAAAATGACCAACTTTGAACTTGATTGATTTTGATTTCAGATTGAAAAGTGATGAAAATGAGCCATTTTTGGCCAAAAGGTAAGGCTATAGCCTTGGTATTTTGCTCAAAAATCACCCAAAAATGACCAAATTTGAAATTGATTGATTTTGATTGCAGATTGAAAAGTGATGAAATTGAGCCATTTTTGGCCAAAAAGTAAGGCTATACCATTCGTACTTTGCTCAAACATCACCCAAACCTGACCAAATTTGACATTGATCGATTTTAATTGCAGATTGAAATGTGATGAAAGTGGGCCATTTGTGGCCACAAAGTAAGGCTATAGCCTTGGTATTTTGCTCAAAAATCACCCAAAAATGACCAACTTTGACATTGATTGATTTTGATTGCAAAATGAAACGTGATGAAAATGAGCCAGTTTTGGCCAAAAAGTAAGGCTATAGCCTTGGTATTTTGCTCAAGCATGACCCAAACATGACCAAATTTGAAATTGATTGATTTTGATTGCAGATTGAAAAGTGATGAAAATGAGCCATTTTTGGCCAAAACGTAAGGCTATAGCCTTGGTGTTTTGCTCAAATATCCCAAAAATGACCAACTTTGAACTTGATTGATTTTGATTGCAGATTGACAAGTGATGAAATTGAGCCATTTTTGGCCAAAAAGTAAGGCTATACCATTGATACTTTGCTCAAACATCACCCAAACCTGACCAAATTTGAAATTGATCGATTTTAATTGCAGATTGACATGTGATGAAAGTGGGCCATTTGTGGCCAAAAAGTAAGGCTATAGCCTTGGTATTTTGCTCAAAAATCACCCACAAATGACCGAATTTGAAATTGATTGATTTTGATTGCAGATTGAAAAGTGATGAAAATGAGCCATATTTGGCCAAATCGTAAGGCTATAGCCTTGGTATTTTGCTCAAACATCCCACAACTGACCAACTTTGAACTTGATTGATTTTAATTGCAGATTGAAAAGTGATGAAAATGAGACATTTTTGGCCAAATCGTAAGGCTATAGCCTTGGTATTTTGCTCAAACATCCCAAAAATGACCAACTTTGAACTTGATTGATTTTGATTTCAGATTGAAAAGTGATGAAAATGAGCCATTTTTGGCCAAAAGGTAAGGCTATAGCCTTGGTATTTTGCTCAAAAATGACCCAAACATGACCAAATTTGAAACTGATTGATTTTGATTTCAGATTGAAAAGTGATGACAATGAGCCATTTTTGGCCAAAAAGTAAGGCTATAGCCTTGGTATTTTGCTCAAAAATCATCCAACGATGACCAAATTTGAAATTGATTGATTTTGATTGCAGATTGAAAAGTGATGAAAATGAGCCATGTTTGGCCAAAAAGTAAGGCTATAGCCTTGGTATTTTCCTCACAAATCACCCAAAAATGACCAAATTTGAAATTGATTGATTTTGATTGCAAATTGAAAAGTGATGAAAATGAGCCATATTTGGCCAAAAAGTAAGGCTATAGCCTTGGTGGTATGCTCACACATCATCCAAAGATGACCAAATTTGAAATTGATTGATTTTGATTGCAGATTGAAAAGTGATGAAGATGTGCCATGTTTGGCCAAAAAGTAAGGCTATAGCATTGGTATTTTCCTCAAAAATCATCCAAAGATGACCAAATTTGAAATTGATTGGTTTTGATTGCAGATTGAAAAGTGATGAAAATGAGCCATGTTTGGCCAAAAAGTAAGGCTATAGCCTTGGTATGTTGCTCAAAAATCACCCAAAAATGACGAAATTTGAAATTGATTGATTTTGATTGCAGATTGAAATGTGATGAAAATGAGCCATTTTTGGCCAAAAGGTAAGGCTATAGCCTTGGTATTTTGCTCAAACATCCCAAAAATGACCAACTTTGAACTTGATTGATTTTGATTGCAGATTGAAAAGTGATGACATTGAGCCATTTTTGGCCAAAAAGTAAGGCTATACCATTGGTACTTTGCTCAAACATCACCCAAACCTGACCAACTTTGACATTGATCGATTTCAATTGCAGATTGAAAAGTGATGAAAGTGGGCCATTTGTGGCCAAAAAGTAAGGCTATAGCCTTGGTATTTTGCTCAAAAATCACCCACAAATGACCAAATTTGAAATTGATTGATTTTGATTGCAGATTGAAAAGTGATGAAAATGAGCCATTTTTGGCCAAATCGTAAGGCTATAGCCTTGGTATTTTGCTCAAACATCCCACAAATGACCAACTTTGAACTTGATTGATTTTGATTGCAGATTGAAAAGTGATGAAAATGAGACATTTTTGGCCAAACAGTAAGGCTATAGCCTTGGTATTTTGCTCAAAAATCATCCAAAGATGACCAAATTTGAAATTGATTGATTTTGATTGCAGATTGAAAAGTGATGAAAATGAGCCATTTTTGGCCAAAAGGTAAGGCTATAGCCTTGGTATTTTGCTCACAACTGACCTAAACATGACCAAATTTGAAACTGATTGATTTTGATTTCAGATTGAAAAGTGATGAAAATGAGCCATTTTTGGCCAAAAAGTAAGGCTATAGCCTTGGTATTTTGCACAAAAATCATCCAAAGATGACCAAATTTGAAATTGATTGATTTTGATTGTAGATTGAAAAGTGATGAAAATGAGCCATTTTTGGCCAAAAAGTAAGGCTATAGCCTTGGTGGTTTGCTCAAAAATCATCCAAAGATGACCAAATTTGAAATTGATTGATTTTGATTGCAGATTGAAAAGTGATGAAAATGAGCCATTTTTGGCCAAAAGGTAAGGCTATAGCCTTGGTATTTTGCTCACAACTGATCCAAACATGACAAATTTGAAACTGATTGATTTTGATTTCAGATTGAAAAGTGATGAAAATGAGCCATTTTTGGCCAAAAAGTAAGGCTATAGCCTTGGTATTTTGCACAAAAATCATCCAAAGATGACCAAATTTGAAATTGATTGATTTTGATTGTAGATTGAAAAGTGATGAAGATGAGCCATTTTTGGCCAAAAAGTAAGGCTATAGCCTTGGCATTTTGCTCACAAATCATCCAAAGATGACCAAATTTGAAATTGATTGGTTTTGATTGCAGATTGAAAAGTGATGAAAATGAGCCATGTTTGGCCAAAAAGTAAGGCTATAGCCTTGGTATGTTGCTCAAAAATCACCCAACAATGACCAAATTTGAAATTGATTGATTTTGATTGCAGATTGAAAAGTGATGAAAATGAGCCATTTTTGGCCAAAACGTAAGGCTATAGCCTTGGTATTTTGCTCAAACATCCCAAAAATGACCAACTTTGAACTTGATTGACTTTTGATTGCAGATTGAAAAGTGATGAAATTGAGCCATTTTTGGCCATAAAGTAAGGCTATACCATTGGTACTTTGCTCAAACATCACCCAAACCTGACCAACTTTGACATTGATCAATTTCAATTGCAGATTGAAAAGTGATGAAAATGAGCCATTTGTGGCCAAAAAGTAAGGCTATAGCCTTGGTATTTTGCTCAAAAATCACCCGCAAATGACCAAATTTGAAATTGATTGATTTTGATTGCAGATTGAAAAGTGATGAAAATGAGCCATATTTGGCCAAATCGTAAGGCTATAGCCTTGGTATTTTGCTCAAACATCCCAAAACTGACCAACTTTGAACTTGATTGATTTTGATTGCAGATTGAAAAGTGATGAAAATGAGACATTTTTGGCCAAAAAGTAAGGCTATAGCCTTGGTGGTTTGCTCAAAAATCATCCAAAGATGACCAAATTTGAAATTGATTGATTTTGATTGCAGATTGAAAAGTGATGAAATTGAGCCATTTTTGGCCAAAAGGTAAGGCTATAGCCTTGGTATTTTGCTCAACATGACCCAAACATGACCAAATTTGAAACTGATTGATTTTGATTTCAGATTGAAAAGTGATGAAAATGAGCCATTTTTGGCCAAAAAGTAAGGCTATAGCCTTGGTATTTTGCTCAAAAATCATCCAAAGATGACAAAATTTGAAATTTATTGATTTTGATTGTAGTTTGAAAAGTGATGAAAATGAGCCATGTTTGGCCAAAAAGTAAGGCTATAGCCTTGGTATTTTCCTCAAAAATCACCCAAAAATGACCAAATTTGAAACTGATTGATTTTGATTGCAAATTCAAAAGTGATGAAAATGAGCCATATTTGGCCAAAAAGTAAGGCTATAGCCTTGGTGGTATGCTCACACATCATCCAAAGATGACCAACTTTGACATTGATCGATTTCAATTGCAGATTGAAAAGTGATGAAAGTGGGCCATTTGTGGCCAACAAGTAAGGCTATAGCCTTGGTATGTTGCTCAAACATCACCCACAAATGACCAAATTTGAAATTGATTGATTTTGATTTCAGATTGAAAAGTGATGAAAATGAGCCATTTTGGGCCAAAAAATAAGGCTATAGCCTTGGTATTTTGCTCAAAAATCATCCAAAGATGACCAAATTTGAAATTGATTGGTTTTGATTGCAGATTGAAAAGTGATGAAAATGAGCCATGTTTGGCCAAAAAGTAAGGCTATAGCCTTGGTATTTTGCTCAAAAATCACCCAAAAGTGACCAAATTTGAAATTGATTGATTTTGATTGCAGATTGAAAAGTGATGAAAATGAGCCATATTTGGCCAAATCGTAAGGCTATAGCCTTGGTATTTTGCTCAAACATCATCCAAAGATGACCAAATTTGAAATTGATTGGTTTTGATTGCAGATTGAAAAGTGATGACAATGAGCCATGTTTGGCCAAAAAGTAAGGCTATAGCCTTGGTATTTTGCTCAAAAATCACCCAAAAATGACCAAATTTGAAATTGATTGATTTTGATTGGAGATTGAAAAGTGATGAAAATGAGCCATTTTTGGCCAAAACGTAAGGCTATAGCCTTGGTACTTTGCTCAAACATCACCCAAACCTGACCAACTTTGACATTGATCGATTTCAATTGCAGATTGAAAAGTGATGAAAGTGGGCCATTTGTGGCCAAAAAGTAAGGCTATAGCCTTGGTATGTTGATCAAACATCACCCACAAATGACCAAATTTGAAATTGATTGATTTTGATTGCAGATTGAAAAGTGATGAAAATGAGCCATTTTTGGCCAAAAAATAAAGCTATAGCCTTGGTATTTTGCTCAAATATCATCCAAAGATGACCAAATTTGAAATTGATTGGTTTTGATTGCAGATTGAAAAGTGATGAAAATGAGCCATGTTTGGCCAAAAAGTAAGGCTATAGCCTTGGTATTTTGCTCAAACATCACCCAAAAGTGACCAAATTTGAAATTGATTGATTTTGATTGCAGATTGAAAAGTGATGAAAATGAGCCATTTTTGGCCAAAACGTAAGGCTATAGCCGTGGTATTTTGCTCAAACATCCCAAAAATGACCAACTTTGAACTTGATTGATTTTGATTGCAGATTGAAAAGTGATGAAATTGAGCCATTTTTGGCCAAAAAGGAAGGCTATACCATTCGTACTTTGCTCAAACATCACCCAAACCTGACCAACTTTGACATTGATCGATTTCAATTGCAGATTGACAAGTGATGAAAGTGGGCCATTTGTGGCCAAAAAGTAAGGCTATAGCCTTGTTATTTTGCTCAAACATCACCCACAAATGACCAAATTTGAAATTGATTGATTTTGATTGCAGATTGAAAAGTGATGAAAATGAGACATTTTTGGCCAAACAGTAAGGCTATAGCCTTGGTGGTTTGCTCAAAACTCATCCAAAGATGACCAAATTTGAAATTGATTGATTTTGATTGCAGATTGAAAAGTGATGAAAATGAGCCATTTTTGGCCAAAAGGTAAGGCTATAGCCTTGGTATTTTGCTCAAAAATCACCCAAAAATGACCAAATTTGAAATTGATTGATTTTGATTGCAGATTGAAAAGTGATGAAAATGAGCCATTTTCGGCCAAAACGTAAGGCTATAGCCTTGGTATTTTGCTCAAAAATCATCCAAAGATGACCAAATTTGAAATTGATTGATTTTGATTGTAGATTGAAAAGTGATGAAAATGAGCCATGTTTGGCCACAAAGTAAGGCTATAGCCTTGGTATTTTCCTCAACAATCACCCACAAATGACCAAATTTGAAATTGATTGATTTTGATTGCAAATTGAAAAGTGATGAAAATGAGCCATATTTGGCCAGAAATTAAGGCTATAGCCTTGGTGGTATGCTCAAACATCATCCAAAGATGACCAAATTTGAAATTGATTGATTTTGATTGCAGATTGACAAGTGATGAAGATGAGCCATTTTTGGCCAAAAAGTAAGGCTATAGCCTTGGTATTTTCCTCAACAATGACCCAAACATGACCAAATTTGAAATTGATTGATTTTGATTTCAGAATGAAAAGTGATGAAAATGAGCCAGTTTTGGCCAAAAAGTAAGGCTATAGCCTTGGTGGTTTGCTCAAATATCATCCAAAGATGACCAAATTTGAAATTGATTGATTTTGATTGCAGATTGAAAAGTGATGAAAATGAGCCATTTTTGGCCAAAAGGTAAGGCTATAGCCTTGGTATTTTGCTCAACAATCATCCAAAGATGACCAAATTTGAAACTGATTGATTTTGAGTTTAGATTGAAAAGTGATGACAATGAGCCATGTTTGGCCAAAAAGTAAGGCTATAGCCTCGGTATTTTGCTCAAACATCATCCAAAGATGACCAAATTTGAAATTTATTGATTTTGATTGCAGAATGAAAAGTGATGAAAATGAGCCATTTTTGGCCAAAACGTAAGGCTATAGCCTTGGTATTTCGCTCAAACATCCCAAAAATGACCAACTTTGAACTTGATTGAGTTTGATTGCAGATTGAAAAGTGATGAAAATGAGCCATTTTTGGCCAAAAGGTAAGGCTATAGCCTTGGTATTTTGCTCAAAAATCACCCAAAAATGACCAAATTTGAAATTGATTGATTTTGATTGCAGATTGAAAAGTGATGAAAATGAGCCATTTTTGGCCAAAACGTAAGGCTATAGCCTTGGTATTTTGCTCAAAAATCATCCAAAGATGACCAAATTTGAAATTGATTGATTTTGATTGCAGATTGAACAGTGATGAAATTGAGCCATTTTTGGCCAAAAAGTAAGGCTATACCATTGGTACTTTGCTCAAACATCACCCAAACCTGACCAACTTTGACATTGATCGATTTCAATTGCAGATTGAAAAGTGATGAAAGTGGGCCATTTGTGGCCAAAACGTAAGGCTATAGCCTTGGTATTTTGCTCAAAAATCATCCAAAGATGACCAAATTTGAAATTGATTGGTTTTGATTGCAGATTGAAAAGTGATGAAAATGAGCCATGTTTGGCCAAAAAGTAAGGCTATAGCCTTGGTATTTTGCTCAAAAATCACCCAAAAATGACCAAATTTGAAATTGATTGATTTTGATTGCAGATTGAAAAGTGATGAAAATGAGCCATTTTTGGCCAAAACGTACGGCTATAGCCTTGGTATTTTGCTCAAACATCCCAAAGATGACCAAAGTTGAAATTGATTGATTTTGATTGCAGATTGAAAAGTGATGAAAATGAGCCATGTTTGGCCAAAAAGTAAGGCTATAGCCTTGGTATTTTCCTCAAAAATCACCCAAACATGACCAAATTTGAAATTGATTGATTTTGATTGCAAATTGAAAAGTGATGAAAATGAGCCAGTTTTGGCCGAAAAGTAAGGCTATAGCCTTGGTATTTTGCTCAAACATCACCCAAACCTGACCAAATTTGACACTGATTGATTTTGATTTCAGATTGAAAAGTGATGAAAATGAGCCATTTTTGGCCAAAAAGTAAGGCTATAGCCTTGGTATTTTGCTCAAAAATCATCCAAAGATGACCAAAGTTGAAATTGATTGATTTTGATTGCAGATTGAAAAGTGATGAAAATGAGCCATGTTTGGCCAAAAAGTAAGGCTATAGCCTTGGTATTTTCCTCAAAAATCACCCAAAAATGACCAAATTTGAAATTGATTGATTTTGATTGCAGATTGAAAAGTGATGAAAATGAGCCATTTTTGGCCAAATCGTAAGGCTATAGCCTTGGTATTTTGCTCAAACATCCCAAAAATGACCAACTTTGAACTTGATTGATTTTGATTGCAGATTGAAAAGTGATGAAAATGAGACATTTTTGGCCAAACAGTAAGGCTATAGCCTTGGTGGTTTGCTCACAAATCATCCAAAGATGACCAAATTTGAAATTGATTGATTTTGATTGCAGATTGAAAAGTGATGAAAATGAGCCATTTTTGGCCAAAAGGTAAGGCTATAGCCTTGGTATTTTGCTCAAAAATGACCCAAACATGACCAAATTTGACACTGATTGATTTTGATTTCAGATTGAAAAGTGATGAAAATGAGCCATTTTTGGCCAAAAAGTAAGGCTATAGCCTTGGTATTTTGCTCAAAAATCATCCAAAGATGACCAAAGTTGAAATTGATTGATTTTGATTGCAGATTGAAAAGTGATGAAAATGAGCCATGTTTGGCCAAAAAGTAAGGCTATAGCCTTGGTATTTTCCTCAAAAATCACCCAAAAATGACCAAATTTGAAATTGATTGATTTTGATTGCAGATTGAAAAGTGATGAAAATGAGCCATTTTTGGCCAAATCGTAAGGCTATAG
The DNA here is from genome assembly GCA_964019165.1 of Mastigias papua. Lineage (NCBI taxonomy): Eukaryota > Metazoa > Cnidaria > Scyphozoa > Rhizostomeae > Mastigiidae > Mastigias > Mastigias papua. The sequence continues at coordinate 12,197,042 of OZ025285.1, read as the reverse complement.
CCTTGGTATTTTGCTCAAACATCCCAAAAATGACCAACTTTGAACTTGATTGATTTTGATTGCAGATTGAAAAGTGATGAAAATGAGACATTTTTGGCCAAACAGTAAGGCTATAGCCTTGGTGGTTTGCTCAAAAATCATCCAAAGATGACCAAATTTGAAATTGATTGATTTTGATTGCAGATTGAAAAGTGATGAAAATGAGCCATTTTTGGCCAAAAGGTAAGGCTATAGCCTTGGTATTTTGCTCAAAAATGACCCAAACATGACCAAATTTGACACTGATTGACTTTGATTTCAGATTGACAAGTGATGAAAATGAGCCATTTTTGGCCAAAAAGTAAGGCTATAGCCTTGGTATTTTGCTCAAAAATCATCCAAAGATGACCAAAGTTGAAATTGATTGATTTTGATTGCAGATTGAAAAGTGATGAAAATGAGCCATGTTTGGCCAAACAGTAAGGCTATAGCCTTGGTATTTTCCTCAAAAATCACCCAAACATGACCAAATTTGAAATTGATTGATTTTGATTGCAGATTGAACAGTGATGAAGATGAGCCATTTTTGGCCAAAAAGTAAGGCTATAGCCTTGGTATTTTGGTCAAAAATCACCCAAACATGACCAAATTTGAAATTGAATGATTTTGATTGCAAATTGACAAGTGATGAATATGAGCCATATTTGGCCAAAAAGTAAGGCTATAGCCTTGGTGGTTTGCTCAAACATCATCCAAAGATGACCAAATTTGAAATTGATTGATTTTGATTGCAGATTGACAAGTGATGAAGATGAGCCAGTTTTGGCCAAAAAGTAAGGATATAGCCTTGGTATTTTGCTCAAAAATGACCCAAACATGACCAAATTTGAAACTGATTGATTTTGATTTCAGATTGAAAAGTGATGAAAATGAGCCATTTTTGGCCAAAAAGTAAGGCTATAGCCTTGGTATTTTGCTCAAAAATCATCCAAAGATGACCAAATTTGAAATTGATTGATTTTGATTGCAGATTGAAAAGTGATGAAAATGAGCCATGTTTGGCCAAAAAGTAAGGCTATAGCCTTGGTATTTTCCTCAAAAATCACCCAAAAATGACCAAAGTTGAAATTGATTGATTTTGATTGCAGATTGAAAAGTGATGAAAATGAGCCATTTTTGGCCAAATCGTAAGGCTATAGCCTTGGTATTTTGCTCAAACATCCCAAAAATGACCAACTTTGAAATTGATTGATTTTGATTGCAGATTGAAAAGTGATGAAAATGAGACATTTTTGGCCAAACAGTAAGGCTATAGCCTTGGTGGTTTGCTCAAATATCATCCAAAGATGACCAAATTTGAAATTGATTGATTTTGATTGCAGATTGAAAAGTGATGAAAATGAGCCATTTTTGGCCAAAAGGTAAGGCTATAGCCTTGGTATTTTGCTCAAAAATGACCCAAACATGACCAAATTTGACACTGATTGATTTTGAGTTTAGATTGAAAAGTGATGAAAATGAGCCATTTTTGGCCAAAAAGTAAGGCTATAGCCTCGGTATTTTGCTCAAAAATCATCCAAAGATGACCAAATTTGAAATTGATTGATTTTGATTGCAGATTGAAAAGTGATGAAAATGAGCCATTTTTGGCCAAAAAGTAAGGCTATAGCCTTGGTATTTTCCTCAAAAATCACCCAAAAATGACCAAATTTGAAATTGATTGATTTTGATTGCAGATTGAAAAGTGATGAAAATGAGCCATTTTTGGCCAAATCGTAAGGCTATAGCCTTGGTATTTTGCTCAAACATCCCAAAAATGACCAACTTTGAACTTGATTGATTTTGATTGCAGATTGAAAAGTGATGAAAATGAGCCATTTTTGGCCAAAAGGTAAGGCTATAGCCTTGGTATTTTGCTCAAAAATCACCCAAACATGACGAAATTTGAAACTGATTGATTTTGATTTCAGATTGAAAAGTGATGAAAATGAGCCATTTGTGGCCAAAAAGTAAGGCTATAGCCTTGGTATTTTGCTCAAAAATCATCCAAAGATGACCAAAGTTGAAATTGATTGATTTTGATTGCAGATTGAAAAGTGATGAAAATGAGCCATGTTTGGCCAAAAAGTAAGGCTATAGCCTTGGTATTTTCCTCAAAAATCACCCAAACATGACCAAATTTGAAATTGATTGATTTTGATTGCAAATTGAAAAGTGATGAAAATGAGCCATATTTGGCCAAACAGTAAGGCTATAGCCTTGGTGGTATGCTCACACATCATCCAAAGATGACCAAATTTGAAATTGATTGATTTTGATTGCAGATTGAAAAGTGATGAAGATGTGCCATTTTTGGCCAAAAAGTAAGGCTATAGCCTTGGTATTTTGCTCAAAAATCATCCAAAGATGACCAAAGTTGAAATTGATTGATTTTGATTGCAGATTGAAAAGTGATGAAAATGAGCCATGTTTGGCCAAAACGTAAGGCTATAGCCTTGGTATTTTCCTCAAAAATCACCCAAACATGACCAAATTTGAAATTGATTGATTTTGATTGCAGATTGAAAAGTGATGAAACTGAGCCATTTGTGGCCAAAAAGTAAGGCTATAGCCTTGGTATTTTGCTCACAAATCACCCAAACATGACCAAATTTGAAATTGAATGATTTTGATTGCAAATTGACAAGTGATGAATATGAGCCATATTTGGCCAAAAAGTAAGGCTATAGCCTTGGTGGTTTGCTCAAACATCATCCAAAGATGACCAAATTTGAAATTGATTGATTTTGATTGCAGATTGACACGTGATGAAGATGAGCCATTTTTGGCCAAAAAGTAAGGCTATAGCCTTGGTATTTTCCTCAACAATCACCCAAACATGACCAAATTTGAAACTGATTGATTTTGATTTCAGATTGAAAAGTGATGAAAATGAGCCATTTTTGGCCAAAAAGTAAGGCTATAGCCTTGGTATTTTCCTCCAAAATCACCCAAAAATGACCAAATTTGAAATTGATTGATTTTGATTGCAGATTGAAAAGTGATGAAAATGAGCCATTGTTGGCCAAATCGTAAGGCTATTGCCTTGGTATTTTGCTCAAACATCCCAAAAATGACCAACTTTGAACTTGATTGATGTTGATTGCAGATTGAAAAGTGATGAAAATGAGACATTCTTGGCCAAACAATAAGGCTATAGCCTTGGTGGTTTGCTCAAATATCATCCAAAGATGACCAAATTTGAAATTGATTGATTTGGATTGCAGATTGAAAAGTGATGAAAATGAGCCATTTTTGGCCAAAAAGTAAGGCTATAGCCTTGGTATTTTGCTCAAAAATCATCCAAAGATGACCAAATTTGAAATTGATTGATTTTGATTGCAGATTGAAAAGTGATGAAAATGAGACATTTTTGGCCAAACAGTAAGGCTATAGCCTTGGTGGTTTGCTCAAAAATCATCCAAAGATGACCAAATTTGAAATTGATTGATTTTGATTGCAGATTGAAAAGTGATGAAAATGAGCCATTTTTGGCCAAAAGGTAAGGCTATAGCCTTGGTATTTTGCTCAAAAATGACCCAAACATAACCAAATTTGAAACTGATTGATTTTGATTTCAGATTGAAAAGTGATGAAAATGAGCCATTTTTGGCCAAATCGTAAGGCTATAGCCTTGGTATTTTGCTCAAACATCCCACAAATGACCAACTTTGAACTTGATTGATTTTGATTGCAGATTGAAAAGTGATGAAAATGAGACATTTTTGGCCAAACAGTAAGGCTATAGCCTTGGTGGTTTGCTCACAAATCATCCAAAGATGACCAAATTTGAAATTGATTGATTTTGATTGCAGATTGAAAAGTGATGAAAATGAGCCATTTTTGGCCAAAAGGTAAGGCTATAGCCTTGGTATTTTGCTCAAAAATCACCCAAACATGACGAAATTTGAAACTGATTGATTTTGATTTCAGATTGAAAAGTGATGAAAATGAGCCATTTTTGGCCAAAAAGTAAGGCTATAGCCTTGGTATTTTGCTCAAAAATCATCCAAAGATGACCAAAGTTGAAATTGATTGATTTTGATTGCAGATTGAAAAGTGATGAAAATGAGCCATGTTTGGCCAAAAAGTAAGGCTATAGCCTTGGTATTTTCCTCAAAAATCACCCAAACATGACCAAATTTGAAATTGATTGATTTTGATTGCAAATTGAAAAGTGATGAAAATGAGCCATATTTGGCCAAACAGTAAGGCTATAGCCTTGGTGGTATGCTCACACATCATCCAAAGATGACCAAATTTGAAATTGATTGATTTTGATTGCAGATTGAAAAGTGATGAAGATGTGCCATTTTTGGCCAAAAAGTAAGGCTATAGCCTTGGTATTTTGCTCAAAAATCATCCAAAGATGACCAAAGTTGAAATTGATTGATTTTGATTGCAGATTGAAAAGTGATGAAAATGAGCCATGTTTGGCCAAAAAGTAAGGCTATAGCCTTGGTATTTTCCTCCAAAATCACCCAAACATGACCAAATTTGAAATTGATTGATTTTGATTGCAGATTGAAAAGTGATGAAACTGAGCCATTTTTGGCCAAAAAGTAAGGCTATAGCCTTGGTATTTTGCTCACAAATCACCCAAACATGACCAAATTTGAAATTGAATGATTTTGATTGCAAATTGACAAGTGATGAATATGAGCCATATTTGGCCAAAAAGTAAGGCTATAGCCTTGGTGGTTTGCTCAAACATCATCCAAAGATGACCAAATTTGAAATTGATTGATTTTGATTGCAGATTGACACGTGATGAAGATGAGCCATTTTTGGCCAAAAAGTAAGGCTATAGCCTTGGTATTTTCCTCAAAAATCACCCAAACATGACCAAATTTGAAATTGATTGATTTTGATTTCAGGTTGAAAAGTGATGAAAATGAGCCATTTTTGGCCAAAAAGTAAGGCTATAGCCTTGGTATTTTCCTCCAAAATCACCCAAAAATGACCAAATTTGAAATTGATTGATTTTGATTGCAGATTGAAAAGTGATGAAAATGAGCCATTGTTGGCCAAATCGTAAGGCTATTGCCTTGGTATTTTGCTCAAACATCCCAAAAATGACCAACTTTGAACTTGATTGATGTTGATTGCAGATTGAAAAGTGATGAAAATGAGACATTCTTGGCCAAACAATAAGGCTATAGCCTTGGTGGTTTGCTCAAATATCATCCAAAGATGACCAAATTTGAAATTGATTGATTTGGATTGCAGATTGAAAAGTGATGAAAATGAGCCATTTTTGGCCAAAAAGTAAGGCTATAGCCTTGGTATTTTGCTCAAAAATCATCCAAAGATGACCAAATTTGAAATTGATTGATTTTGATTGCAGATTGAAAAGTGATGAAAATGAGACATTTTTGGCCAAACAGTAAGGCTATAGCCTTGGTGGTTTGCTCAAAAATCATCCAAAGATGACCAAATTTGAAATTGATTGATTTTGATTGCAGATTGAAAAGTGATGAAAATGAGCCATTTTTGGCCAAAAGGTAAGGCTATAGCCTTGGTATTTTGCTCAAAAATGACCCAAACATGACCAAATTTGAAACTGATTGATTTTGATTTCAGATTGAAAAGTGATGAAAATGAGCCATTGTTGGCCAAATCGTAAGGCTATTGCCTTGGTATTTTGCTCAAACATCCCAAAAATGACCAACTTTGAACTTGATTGATGTTGATTGCAGATTGAAAAGTGATGAAAATGAGCCATTTTTGGCCAAACAATAAGGCTATAGCCTTGGTGGTTTGCTCAAATATCATCCAAAGATGACCAAATTTGAAATTGATTGATTTTGATTGCAGATTGAAAAGTGATGAAAATGAGCCATTTTTGGCCAAAAGGTAAGGCTGTAGCCTTGGTATTTTGCTCAAAAATCATCCAAAGATGACCAAATTTGACACTGATTGATTTTGAGTTTAGATTGAAAAGTGATGAAAATGAGCCATTTTTGGCCAAAAAGTAAGGCTACAGCCTCGGTATTTTGCTCAAAAATCATCCAAAGATGACCAAATTTGAAATTTATTGATTTTGATTGTAGATTGAAAAGTGATGAAAATGAGCCATTTTTGGCCAAAAAGTAAGGCTATAGCCTTGGTATTTTGCTCAAAAATCACCCAAAAATGACCAAATTTGAAATTGATTGATTTTGATTGCAGATTGAAAAGTGATGAAAATGAGCCATTTTTGGCCAAATCGTAAGGCTATAGCCTTGGTATTTTGCTCAAACATCCCAAAAATGACCAACTTTGAACTTGATTGATTTTGATTGCAGATTGAAAAGTGATGAAAATGAGCCATTTTTGGCCAAATCGTAAGGCTATAGCCTTGGTATTTTGCTCAAACATCCCAAAAATGACCAACTTTGAACTTGATTGATTTTGATTGCGGATTGAAAAGTGATGAAAATGAGACATTTTTGGCCAAACAGTAAGGCTATAGCCTTGGTGGTATGCTCACACATCATCGAAAGATGACCAAAGTTGAAATTGATTGATTTTGATTGCAGATTGAAAAGTGATGAAGATGTGCCATTTTTGGCCAAAAAGTAAGGCTATAGCCTTGGTATTTTGCTCAAAAATCATCCAAAGATGACCAAAGTTGAAATTGATTGATTTTGATTGCAGATTGAAAAGTGATGAAAATGAGCCATGTTTGGCCAAAAAGTAAGGCTATAGCCTTGGTATTTTCCTCAAAAATCACCCAAACATGACCAAATTTGAAATTGATTGATTTTGATTGCAGATTGAAAAGTGATGAAACTGAGCCATTTTTGGCCAAAAAGTAAGGCTATAGCCTTGGTATTTTGCTCACAAATCACCCAAACATGACCAAATTTGAAATTGAATGATTTTGATTGCAAATTGACAAGTGATGAATATGAGCCATATTTGGCCAAAAAGTAAGGCTATAGCCTTGGTGGTTTGCTCAAACATCATCCAAAGATGACCAAATTTGAAATTGATTGATTTTGATTGCAGATTGACACGTGATGAAGATGAGCCATTTTTGGCCAAAAAGTAAGGCTATAGCCTTGGTATTTTCCTCAAAAATCACCCAAACATGACCAAATTTGAAACTGATTGATTTTGATTTCAGATTGAAAAGTGATGAAAATGAGCCATTTTTGGCCAAAAAGTAAGGCTATAGCCTTGGTATTTTGCTCAAAAATCATCCAAAGATGACCAAATTTGAAATTGATTGATTTTGATTGCAGATTGAAAAGTGATGAAAATGAGCCATGTTTGGCCAAAAAGTAAGGCTATAGCCTTGGTATTTTCCTCCAAAATCACCCAAAAATGACCAAATTTGAAATTGATTGATTTTGATTGCAAATTGAAAAGTGATGAAAATGAGCCATTGTTGGCCAAATCGTAAGGCTATTGCCTTGGTATTTTGCTCAAACATCCCAAAAATGACCAACTTTGAACTTGATTGATGTTGATTGCAGATTGAAAAGTGATGAAAATGAGACATTTTTGGCCAAACAATAAGGCTATAGCCTTGGTGGTTTGCTCAAATATCATCCAAAGGTGACCAAATTTGAAATTGATTGATTTTGATTCCAGATTGAAAAGTGATGAAAATGAGCCATTTTTGGCCAAAAGGTAAGGCTGTAGCCTTGGTATTTTGCTCAAAAATCATCCAAAGATGACCAAATTTGAAACTGATTGATTTTGAGTTTAGATTGAAAAGTGATGAAAATGAGCCATTTTTGGCCAAAAAGTAAGGCTACAGCCTCGGTATTTTGCTCAAAAATCACCCAAACATGACCAAATTTGAAATTTATTGATTTTGATTGTAGATTGAAAAGTGATGAAAATGAGCCATTTTTGGCCAAAAAGTAAGGCTATAGCCTTGGTATTTTGCTCAAAAATCATCCAAAGATGACCAAATTTGAAATTGATTGATTTTGATTGCAGATTGAAAAGTGATGAAAATGAGACATTTTTGGCCAAACAGTAAGGCTATAGCCTTGGTGGTTTGCTCAAAAATCATCCAAAGATGACCAAATTTGAAATTGATTGATTTTGATTGCAGATTGAAAAGTGATGAAAATGAGCCATTTTTGGCCAAAAGGTAAGGCTATAGCCTTGGTATTTTGCTCAAAAATGACCCAAACATGACCAAATTTGAAACTGATTGATTTTGATTTCAGATTGAAAAGTGATGAAAATGAGCCATTTTTGGCCAAAAAGTAAGGCTATAGCCTTGGTATTTTGCTCAAAAATCATCCAAAGATGACCAAAGTTGAAATTGATTGATTTTGATTGCAGATTGAAAAGTGATGAAAATGAGCCATGTTTGGCCAAAAAGTAAGGCTATAGCCTTGGTATTTTCCTCAAAAATCACCCAAACATGACCAAATTTGAAATTGATTGATTTTGAGTTTAGATTGAAAAGTGATGAAAATGAGCCATTTTTGGCCGAAAAGTAAGGCTATAGCCTTGATATTTAGCTCAAAAATCACCCAAAAATGAATAAATTTGAAATTAATTGATTTTGATTGCAGATTGAAAAGTGATGAAAATGAGACATTTTTGGCCAAAAAGTAAGGCTATAGCCTTGGTATTTTGCTCAAAAATCACCCAAACATGACCAAATTTGAAATTGATTGATTTTGATTGTAGATTGAAAAGTGATGAAAATGAGCCATTTTTGGCCAAATCGTAAGGCTATAGCCTTGGTGGTATGCTCACACATCATCCTAAGATGACCAAATTTGAAATTGATTGATTTTGATTGCAGATTGAAAAGTGATGAAGATGTGCCATTTGTGGCCAAATCGTAAGGCTATAGCCTTGGTATTTTCCTCAAAAATCACCCAAAAATGACCAAATTTGAAATTGATTGATTTTGATTGCAGATTGAAAAGTGATGAAAATGAGACATTTTTGGCCAAACAGTAAGGCTATAGCCTTGGTGGTTTGCTCAAAAATCATCCAAAGATGACCAAATTTGAAATTGATTGATTTTGATTGCAGATTGAAAAGTGATGAAAATGAGCCATTTTTGGCCAAAAAGTAAGGCTATAGCCTTGGTATTTTGCTCAAAAATCATCCAAAGATGACCAAATTTGAAATTGATTGATTTTGATTGTAGATTGAAAAGTGATGAAAATGAGCCATATTTGGCCAGAAAGTAAGGCTATAGCCTTGGTGGTATGCTCAAACATCACCCAAAAATGACCAAATTTGAAATTGAATGATTTTGATTGCAAATTGACAAGTGATGAATATGAGCCATATTTGGCCAAAAAGTAAGGCTATAGCCTTGGTATTTTGCTGAAAAATCATCCAAAGATGACCAAATTTGAAATTGATTGATTTTGATTGCAGATTGAAAAGTGATGAAAATGAGCCATGTTTGGCCAAAAAGTAAGGCTATAGCCTTGGTATTTTCCTCAAAAATCACCCAAAAATGAATAAATTTGAAATTAATTGATTTTGATTGCAGATTGAAAAGTGATGAAAATGAGACATTTTTGGCCAAAAAGTAAGGCTATAGCCTTGGTATTTTGCTCAAAAATCATCCAAAGATGACCAAATTTGAAATTGATTGATTTTGATTGCAGATTGAAAAGTGATGAAAATGAGCCATTATTGGACAAAACGTAAGCCTATAGCCTTGGTATTTTGCTCAAACATCCCAAAAATGACCAACTTTGAACTTGATTGATTTTGATTGCAGATTGAAAAGTGATGAAATTGAGCCATTTTTGGCCAAAAAGTAAGGCTATACCATTGGTACTTTGCTCAAACATCACCAAAACCTGACCAAATTTGAAATTGATCGATTTTAATTGCAGATTGACATGTGATGAAAGTGGGCCATTTGTGGCCAAAAAGTAAGGCTATAGCCTTGGTATTTTGCTCAAACATCACCCACAAATGACCAAATTTGAAATTGAATGATTTTGATTGCAAATTGACACGTGATGAATATGAGCCATATTTGGCCAAAAAGTAAGGCTATAGCCTTGGTGGTTTGCTCAAACATCATCCAAAGATGACCAAATTTGAAATTGATTGATTTTGATTGCAGTTTGACAAGTGATGAAGATGAGCCATTTTTGGCCAAAAAGTAAGGCTATAGCCTTGGTATTTTGCTCAAAAATGACCCAAACATGACCAAATCTGAAACTGATTGATTTTGATTTCAGATTGAAAAGTGATGAAAATGAGCCATTTTTGGCCAAAAGGTAAGGCTATAGCCTTGGTATTTTGCTCAAAAATCACCCACAAATGACCACATTTGAAATTGAATGATTTTGATTGCAAATTGACAAGTGATGAATATGAGCCATATTTGGCCAAAAAGTAAGGCTATAGCCTTGGTATTTTGCTCAAAAATCATCCAAAGATGACCAAATTTGAAATTGATTGATTTTGATTGCAGATTGAAAAGTGATGAAAATGAGCCATGTTTGGCCAAAAAGTAAGGCTATAGCCTTGGTATTTTCCTCAAAAATCACCCAAAAATGACCAAATTTGAAATTGATTGATTTTGATTGCAAATTGAAAAGTGATGAAAATGAGCCAGTTTTGGCCGAAAAGTAAGGCTATAGCCTTGGTATTTTGCTCAAAAATCATCCAAAGATGACCAAATTTGAAATTCATTGATTTTGATTGCAGATGGAAAAGTGATGAAAATGAGCCAGTTTTGGCCAAAAAGTAAGGCTATAGCCTTGGTATTTTGCTCAAACATCATCCAAAGATGACCAAATTTGAAATTGATTGATTTTGATTGCAGATTGAAAAGTGATGAAAATGAGCCATTTTTGGCCAAAAAGTAAGGCTATAGCCTTGGTATTTTGCTCAAACATCACCCAAAAATGACCAAATGTGAAATTGAATGATTTTGATTGCAAATTGACAAGTGATGAATATGAGCCATATTTGGCCAAAAAGTAAGGCTATAGTCTTGGTATTTTGCTCAAAAATCATCCAAAGATGACCAAATTTGAAATTGATTGATTTTGATTGCAAATTGAAAAGTGATGAAAATGAGACATTTTTGGCCAAAAAGTAAGGCTATAGCCTTGGTATTTTGCTCAAAAATCATCCAAAGATGACCAAATTTGAAATTGATTCATTTTGATTGCAGATTGAAAAGTGATGAAAATGAGCCATTTTTGGACAAAACGTAAGGCTATAGCCTTGGTATTTTGCTCAAAAATCATCCAAAGATGACCAAATTTGAAATTGATTGATTTTGATTGCAGATTGAAAAGTGATGAAATTGAGCCATTTTTGGCCAAAAAGTAAGGCTATACCATTGGTACTTTGCTCAAACATCACCCACAAATGACCAAATTTGAAATTGATTGATTTTGATTGCAGATTGAAAAGTGATGAAAATGGGCCATTTTTGGCCAGAAAGTAAGGCTATAGCCTTGGTGGTTTTCTCAAAAATCATCCAAAGATGACCAAATTTGAAATTGATCGATTTTAATTGCAGATTGAAATGTGATGAAAGTGGGCCATTTGTGGCCAAAAAGTAAGGCTATAGCCTTGGTATTTTGCTCAAACATCACCCACAAATGACCAAATTTGAAATTGATTGATGTTGATTGCAGATTGAAAAGTGATGAAAATGGGCCATTTTTGGCCAGAAAGTAAGGCTATAGCCTTGGTATTTTGCTCAAAAATCACCCAAAAATGATCAAATTTGAAATTGATTGATTTTGAGTGGAGATTGAACAGTGATGAAAATGAGGCTTGTTTGGCCAAAACGTAAGGCTATAGCCTTGGTATTTTGCTCAAAAATCACCCAAAAATGATCAAATTTGAAATTGATTGATTTTGATTGCAGATTGTAAAGTGATGAAATTGAGCCAGTTTTGACCAAAAGGTAAGGCTATAGCCTTGGTATTTCGCTCAAAAATCACCCAAATATGATCCAATTTGAAATTGATTGATTTTGATTGCAGATTGAAAAGTGATGAAAATGAGCCATTTTTGGCCAAAAAGTAAGGCTATAGCCTTGGTATTTTGCTCAAACATCACCCAAAAATGACCAAATTTGAAATTGAATGATTTTGATTGCAAATTGACAAGTGATGAATATGAGCCATATTTGGCCAAAAAGTAAGGCTATAGTCTTGGTATTTTGCTCAAAAATCATCCAAAGATGACCAAATTTGAAATTGATTGATTTTGATTGCAAATTGAAAAGTGATGAAAATGAGACATTTTTGGCCAAAAAGTAAGGCTATAGCCTTGGTATTTTGCTCAAAAATCATCCAAAGATGACCAAATTTGAAATTGATTGATTTTGATTGCAGATTGAAAAGTGATGAAAATGAGCCATTTTTGGACAAAACGTAAGGCTATAGCCTTGGTATTTTGCTCAAAAATCATCCAAAGATGACCAAATTTGAAATTGATTGATTTTGATTGCAGATTGAAAAGTGATGAAATTGAGCCATTTTTGGCCAAAAAGTAAGGCTATACCATTGGTACTTTGCTCAAACATCACCCACAAATGACCAAATTTGAAATTGATTGATTTTGATTGCAGATTGAAAAGTGATGAAAATAGGCCATTTTTGGCCAGAAAGTAAGGCTATAGCCTTGGTGGTTTGCTCAAAAATCATCCAAAGATGACCAAATGTGAAATTGATCGATTTTAATTGCAGATTGAAATGTGATGAAAGTGGGCCATTTGTGGCCAAAAAGTAAGGCTATAGCCTTGGTATTTTGCTCAAACATCACCCACAAATGACCAAATTTGAAATTGATTGATGTTGATTGCAGATTGAAAAGTGATGAAAATGGGCCATTTTTGGCCAGAAAGTAAGGCTATAGCCTTGGTATTTTGCTCAAAAATCACCCAAAAATGATCAAATTTGAAATTGATTGATTTTGAGTGGAGATTGAACAGTGATGAAAATGAGGCTTGTTTGGCCAAAACGTAAGGCTATAGCCTTGGTATTTTGCTCAAAAATCACCCAAAAATGATCAAATTTGAAATTGATTGATTTTGATTGCAGATTGTAAAGTGATGAAAATGAGCCAGTTTTGACCAAAAGGTAAGGCTATAGCCTTGGTATTTCGCTCAAAAATCACCCAAATATGATCCAATTTGAAATTGATTGATTTTGATTGCAGATTGAAAACTGATGAAAATGAGCCATTTTTGGCCAAAAAGTAAGGCTATAGCCTTGGTATTTTGCTCGAAAATCATCCAAAGATGACCAAATTTGAAATTGATTAATTTTGATTGCAGATTGAAAAGTGATGAAAATGAGCCATTTTTGGCCAAAAAGTAAGGCTATAGCCTTGGTATTTTGCTCAAAAATCACCCAAAAATGACCAAATTTGAAATTGATTGATTTTGATTGCAGATTGAAAAGTGATGAAAATGAGCCAGTTTTGGCCAAAAAGTAAGGCTATAGCCTTGGTATTTTGCTCAAAAATCACCCAAAAATGACCAAATTTGAAATTGATTGATTTTGATTGGATATTGAAAAGTGATGAAAATGAGGCTTGTTTGGCCAAAAAGTAAGGCTATAGCCTTGGTATTTTGCTCAAAAATCATCCAAAAATGATCAAATTTGAAATTGATTGATTTTGATTGCAGATTGTAAAGTGATGAAAATGAGCCATTTTTGGCTGAAAAGTAAGGCGATAGCCTTGGTATTTTGCTCAAAAATCACCCAAAAATGATCATATTTGAAATTGATTGATTTTGATTGCAGATTGAAAAGTGATGAAAATGAGCCATTTTGGGCCAAAAAGTAAATCTATAGGCTAGGTAGTTTGCTCACAAATCACCCAAAAATGACCAAATTTGAAATTGATTGATTTTGATTGCAAATTGAAAAGTGATGAACATGAGCCATTTTTGGCCAAAAAGTAAGGCTATAGCCTTGGTATTTTGCTCAAAAATCACCCAAAAATGATCAAATTTGAAATTGATTGATTTTGATTGCAGATTGTAAAGTGATGAAAATGAGCCATTTTTGGCTGACAAGTAAGGCGATAGCCTTGGTATGTTGCTCAAAAATCACCCAAAAATGACCAAAGTTGAAATTGATTGATTTGATTGCAGATTGAAAAGTGATGAACATGAGCCATTTCTGGCAAAAAAGTAAGGCTGTAGCCTTGGTGGTTTGCTCAAATATCATCCAAAGATGAACACATGTGAAATTGATTGATTTTGATTGCAGATTGAAAAGTGATGAAAATGAGCCATTCTTGGCCAAAAAGTAAGGCTATAGCCTTGGTATTTTGCTCAAACATCACCCACAAATGACCAAATTTGAAATTGATTGATGTTGATTGCAGATTGAAAAGTGATGAAAATGGGCCATTTTTGGCCAGAAAGTAAGGCTATAGCCTTGGTATTTTGCTCAAAAATCACCCAAAAATGATCAAATTTGAAATTGATTGATTTTGAGTGGAGATTGAACAGTGATGAAAATGAGGCTTGTTTGGCCAAAACGTAAGGCTATAGCCTTGGTATTTTGCTCAAAAATCACCCAAAAATGATCAAATTTGAAATTGATTGATTTTGATTGCAGATTGTAAAGTGATGAAAATGAGCCAGTTTTGACCAAAAGGTAAGGCTATAGCCTTGGTATTTCGCTCAAAAATCACCCAAATATGATCCAATTTGAAATTGATTGATTTTGATTGCAGATTGAAAAGTGATGAAAATGAGCCAGTTTTGGCCAAAAAGTAAGGCTATAGCCTTGGTATTTTGCTCAAAATCACCCAAAAATGACCAAATTTGAAATTGATTGATTTTGATTGCAGATTGAAAAGTGATGAAAATGAGCCAGTTTTGGCCAAACAGTAAGGCTATAGCCTTGGTATTTTGCTCAAAAATCACCCAAAAATGACCAAATTTGAAATTGATTGATTTTGATTGCAGATTGAAAAGTGATGAAAATGAGCCAGTTTTGGCCAAACAGTAAGGCTATAGCCTTGGTATTTTGCTCAAAAATCACCCAAAAATGACCAAATTTGAAATTGATTGATTTTGATTGCAGATTGAAAAGTGATGAAAATGAGCCATTTTGGGCCAAACAGTAAATCTATAGGCTTGGTATTTTGCTCAAAAATCACCCAAAATGACCAAATTTGAAAGTGATTGATTTTGATTGCAAATTGAAAAGTGATGAAAATGAGCCATTTTTGGCCAAAAAGTAAGGCTATAGCCTTGGTATTTTGCTCAAAAATCACCCAAAAATGACCAAATTTGAAATTGATTGATTTTGATTGGATATTGAAAAGTGATGAAAATGAGGCTTGTTTGGCCAAAAAGTAAGGCTATAGCCTTGGTATTTTGCTCAAAAATCATCCAAAAATGATCAAATTTGAAATTGATTGATTTTGATTGCAGATTGTAAAGTGATGAAAATGAGCCAGTTTTGGCTGAAAAGTAAGGCGATAGCCTTGGTATTTTGCTCAAAAATCACCCAAAAATGATCATATTTGAAATTGATTGATTTTGATTGCAGATTGAAAAGTGATGAAAATGAGCCATTTTGGGCCAAAAAGTAAATCTATAGGCTAGGTAGTTTGCTCAAAAATCACCCAAAAATGACCAAATTTGAAATTGATTGATTTTGAATGCAAATTGAAAAGTGATGAACATGAGCCATTTTTGGCCAAAAAGTAAGGCTATAGCCTTGGTATGTTGCTCAAAAATCACCCAAAATTGACCAAATTTGAAATTGATTGATTTTGATTGCAGATTGAAAAGTGATGAAAATGAGGCTTGTTTGGCCAAAAAGTAAGGCTATAGCCTTGGTATTTTGTTCAAAAATCACCCAAAAATGATCAAATTTGAAATTGATTGATTTTGAGTGGAGATTGAACAGTGATGAAAATGAGGCTTGTTTGGGCCAAAACGTAAGGCTATAGCCTTGGTATTTTGCTCAAAAATCACCCAAAAATGATCAAATTTGAAATTGATTGATTTTGATTGCAGATTGTAAAGTGATGAAAATGAGCCAGTTTTGACCAAAAGGTAAGGCTATAGCCTTGGTATTTCGCTCAAAAATCACCCAAATATGATCCAATTTGAAATTGATTGATTTTGATTGCAGATTGAAAAGTGATGAAAATGAGCCATTTTTGGCCAAAGAGTAAGGCTATAGCCTTGGTGGTTTGCTCGAAAATCATCCAAAGATGACCAAATTTGAAATTGATTAATTTTGATTGCAGATTGAAAAGTGATGAAAATGAGCCATTTTTGGCCAAAAAGTAAGGCTATAGCCTTGGTATTTTGCTCAAAAATCACCCACAAATGACCAAATTTGAAATTGATTGATTTTGATTGCAGATTGAAAAGTGATGAAAATGAGCCAGTTTTGGCCAAACAGTAAGGCTATAGCCTTGGTATTTTGCTCAAAAATCACCCAAAAATGACCAAATTTGAAATTGATTGATTTTGATTGCAGATTGAAAAGTGATGAAAATGAGCCATTTTGGGCCAAACAGTAAATCTATAGGCTTGGTATTTTGCTCAAAAATCACCCAAAAATGACCAAATTTGAAATTGATTGATTTTGATTGCAAATTGAAAAGTGATGAAAATGAGCCATTTTTGGCCAAAAAGTAAGGCTATAGCCTTGGTATTTTGCTCAAAAATCACCCAAAAATGACCAAATTTGAAATTGATTGATTTTGATTGGATATTGAAAAGTGATGAAAATGAGGCTTGTTTGGCCAAAAAGTAAGGCTATAGCCTTGGTATTTTGCTCAAAAATCATCCAAAAATGATCAAATTTGAAATTGATTGATTTTGATTGCAAATTGAAAAGTGATGAACATGAGCCATTTTTGGCCAAAAAGTAAGGCTATAGCCTTGGTATTTTGCTCAAAAATCACCCAAAAATGACCAAATTTGAAATTGATTGATTTTGATTGGATATTGAAAAGTGATGACATTGAGACATTTTTGGCCAAAAAGTAAGGCTATAGCCTTGGTATGTTGCTCAAAAATCACCCAAAATTGACCAAATTTGAAATTGATTGATTTTGATTGCAGATTGAAAAGTGATGAAAATGAGGCTTGTTTGGCCAAAAAGTAAGGCTATAGCCTTGGTATTTTGCTCAAAAATCACCCAAAAATGATCAAATTTGAAATTGATTGATTTTGATTGCAGATTGTAAAGTGATGAAAATGAGCCATTTTTGGCTGACAAGTAAGGCGATAGCCTTGGTATGTTGCTCAAAAATCACCCAAAAATGACCAAAGTTGAAATTGATTGATTTTGATTGCAGATTGAAAAGTGATGAACATGAGCCATTTCTGGCAAAAAAGTAAGGCTGTAGCCTTGGTGATTTGCTCAAAAATCATCCAAAGATGACCAAGTTTGAAATTGATTGATGTTGATTGCAGATTGAAAAGTGATGAAAATGAGCCATTTTTGGACAGAAAGTAAGGCTATAGCCTTGGTATTTTGCTCAAAAATCACCCAAAAATCATCCAATGTGAAATTGATTGATTTTGATTGCAGATTGTAAAGTGATGAAAATGAGCCATTTTTGGCTGACAAGTAAGGCGATAGCCTTGGTATGTAGCTCAAAAATCACCCAAAAATGACCAAAGTTGAAATTGATTGATTTTGATTGCAGATTGAAAAGTGATGAAAACGAGCCATTTTTGGCCAAAAAGTAAGGCTATAGCCTTGGTATTGTGCTCAAAAATGACCCAAAAATCACGAAATGTGAAATTGATCGATTTTAATTGCAGATTGAAAAGTGATGAAAATGAGCCAATTTTGGCCAAAAGTAAGGCTATAGCCTTGGTATTTTGCTCAAACATCACCCAAAAATGAACACATGTGAAATTGATTGATTTTGATTGCAGATTGAAAAGTGATGAAAATGAGCCATTTTTGGCCAAAAAGTAAGGCTATAGCCTTGGTATTTTGCTCAAACATCACCCACAGATGACCAAATTTGAAATTGATTGATGTTGATTGCAGATTGAAAAGTGATGAAAATGGGCCATTTTTGGCCAGAAAGTAAGGCTATAGCCTTGGTATTTTGCTCAAAAATCACCCAAAAATGATCAAATTTGAAATTGATTGATTTTGAATGGAGATTGAACAGTGATGAAAATGAGGCTTGTTTGGCCAAAACGTAAGGCTATAGCCTTGGTATTTTGCTCAAAAATCACCCAAAAATGATCAAATTTGAAATTGATTGATTTTGATTGCAGATTGTAAAGTGATGAAAATGAGCCAGTTTTGACCAAAAGGTAAGTCTATAGCCTTGGTATTTCGCTCAAAAATCACCCAAATATGATCCAATTTGAAATTGATTGATTTTGATTGCAGATTGAAAAGTGATGAAAATGAGACATTTTTGGCCAAAGAGTAAGGCTATAGCCTTGGTGGTTTGCTCGAAAATCATCCAAAGATGACCAAATTTGAAATTGATTAATTTTGATTGCAGATTGAAAAGTGATGAAAATGAGCCATTTTTGGCCAAAAAATAAGGCTATAGCCTTGGTATTTTGCTCAAAAATCACCCAAATATGACCAAATTTGAAATTGATTGATTTTGATTGCAGATTGAAAAGTGATGAAAATGAGCCAGTTTTGGCCAAACAGTAAGGCTATAGCCTTGGTATTTTGCTCAAAAATCACCCAAAAATGAACAAATTTGAAATTGATTGATTTTGATTGCAGATTGAAAAGTGATGAAAATGAGCCATTTTGGGCCAAACAGTAAATCTATAGGCTTGGTAGTTTGCTCAAAAATCACCCAAAAATGACCAAATTTGAAATTGATTGATTTTGATTGCAAATTGAAAAGTGATGAAAATGAGCCATTTTTGGCCAAAAAGTAAGGCTATAGCCTTGGTATTTTGCTCAAAAATCACCCAAAAATGACCAAATTTGAAATTGATTGATTTTGATTGGATATTGAAAAGTGATGAAAATGAGGCTTGTTTGGCCAAAAAGTAAGGCTATAGCCTTGGTATTTTGCTCAAAAATCATCCAAAAATGATCAAATTTGAAATTGATTGATTTTGATTGCAGATTGTAAAGTGATGAAAATGAGCCATTTTTGGCTGAAAAGTAAGGCGATAGCCTTGGTATTTTGCTCAAAAATCACCCAAAAATGATCATATTTGAAATTGATTGATTTTGATTGCAGATTGAAAAGTGATGAAAATGAGCCATTTTGGGCCAAAAAGTAAATCTATAGGCTAGGTAGTTTGCTCAAAAATCACCCAAAAATGACCAAATTTGAAATTGATTGATTTTGATTGCAAATTGAAAAGTGATGAAAATGAGCCATTTTTGGCCAAAAAGTAAGGCTATAGCCTTGGTATTTTGCTCAAACATCACCCACAGATGACCAAATTTGAAATTGATTGATGTTGATTGCAGATTGAAAAGTGATGAAAATGGGCCATTTTTGGCCAGAAAGTAAGGCTATAGCCTTGGTATTTTGCTCAAAAATCACCCAAAAATGATCAAATTTGAAATTGATTGATTTTGAATGGAGATTGAACAGTGATGAAAATGAGGCTTGTTTGGCCAAAACGTAAGGCTATAGCCTTGGTATTTTGCTCAAAAATCACCCAAAAATGATCAAATTTGAAATTGATTGATTTTGATTGCAGATTGTAAAGTGATGAAAATGAGCCAGTTTTGACCAAAAGGTAAGGCTATAGCCTTGGTATTTCGCTCAAAAATCACCCAAATATGATCCAATTTGAAATTGATTGATTTTGATTGCAGATTGAAAAGTGATGAAAATGAGCCATTTTTGGCCAAAGAGTAAGGCTATAGCCTTGGTGGTTTGCTCGAAAATCATCCAAAGATGACCAAATTTGAAATTGATTAATTTTGATTGCAGATTGAAAAGTGATGAAAATGAGCCATTTTTGGCCAAAAAATAAGGCTATAGCCTTGGTATTTTGCTCAAAAATCACCCAAATATGACCAAATTTGAAATTGATTGATTTTGATTGCAGATTGAAAAGTGATGAAAATGAGCCAGTTTTGGCCAAACAGTAAGGCTATAGCCTTGGTATTTTGCTCAAAAATCACCCAAAAATGACCAAATTTGAAATTGATTGATTTTGATTGCAGATTGAAAAGTGATGAAAATGAGCCATTTTGGGCCAAACAGTAAATCTATAGGCTTGGTATTTTGCTCAAAAATCACCCAAAAATGACCAAATTTGAAATTGATTGATTTTGATTGCAGATTGAAAAGTGATGAAAATGAGCCATTTTTGGCCAAAAAGTAAGGCTATAGCCTTGGTATTTTGCTCAAAAATCACCCAAAAATGACCAAATTTGAAATTGATTGATTTTGATTGGATATTGAAAAGTGATGAAAATGAGGCTTGACTGGCCAAAAAGTAAGGCTATAGCCTTGGTATTTTGCTCAAAAATCATCCAAAAATGATCAAATTTGAAATTGATTGATTTTGATTGCAGATTGTAAAGTGATGAAAATGAGCCATTTTTGGCTGAAAAGTAAGGCGATAGCCTTGGTATTTTGCTCAAAAATCACCCAAAAATGATCATATTTGAAATTGATTGATTTTGATTGCAGATTGAAAAGTGATGAAAATGAGCCATTTTGGGCCAAAAAGTAAATCTATAGGCTAGGTAGTTTGCTCAAAAATCACCCAAAAATGACCAAATTTGAAATTGATTGATTTTGATTGCAAATTGAAAAGTGATGAACATGAGCCATTTTTGGCCAAAAAGTAAGGCTATAGCCTTGGTATTTTGCTCAAAAATCACCCAAAAATGACCAAATTTGAAATTGATTGATTTTGATTGGATATTGAAAAGTGATGACATTGAGACATTTTTGGCCAAAAAGTAAGGCTATAGCCTTGGTATGTTGCTCAAAAATCACCCAAAATTGACCAAATTTGAAATTGATTGATTTTGATTGCAGATTGAAAAGTGATGAAAATGAGGCTTGTTTGGCCAAAAAGTAAGGCTATAGCCTTGGTATTTTGCTCAAAAATCACCCAAAAATGATCAAATTTGAAATTGATTGATTTTGATTGCAGATTGTAAAGTGATGAAAATGAGCCATTTTTGGCTGACAAGTAAGGCGATAGCCTTGGTATGTTGCTCAAAAATCACCCAAAAACGACCAAAGTTGAAATTGATTGATTTTGATTGCAGATTGAAAAGTGATGAACATGAGCCATTTCTGGCAAAAAAGTAAGGCTGTAGCCTTGGTATTTTGCTCAAAAATCACCCAAAAATCATCCAATGTGAAATTGATTGATTTTGATTGCAGATTGTAAAGTGATGAAAATGAGCCATTTTTGGCTGACAAGTAAGGCGATAGCCTTGGTATGTTGCTCAAAAATCACCCAAAAACGACCAAAGTTGAAATTGATTGATTTTGATTGCAGATTGAAAAGTGATGAAGATGAGCCATTTCTGGCAAAAAAGTAAGGCTGTAGCCTTGGTGGTTTGCTCAAAAATCATCCAAAGATGACCAAGTTTGAAATTGATTGATGTTGATTGCAGATTGAAAAGTGATGAAAATGAGCCATTTTTGGCCAGAAAGTAAGGCTATAGCCTTGGTATTTTGCTCAAAAATCACCCAAAAATCATCCAATGTGAAATTGATTGATTTTGATTGCAGATTGTAAAGTGATGAAAATGAGCCATTTTTTGGCTGACAAGTAAGGCGATAGCCTTGGTATGTTGCTCAAAAATCACCCAAAAATGACCAAAGTTGAAATTGATTGATTTTGATTGCAGATTGAAAAGTGATGAAAATGAGCCATTTTGGCCAAAAAGTAAGGCTATAGCCTTGGTATTGTGCTCAAAAATGACCCAAAAATCACGAAATGTGAAATTGATCGATTTTAATTGCAGATTGAAAAGTGATGAAAATGAGCCAATTTTGGCCAAAAGTAAGGCTATAGCCTTGGTATTTTGCTCAAACATCACCCAAAAATGAACACATGTGAAATTGATTGATTTTGATTGCAGATTGAAAAGTGATGAAAATGAGCCATTTTGGCCAAATCGTAAGGCTATAGCCTTGGTATTTTGCTCAAACATCACCCAAAATGATCAAGTGTGAAATTGATTGATTTTGATTGCAGATTGAAAAGTGATGAAAATGAGCCATTTTGGGCCAAAAAGTAAATCTATAGGCTTGGTAGTTTGCTCAAAAATCACCCAAAAATGACCAAATTTGAAATTGATTGATTTTGATTGCAAATTGAAAAGTGATGAACATAAGCCATTTTGGCCAAAAAGTAAGGCTATAGCCTTGGTATTTTGCTCAAAAATCACCCAAAAATGATCAAATTTGAAATTGATTGATTTTGATTGGATATTGAAAAGTGATGACATTGAGACATTTTTGGCCAAAAAGTAAGGCTATAGCCTTGGTATTTTGCTCAAAA
This sequence comes from Mastigias papua, assembly GCA_964019165.1. Taxonomy (NCBI): domain Eukaryota; kingdom Metazoa; phylum Cnidaria; class Scyphozoa; order Rhizostomeae; family Mastigiidae; genus Mastigias; species Mastigias papua. Next base: position 12,174,631 of record OZ025285.1, on the reverse strand, counting down.
TCACCCAAAATTGACCACATTTGAAATTGATTGATTTTGATTGCAGATTGAAAAGTGATGAAAATGAGGCTTGTTTGGCCAAACAGTAAGGCTATAGCCTTGGTATTTTGCTCAAAAATCACCCAAAAATGATCAAATTTGAAATTGATTGATTTTGATTGCAGATTGTAAAGTGATGAAAATGAGCCATTTTTGGCTGAAAAGTAAGGCGATAGCCTTGGTATGTTGCTCAAAAATCACCCAAAAATGACCAAATTTGAAATTGATTGATTTTGATTGCAGATTGAAAAGTGATGAACATGAGCCATTTTTGGCCAAAAAGTAAGGCTATAGCCTTGGTATTTTGCTCAAAAATCACCCAAACATGACCAAATTTGAAATTGATTGATTTTGATTTTAGAGTGAAAAGTGATGAAAACGAGCCATTTCTGGCAAAAAAGTAAGGCTGTAGCCTTGGTGGTTTGCTCAAAAATCATCCAAAGATGACCAAGTTTGAAATTGATTGATGTTGATTGCAGATTGAAAAGTGATGAAAATGAGCCATTTTTGGCCAGAAAGTAAGGCTATAGCCTTGGTATTTTGCTCAAAAATCACCCAAAAATGACCAAATTTGAAATTGATTGATTTTGATTGCAGATTGTAAAGTGATGAAAATGAGCCATTTTTGGCTGAAAAGTAAGGCGATAGCCTTGGTATGTTGCTCACAAATCACCCAAAAATGACCAAAGTTGAAATTGATTGATGTTGATTGCAGATTGAAAAGTGATGAAAATGAGCCATTTTTGGCCAAAAAGTAAGGCTATAGCCTTGGTATTGTGCTCAAAAATGACCCAAAAATCACGAAATGTGAAATTGATCGATTTTAATTGCAGATTGAAAAGTGATGAAAATGAGCCAATTTTGGCAAAAAAGTAAGGCTATAGCCTTGGTATTTTGCTCAAAAATCACCCAAAAATGACCAAATTTGAAATTGATTGATTTTGAGTTTAGATTGAAAAGTGATGGAAATAAGCCATGTTTGGCCAAAAAGTAAGGCTATAGCCTTGGTATTTTGCTCAAAAATCACCCAAAAATGACCAAAGTTGAAATTGATTGGTTTTGATTGCAGATTGAAAAGTGATGAAAATGAGCCATTTTTGGCCAAAACGTAAGGCTATAGCCTTGGTATTTTGCTCAAAAATGACCCAAACATGATCAAATTTGAAATTGATTGATTTTGATTGCAGATTGACAAGTGATGAAAATGAGCCATTTTGGGCCAAAAAGTAAATCTATAGGCTTGGTAGTTTGCTCAAAAATCACCCAAAAATGACCAAATTTGAAATTGATTGATTTTGATTGCAAATTGAAAAGTGATGAAAATGAGCCATTTTTGGCCAAAAAGTAAGGCTATAGCCTTGGTATTTTGCTCAAAAATCACCCAAAAATGATCAAGTGTGAAATTGATTGATTTTGATTGCAGATTGAAAAGTGATGAAAATGAGCCATTTTGGGCCAAAAAGTAAATCTATAGGCTTGGTAGTTTGCTCAAAAATCACCCAAAAATGACCAAATTTGAAATTGATTGATTTTGATTGCAAATTGAAAAGTGATGAACATGAGCCATCTTTGGCCAAAAAGTAAGGCGATAGCCTTGGTATGTTGCTCAAAAATCACCCAAAAATGACCAAAGTTGAAATTGATTGATTTTGATTGCAGATTGAAAAGTGATGAAAATGAGCCATTTTTGGCCAAAAAGTAAGGCTATAGCCTTGGTATTGTGCTCAAAAATGACCCAAAAATCACGAAATGTGAAATTGATCGATTTTAATTGCAGATTGAAAAGTGATGAAAATGAGCCAATTTTGGCCAAAAGTAAGGCTATAGCCTTGGTATTTTGCTCAAACATCACCCAAAAATGAACACATGTGAAATTGATTGATTTTGATTGCAGATTGAAAAGTGATGAAAATGAGCCATTTTTGGCCAAATCGTAAGGCTATAGCCTTGGTATTTTGCTCAAACATCACCCAAAAATGATCAAGTGTGAAATTGATTGATTTTGATTGCAGATTGAAAAGTGATGAAAATGAGCCATTTTGGGCCAAAAAGTAAATCTATAGGCTTGGTAGTTTGCTCAAAAATCACCCAAAAATGACCAAATTTGAAATTGATTGATTTTGATTGCAAATTGAAAAGTGATGAACATAAGCCATTTTTGGCCAAAAAGTAAGGCTATAGCCTTGGTATTTTGCTCAAAAATCACCCAAAAATGATCAAATTTGAAATTGATTGATTTTGATTGCAGATTGTAAAGTGATGAACATGAGCCATTTTTGGCCAAAAAGTAAGGCTATAGCCTTGGTATTTTGCTCAAAAATCACCCAAACATGACCAAATTTGAAATTGATTGATTTTGATTTTAGAGTGAAAAGTGATGAAAACGAGCCATTTCTGGCAAAACAGTAAGGCTGTAGCCTTGGTGGTTTGCTCAAAAATCATCCAAAGATGACCAAGTTTGAAATTGATTGATGTTGATTGCAGATTGAAAAGTGATGAAAATGAGCCATTTTTGGCCAGAAAGTAAGGCTATAGCCTTGGTATTTTGCTCAAAAATCACCCAAAAATGATCCAATTTGAAATTGATTGATTTTGATTGCAGATTGTAAAGTGATGAAAATGAGCCATGTTTGGCTGAAAAGTAAGGCGATAGCCTTGGTATGTTGCTCACAAATCACCCAAAAATGACCAAAGTTGAAATTGATTGATGTTGAATGCAGATTGAAAAGTGATGAAAATGAGCCATTTTTGGCCAAAAAGTAAGGCTATAGCCTTGGTATTGTGCTCAAAAATGACCGAAAAATCACGAAATGTGAAATTGATCGATTTTAATTGCAGATTGAAAAGTGATGAAAATGAGCCAATTTTGGCAAAAAAGTAAGGCTATAGCCTTGGTATTTTGCTCAAAAATCACCCAAAAATGACCAAATTTGAAATTGATTGATTTTGAGTTTAGATTGAAAAGTGATGGAAATAAGCCATGTTTGGCCAAAAAGTAAGGCTATAGCCTTGGTATTTTGCTCAAAAATCACCCAAAAATGACCAAAGTTGAAATTGATTGGTTTTGATTGCAGATTGAAAAGTGATGAAAATGAGCCATTTTTGGCCAAAACGTAAGGCTATAGCCTTGGTATTTTGCTCAAAAATGACCCAAACATGATCAAATTTGAAATTGATTGATTTTGATTGCAGATTGACAAGTGATGAAAATGAGCCATTTTGGGCCAAAAAGTAAATCTATAGGCTTGGTAGTTTGCTCAAAAATCACCCAAAAATGACCAAATTTGAAATTGATTGATTTTGATTGCAAATTGAAAAGTGATGAAAATGAGCCATTTTTGGCCAAAAAGTAAGGCTATAGCCTTGGTATTTTGCTCAAAAATCACCCAAAAATGATCAAGTGTGAAATTGATTGATTTTGATTGCAGATTGAAAAGTGATGAAAATGAGCCATTTTGGGCCAAAAAGTAAATCTATAGGCTTGGTAGTTTGCTCAAAAATCACCCAAAAATGACCAAATTTGAAATTGATTGATTTTGATTGCAAATTGAAAAGTGATGAACATGAGCCATTTTTGGCCAAAAAGTAAGGCTATAGCCTTGGTATGTTGCTCAAAAATCACCCAAAATTGACCAAATTTGAAATTGATTGATTTTGATTGCAGATTGAAAAGTGATGAAAATGAGGCTTGTTTGGCCAAAAAGTAAGGCTATAGCCTTGGTATTTTGCTCAAAAATCACCCAAAAATGATCAAATTTGAAATTGATTGATTTTGATTGCAGATTGTAAAGTGATGAAAATGAGCCATTTTTGGCTGAAAAGTAAGGCGATAGCCTTGGTATGTTGCTCAAAAATCACCCAAAAATGACCAAAGTTGAAATTGATTGATTTTGATTGCAGATTGAAAAGTGATGAACATGAGCCATTTTTGGCCAAAAAGTAAGGCTATAGCCTTGGTATTTTGCTCAAAAATCACCCAAACATGACCAAATTTGAAATTGATTGATTTTGATTTTAGAGTGAAAAGTGATGAAAACGAGCCATTTCTGGCAAAACAGTAAGGCTGTAGCCTTGGTGGTTTGCTCAAAAATCATCCAAAGATGACCAAGTTTGAAATTGATTGATGTTGATTGCAGATTGAAAAGTGATGAAAATGAGCCATTTTTGGCCAGAAAGTAAGGCTATAGCCTTGGTATTTTGCTCAAAAATCACCCAAAAATCATCCAATTTGAAATTGATTGATTTTGATTGCAGATTGTAAAGTGATGAAAATGAGCCATTTTTGGCTGAAAAGTAAGGCGATAGCCTTGGTATGTTCCTCAAAAATCACCCAAAAATGACCAAAGTTGAAATTGATTGATTTTGATTGCAGATTGAAAAGTGATGAAAATGAGCCATTTTTGGCCAAAAAGTAAGGCTATAGCCTTGGTATTGTGCTCAAAAATGACCCAAAAATCACGAAATGTGAAATTGATCGATTTTAATTGCAGATTGAAAAGTGATGAAAATGAGCCAATTTTGGCCAAAAAGTAAGGCTATAGCCTTGGTATTTTGCTCAAACATCAACCAAAAATGAACACATTTGAAATTGATTGATTTTGATTGCAGATTGTAAAGTGATGAAAATGAGCCATTTTTGGCTGAAAAGTAAGGCGATAGCCTTGGTATGTTGCTCAAAAATCACCCAAAAATGACCAAAGTTGAAATTGATTGATTTTGATTGCAGATTGAAAAGTGATGAACATGAGCCATTTTTGGCCAAAAAGTAAGGCTATAGCCTTGGTATTTTGCTCAAAAATCACCCAAACATGACCAAATTTGAAATTGATTGATTTTGATTTTAGAGTGAAAAGTGATGAAAACGAGCCATTTCTGGCAAAACAGTAAGGCTGTAGCCTTGGTGGTTTGCTCAAAAATCATCCAAAGATGACCAAGTTTGAAATTGATTGATGTTGATTGCAGATTGAAAAGTGATGAAAATGAGCCATTTTTGGCCAGAAAGTAAGGCTATAGCCTTGGTATTTTGCTCAAAAATCACCCAAAAATCATCCAATTTGAAATTGATTGATTTTGATTGCAGATTGTAAAGTGATGAAAATGAGCCATTTTTGGCTGAAAAGTAAGGCGATAGCCTTGGTATGTTCCTCAAAAATCACCCAAAAATGACCAAAGTTGAAATTGATTGATTTTGATTGCAGATTGAAAAGTGATGAAAATGAGCCATTTTTGGCCAAAAAGTAAGGCTATAGCCTTGGTATTGTGCTCAAAAATGACCCAAAAATCACGAAATGTGAAATTGATCGATTTTAATTGCAGATTGAAAAGTGATGAAAATGAGCCAATTTTGGCCAAAAAGTAAGGCTATAGCCTTGGTATTTTGCTCAAACATCAACCAAAAATGAACACATTTGAAATTGATTGATTTTGATTGCAGATTGAAAAGTGATGAAAATGAGCCAGTTTTGGCCAATAAGTAAGGCTATAGCCTTGGTATTTTGCTCAAAAATCACCCAAAAATGATCAAATTTGAAATTGATTGATTTTGATTCCAGATTGAAAAGTGATGAAAATGAGCCATTTGTGGCCAAAAAGTAAGGCTATAGCCTTGGTGGTTTTCTCAAAAATCATCCAAAGATGACCAAATTTGAAATTGATTGATTTTGATTGCAGATTGAAAAGTGATGAAAATGAGCCATTTTTGGCCAAAAAGTAAGGCTATAGCCTTGGTATTTTGCTCAAAAATGACCCAAACATGACCAAATTTGAAATTGATTGAGTTTGATTTTAGAGTGAAAAGTGATGAAAATGAGCCATTTTTGGCCAAAACGTAAGGCTATAGCCTTGGTATTTTGCTCAAAAATCACCCAAAAATGACCAAAGTTGAAATTGATTGATTTTGATTGCAGATGGAAAAGTGATGAAAATGAGCCATTTTTGGCCAAAAAGTAAGGCTATAGCCTTGGTATTTTGCTCAAAAATGACCCGAACATGATCAAATTTGAAATTGATTGATTTTGATTGCAGATTGAAAAGTGATGAACATGAGCCATTTTTGGCCAAAAAGTAAGGCTATAGCCTTGGTATTTTGCTCAAAAATCACCCAAACATGACCAAATTTGAAATTGATTGATTTTGATTTTAGAGTGAAAAGTGATGAAAACGAGCCATTTCTGGCAAAAAAGTAAGGCTGTAGCCTTGGTGGTTTGCTCAAAAATCATCCAAAGATGACCAAGTTTGAAATTGATTGATGTTGATTGCAGATTGAAAAGTGATGAAAATGAGCCATTTTTGGCCAGAAAGTAAGGCTATAGCCTTGGTATTTTGCTCAAAAATCACCCAAAAATGATCCAATTTGAAATTGATTGATTTTGATTGCAGATTGTAAAGTGATGAAAATGAGCCATTTTTGGCTGAAAAGTAAGGCGATAGCCTTGGTATGTTGCTCAAAAATCACCCAAAAATGACCAAATTTGAAATTGATTGATTTTGATTGCAGATTGAAAAGTGATGAAAATGAGCCATTTTTGGCCAAAAAGTAAGGCTATAGCCTTGGTATTGTGCTCAAAAATGACCCAAAAATCACGAAATGTGAAATTGATGGATTTTAATTGCAGATTGACAAGTGATGAAAATGAGCCAATTTTGGCCAGAAAGTAAGGCTATAGCCTTGGTATTTTGCTCAAACATCACCCAAAAATGAACACATGTGAAATTGATTGATTTTGATTGCAGATTGAAAAGTGATGAAAATGAGCCATTTTTGGCCAAAAATTAAGGCTATAGCCTTGGTATTGTGCTCAAAAATGACCCACAAATCACGACATTTGAAATTGATGGATTTTAATTGCAGATTGAAAAGTGATGAAAATGAGCCAATTTTGGCGAAAAAGTAAGGCTATAGCCTTGGTATTTTGCTCAAAAATCACCCAAAAATGAACACATTTGAAATTGATTGATGTTGATTGCAGATTGAAAAGTGATGAAAATGAGCCAGTTTTGGCCAATAAGTAAGGCTATAGCCTTGGTATTTTGCTCAAAAATCACCCAAAAATGATCAAATTTGAAATTGATTGATTTTGATTGCAGATTGAAAAGTGATGAAAATGAGCCATTTGTGGCCAAAAAGTAAGGCTATAGCCTTGGTGGTTTTCTCAAATATCATCCAAAGATGACCAAATTTGAAATTGATTGATTTTGATTGCAGATTGAAAAGTGATGAAAATGAGCCATTTTTGGCCAAAAAGTAAGGCTATAGCCTTGGTATTTTGCTCAAAAATGACCCAAACATGACCAAATTTGAAATTGATTGAGTTTGATTTTAGAGTGAAAAGTGATGAAAATGAGCCATTTTTGGCCAAAAAGTAAGGCTATAGCCTTGGTATTTTGCTCAAAAATCACCCAAAAATGACCAAAGTTGAAATTGATTGATTTTGATTGCAGATTGAAAAGTGATGAAAATGAGCCATGTTTGGCCAAAAAGTAAGGCTATAGCCTTGGTATTTTGCTCAAAAATGACCCAAACATGATCAAATTTGAAATTGATTGATTTTGATTGCAGATTGAAAAGTGATGAAAATGAGCCAGTTTTGGCCAAAAAGTAAGGCTATAGCCTTGGTATTTTGCTCAAAACTCACCCAAAAATGACCAAATTTGAAATTGATTGATTTTGATTGCAGATTGAAAAGTGATGAAAATGAGCCAGTTTTGGCCAAAACGTAAGGCTATAGCCTTGGTATTTTGCTCAAAAATCACCCAAAAATGACCAAGTTTGAAATTGATTGATTTTGATTGCAGAGTGAAAAGTGATGAAAGTGAGCCAGTTGTGGCCAAAACGTAAGGCTATAGCCTTGGTATTTTGCTCAAAAATGACCCAAAAATGATCAAATGTGAAATTGATTGATTTTGATTGCAGATTGAAAAGTGATGAAAATGAGCCATTTGTGGCCAAAAAGTAAGGCTATAGCCTTGGTGGTTTGCTCAAAAATCATCCAAAGATGACCAAATTTGAAATTGATTGATTTTGATTGCAGATTGAAAAGTGATGAAAATGAGCCATTTTTGGCCAAAAAGTAAGGCTATAGCCTTGGTATTTTGCTCAAAAATGACCCAAACATGACCAAATTTGAAATTGATTGATTTTGATTTTAGAGTGAAAAGTGATGAAAATGAGCCATTTTTGGCCAAAAAGTAATTCTATAGCCTTGGTATTTTGCTCAAAAATCACCCAAAAATGACCAAAGTTGAAATTGATTGATTTTGATTGCAGGTTGAAAAGTGATGAAAATGAGCCATTTTTGGCCAAAAAGTAAGGCTATAGCCTTGGTATTTTGCTCAAAAATCACCCAAACATGATCAAATGTGAAATTGATTGATTTTGATTGCAGATTGAAAAGTGATGAAAATGAGCCAGTTTTGGCCAAAAAGTAAGGCTATAGCCTTGGTATTTTGCTCAAAAATCACCCAAAAATGACCAAATTTGAAATTGATTGATTTTGATTGCAGATTGAAAAGTGATGAAAATGAGCCATTTTTGGCCAAAACGTAAGGCTATAGCCTTGGTATTTTGCTCAAAAATCACCCAAAAATGATCAAATTTGAAATTGATCGATTTTAATTGCAGATTGAAAAGTGATGAAAATGAGCCAAGTTTGGCCAAAAAGTAAGGCTATAGCCTTGGTATTTTGCTCAAAAATCACCCAAAAATGAACACATTTGAAATTGATTGATTTTGATTGCAGATTGAAAAGTGATGAAAATGAGCCATTTTTGGCCAAAAATTAAGGCTATAGCCTTGTTATTTTGCTCAAAAATCACCCAAAAATGATCAAATTTGAAATTGATTGATTTTGATTGCAGATTGAAAAGTGATGAAAATGAGCCAGGTTTGGCGAAAAGGTAAGGCCATGGCCTGTCTAGTGTATCTAAAAGTGATTGAAATAGAGTCTCATTCGGTTTTATTGTAGATGTAAAAGTGATGAAATGTAGCCAGTTGTGGCAAAATTTTTATTCTATGAAGATTGAGAAGTGATGAGAATGAGCCAGTGTTGTCCAGGGTGTAAGGCTATAAACTGTGCAGTTTGTTAAAGATTTCCAAAATCTAATGTGATTGTATTTGACTGACGTGTGGGTAGTTATGAAGGTGAGTCAGTTGTAAGCATGAAGTAGGGCTGTAACCTGTGCATTTGTGCGAATATGAACAAAATTGAAATTTGATCATTGTGAATGAAATGGAAATGTGGTAAGAAGGAGCCAAGGTTGGTCAAAATTTAAGGCTACAACTTTTTTGTTTGGCAGTAAGTGATGAAAATTGGCAATGACTGATGTTTTACTTGAGAGTAAAGAGGTGTGGAAGTGATGCTAGGTTTGCCAGAAAGTAAAACTGACTTTTGCAGTTTGGGAAAAATGACCAAAATTAAAATTGACTGATTTTGATCAGATATTATCAAGTAGTGAAAATGAGTCAATATTTGCCCAAAATTAAGACTATAACCATTGCAAAGGAGTTTGTGTTTACTGCTCTGTCTAGTTTAGGATCAGTATTGCATCCTTCTGAAGAACTTAAATATGCGTTAAGTGTCGATCTGAATAAAGAGAGTTCTGACAGTTCTCAATATCTGAGATGGAGTTTCAATATTCCATCAATCTAATACATGAAATAGCATGTTATTCAACATTTTAAAATAAATTAAGTAATAAACAGTCTGTACTTCAAATTATATGAATTTTAATGTTTTCTGATTTTCATTTGCCTTATCACGGGGAAGTTATATTGCTCACCAATTGTCACCTGCATGCCAACTTTTTCGTAGGCCACAATCGTACTTCAAGTAGAACGCTTGCTTACTTTTTGGTAAGAATTTCACAAATGTCATATGAGCAACGTTTATCAACTGTGGGTCACTGCGCATTATGTCAACAGGGGTAGTCCTATGTCGCGATTCCAGACTCAATGACTTTTCAAGCTTCCTAGATCCAAGGTTAAGCTTGTCCAAAGCCAAAAGCTCGGCTTCGGTTTTAAATGGGTTCTGGGTACCTGTTGAATGATCCCTCCTTGGTACATCCAACTGTCCCTCTTTGAGTTGGTATAACATTTTCATTTTTTGTGTCAACGGATTATACCCCATTAGCCGAAGACCTACTTTGTCAATATTTGGTAGTTTCTCTTCCTCAGTCGGTGATGATTCTGATGCATTCGAATTGTTCGATGCCATGCTCCGGTTGTCGTCATCTTCATCGCCAGATTCAAATGACCTTATCGATGAGGACTCAGCATTGTGGAGGTAATGTTCATTTTCACTCACGTATTGTATACACTTAGTACGTGGACTAACATGCCTCTTTAGCGATTGCTGTGGAGGATGCTGCCTCTGTTCCCCCATCTGATTTCCAGTAATAACAAGATCCTTTTCTTGGCGGAAAGGAGGCTTCCTTGCTTGCTTGCGGTCAATTATGCATATATCATGTCTCAAATGCGGGTCGGATGCACTAGTATGTCGCTTAACAATTCCTAACTCATTTGGTTTTTGTTTGCATTCAGTCAAGGCTCTTTCTCTATACGGTATGTCGTATGCAATGTCCTTCAAATTCAGAACCTCTGTTTGGGCATGAGACGATGTAATGTCTCTACAATTTTTACCCTTCATACGAGGCGAAAATCGTTCGCTTTTAGCACTCTTGACAACCATCACTGGCTCTGTCTGCCTCCTTCTTAAAGTAGGCTTCGGCCTGACACTAGATGTTTGTGACATTGTTTCATCTATCGGATTAAATACGGGTACTACTCGATGTAACACTGTAAAATAATGTTCCTCTTGCTCTAACCTCCTCCGTTGCTTTGTCTGCATTCTCTCCAAGTGGTCAAGCTGTTTTTGCAGCTTACGGTCTGCGCAGGCATTTTGATGAATGACGTAATCATTTGCAAGGGCCTCATCCGAGAGTTTCTTGTGATGGGCCATTGTCCTGGGAGTTAACGTGTGTTGTCGACCTGAATGTGAAGAAGATGTTAAGTCATTTGATCAATAAAGCTATTAGCAAACAAAATTGTAAATCAGAGTTATCTACCCTGATGCAGATGCCACTACTGATGAGATCTACTTCATGCATACCTAACAGTGAGAAGAATGATTTGTGCAGAGAAGAACTTATTTTGTGGAGTAAGTAACAGTTAAAGTGTGCAGCGATAAAACCATTTAAATCCTCCAAACTATGCTCACTTGACCTTTGCTGAAAGGTTGATTGGAATGAGAAATCACTTATGATATCAATTGTTATCACTAATCAATGCTCAATCGACAACAATCACTGATTAATGTTGGATCAATTTACTTTCCAGAGCACTGGTCTAGCTCAAAGTTCCAGCTGTCCGAATAAAAAAGTATGGAAGAGATATGGAATAGAGGACTTCTGCAAAAGGGCAAATAGCTTGCAGAAAGAATGACATAACTGAGCTGAAACAAAGTAAACATAAATGTGAAATATTTGAGATTATAGTGCACTTTGATATATACATATAAATATATATATATATTCAGAAGATTCAAGATAGTACATGCAGAAAACATTGAGAACGTATACATTTGTCAAATGTTATCAGAAACTACAATAGCCATCACTTTTGGCAGTTTGTGTCAATTCAGCCCAGACTATTTTGTGTTGATACCTGGTGTTAATGGTTAATGGTTGTGAAGGTTGAGAATTGGCAAGAGTTTGTAGAACAACAAACAGACATTTCAGCGGCACAAATTATGAAAAGCGATAGCATATTCATGACGAATAAATAACGCGCTAAGCATGTGAAGAAGAAATATCTTATCTGATATTTCAGAAATTACTTATTTAGTGTGACGCTCATTCACCCGTTTAAATTTCATGCCTGATGAAGCAAGTTTCCTGTTGTTCTTAAAAAGAGTTAATTAAAGAAAGCAAAGGTATGAATGTGACGTCATACTTTGAGCTACTTCATTCTGCAAAAGACGATTAAGGGCATACAGAATTATCCCACATCGGATATCATTCATAATCAGTTTTAAACTTTTGACTTTATTTTGCAAAAAAAATGAGAATTTAAAAATCCTATGACAAATAGCGAACTACAGTGAAACTATTGAAGCAATCCTCAACGAGATTACTTTGTGAAAAATTGTCTCACGCAAAGATTTCGTTTCTTCAGTAGTATCTTTCATAACCTCATACAACTCAATAGCCTTCTTCAATCAATACCAAATTGAATGCGTCTGTATGTTATTGTCACACTCATAATCCCTATGCACTTTCTAACGTAAAGATCAGGAAGAAAATGTTGGGTTACCCAAAGGCAATGAATGGCGAACTTACGATTCGCGCGCGCCATTGGAAGATGAATCATGGGGGCCTAGGTACTAAAGTGACAAGTAGATATAAATATTAAAAGCAACTATGACAACAAGAAAAATCTCCATTGCATGCTTATCTAATAGTGGGAGAGTTCTGTAAGGGTGTACGTAAAATGAAATTGAGATTAGGAAGAAGAAATCACTCTCTTTAAAAAAGATTCTTTTTTAAAAGATTGATAATGTAATCTGCACAGATTTCTCCCTAGAACAATGTTTTTAGGGTTGCACATAATGTTTTTAGGATTGCACACAATGTTTTTAGGATTGCACATAATCTTTTTAGGAGTGCACATTTTGTATAGAACTGCACGTACAAAAATTCCAGCTTTTTGTTTCATTGGTAGTTTCTCAGGTACCGAAGTGATTTTCATTCCATATCTTTATATTTCGGCATTTTTCTCCCTGTTCGGCAAGAGAATGCAATATCTCTCCATTAAAATCTTCGCTAAAACCTTAATAAAGAAATCATAAAGCGATAATAACAACAGAGCATGCCAACAACAAGAGAGTGATGTTATCATGAAGTGACCTTTTTGGTGAATCTTCCAATATCTTGCTTTATATCTTGAGCTATTTCACGATTACACAATCAATTGTGACCGTGAACTCAAGCAGTTGCAACACATAATGGAGCCGAAAAACTGGCATTACCTAGGGAATGCATAACTTAGATGAATCTTTTGTGAAGGATTTTCATCGGTCGAATAGGTCGAATACTTTTTCCGTGCAAATTTGTTCTCCCAAAAACTCACGTGAAATCAAATGGCAAACTAAAAGCTTAAATCCCCATTGATTAAATATTGAGAGGTATAAGTGAATCTATTCGAAATAATATGAAAAGAGATTTCGGCCAGGATTTTATAGAAAATCTTTGAGAGTAAAGGGCTATTAACATGAACCGATAAGTACTAGTCTATTGTTGTGATGTTCAGTTTATTGAGTGTCGCTCGTTTTTCGAAATTTCCCGTATAAAGACAGTGTCTAGACAAAGATCTTTCCACAGTCACCCTGCTTGACTCCGCGTAAGTCCCGTTATACTAAAGGTATGAAATATCTGAGAAACAATATTGGCATTTATCAGATTAAATCTCTGCTAAAAACCCTGAATACAATTGGTATCCAAGTGATTAATTTCATATTGAGAAATGCGATACTTGATGAGGACTTGTTGGCTGCCAACATTAAAATACGAAGAAATAATTACATTGCAATATTCTCTCGAGTCACAACAACTGATTATCTACTTAGGTCATATTGCAATAAAAGTCACTTTAATTGAGAAAGTTCCAGAACAGCTCTGGAAATTGAAAGTCAATTTGCGAAGAACGTGACAAGGAACACAAGACACATTATCATGATCTTCTTAGAGCATAAGTAGGAAAAACTAACGGATTTCCATTAACGAATATAATACCAATTTCCATCTTTCTATTTCTATGCTAAAATTCATGTAAGAAGTGATGCATGCATGAAAAGCAATTTGATCTTACCCGTGTTGAACGCTGGATGCAACTGCACTACAATCGAAATATGATTTTGGATTTTCCAGGTGTTACCAACAACGATAAGTCAAAGCTATTTCAGAATTGCAATGTTATTGTTGGATGCTAAATGTATTCGTACCTTCCAAGTTCAGATTCAATGATTTAACATGGACTGAGCGAGAGATGCCAGTCTTTTTGAATTTATAGTTGGTTGCCTTACAAAAGACAATCCTAGGACAATGGCTGATTAAAGCTCGGAGAACCAGAACAAAAGATCTTATTCATCAGCTATAAAGATACGACACTCGAAGGAACAATATTGGCAGTCCATTCCCTGTGCATGTCCAATTCTGGTGACGTATAAGTGCATTTCAGGGGGTTTGCAAGATTTCTGTTTGAACAAGCACGATTTTTATGATTCACCCAACATATTAATGTGTGGTTGTGACGGTAAGGTTCGATGACGTTGAATATGTTACGCAAGGCGCAGAGGTCGTAGGTGGAAGACAGGAAATTAAGGTTTGATCTAAAAATAGAAAGAAAGAAATGCCAAGACGAGATATCGATATTAAAAATACTATAATGAAAATTATGCTATTTCTAACCTGCTTTCAGTGCTTCTTGTGATACAAATCTTCTACTGACTTTTACCAGTCCCCCTAACTAATTCTAACTATTCTCCTGTCTTTTTTCTATTGGTCCTTGACCTGGAAAACTAATTGTATTGTCTGGTACTCTCTACCTCCAGATCGTCAATATCCAGTTCCTTCTCCTCTCAACCTCCCTTTCTACACCCCTTCCAATGGTTTAGAATTATCATACAACAAACATCACCCATCTTCAATCGTATTTTCATTTTTGCAGTTACTTTCAACATGCTTTATCATCATCTTTCTTGCATATTGTCTCTCCATCTGTTACTTTCTTCTTCACTTTTTCCGATATCTTTCTTCCTCCAATCTCTTTCTTATTTTGTTCTACACATAGTGCACATCCATCGATTCTTTTATTTAGCGATGCAGGTTAACAAAATTGCATAATTCATGAGTTGATTCAAACAGACTTGCACCCATCTTTCCCAGCTCCTTCTCGTGTCGCAATCAATACTTCCAAACCTGGCATTTTGCAATTCCTTCACATCTTCATAAAACTTTTCTATACAACTTTTCTATGGTCTATACAGCTTCTTTATGTTCTACATAACTTCCTTGTGGTATATACAGCTTCCTTATGTTCTATGCAGCTTCCATATGTTCTATACAACTTCTCTATCTCTTAAATATATATATATATATATATATATATATATATATATATATATATATATATATATATATATATATATATATATATATATATATATATATATATATATATATATATAACTCGACTCTCAATTACAACTGTTTCTCAAAACCGTTCACATTATAGTATACTTGACACAGTATTTCAAAAGAGCGGCACAAAATTCAGCGTGTGAGAATCTCTGAATGAATTGCTAGCAACAACAGAAGTAAAAACGATCAATCATCCAATGCAAGTGTTGTATTTCTATCGCCTATGGGTTCTAATTCAGACTTCAGAAAACATGACATTGTCACTTTGTAAGTCTTACGTTGTTAATGGTAATCATCTCCACCTGAATCAATCATCAGAAGACATGAAAAATCTAAGATGTTGTACAAAGTAGGGTACCGAAGTGGCCAGTATGTCCCGTGTATATACGATATAGTACATGTGAAAGAGGCTGTCCAAATATGTCAGCAAAGTGTTATGTACCATTAAGAAACGATGAATTGGCAACATACGTATTGAAATTCAATATCAAGCAGAGCAAACAAGGTTGTAAATACTGTGAACTGAAAGAGCCTGAATGCAGCAAAAAATAGATGTCGAGTACAGTTGAAACATAGCAATAAAAAGAATCACACAGGCTTCTCATTACAAGTTAAGTATGATAATGTGTGATAAATCAAAGAACGTCTACATCATAAATGAACTGAGAACTTGATCTGGTGTCTTTGCCAAGGGACACGTTATTCGGAAAAATCTTGAACACTTTGTGTAAAAATCACAAAAATCACAGAATTCAAAAACAAAAATCACAAGAAAATAACAAAAAATCACCAAACTCAATAACAAAACATCACAAAAACCATAGCAAAGGTCCAAAAAAACTATTGAAAATCACAAAATCACATTAAATGTCACAAAGAGTCACAAAAAATCACAAAAATCTCGTACTCTATGAGTGATACAACCCTAGTTCTGCAAGAAGCAAAATATTAAAAACGCCACTTAATAACAATGTTAATGTGCAAGTCAGTCTAACGAGATCATCGTTTCAAATTTTAAACATAGTAGCAAGGAGCATTTGGATATGTACCTGCTTGTCTCAAGAAAGACCCATGAAAAATATTGGCTTACTCATATTTGCTGGCTATTTTACTTAAGTTGTGCCTGATAACAATACAGTATTTACATGAAGTACTTTTTGACATGATGACCGTGTCCTGGCTAAGACTGGACCAGCTATTCATGATCTGTTGTTCATAGCATATGTGCCTTTGACGCATATTTTGCGACTCTGACATCACATGGTATTTCTAAATATAATATGTATGTAGATTAAACCCTCCTGCTCATTTCGATTTCAATGCTGCTTCAAGTTAGATGTGTATAATCTCGTTAAAGCATTAACGTAATCCTACTGTTATTTATCGCTCTGATCCATTTACATCCCGCTGAAAGAACAGTATCTGTTTTGTTCGAAGCCTCAGATCCCTTTGAACGAACAACAATACCCCGCAAGGACTTTCCTAAACCTTCTCGAATCAGATTTTCCAAAAGGACATGCGCAAACAGCAGATCTTCAAAAATCCTTGTGAACCATGCCAATTTACAAACTTCATAGCTTGATAATAGCACATAATATCTCTACTACAACCAGGGTAATCTTGACTTGCACATATTGCAATGGTCTCCAATGAGAAATATTGACTGCTAAATAGAAGTAGGTTGCCAAGGAGATTGTATGTAATGTAAAAATTAAAAATTATAATCTGGAAACCTTGTAATAACCCTTGCAGTTTCCACCTACTGCACCTAAATGACTTCTTAACAATATCGAGTCAGCTCTAAGATGACAATGACTATTTGCCGGCTCTAGTACCAAGTTTTACTTTGAGAGTTTCAGGAAATACAAATTATAGGTTGCTAAAGAACGAAAACCACTGCTAAGGGAAAGAACCTTTAGCTCAACAATCGAGGTGTGTTTGGTACCTGAGACTTGGTCTGAATTATGTGTCTCACTTTGAATAAGAGACAGTGTGTGCTTTCTCTTATTAACGCACGTGGAAGACAATGTTTGAAAAGACTGTAAGAATATCATCTCAAAGGTAGAACCAATCAATGCTGCATTTCAAATTTTACTCAATAATAATACGTTACTTCACCAGCATGAACCAGTGAAACTATTCTTTGAATTCCCTACATTAAATAAAAATTCCCACATCTACATTTTTTCACATCTACATTCAATCGACTAAATTTCAAATGAATTTCTACATGAAATGACAGCTGAACCACAGTCTGATTCACAACCAACAGAATACAGAATCTGGGACTAAAAACATTTTTGAGGCGAAATAGTGAACCAGAGAGGGAACACCTGGTTTTACATCAAATCAAGAAATGAATATTTTTCTGCTGCAAATGTTCTAGCTGTTCTCTTCAGATTGCACAGTTTGAGACAAAAGAAGTCATCCTATTTATCTATTGGACTATAACGCGTAAGTGTATACATCACATGAAGTTAAGCAGATATTGCTACGAAGTTCTATAAGAAAATGAAATACTCAAATGTAACGATCACAAATCGTATCTAAATTTCTTCTGCAACACGAGTGAGTTCAAGCCACATGAGAATCAAGTTTGTCCTGACATCTGTCTCAAAAAGACAACAAAGCTTGGCAAAGATAATGGTACATGCTGCAAAGTGAGTTGAAGAGAAACTGCAATTTGCAACTGAGATATATCAATGGATTAAGCATATAATTTAATATTTGTTTGAAACTAGAGCGCTATTACAGACAAAAGTGTGTTGATCCGGGGTTGGCACGATAGTCACACTTAACAGTTTCATCTTAAAGTGGAAAACTAACTTAAATTGCGTAGAGAATAGAGATGAGTTGCAGTTACATGAGGGCAATGTAACATGAATTTCAGTTTCTTGTCACAGGAAGATTAAATACAGTCCACCATGACAACAATATCATACCAATCAAAACCACTATTCATATAGTTGCAAGCACACAGTCACGAACAGTTATGATCTGTGTATTACATTAGCATGCAAAAGTTGAAAGTATATTTCGAATTCTGAACTGTTCACTAATCAATTTCATAGTTTTCATGTAATGCACGCAGAAAGCTAGGATAGTATTGCTGAAGTGCACATAGGACAGAATCCATTTGTTCGCGTGTTTACCAGAGATTTTCTTTGATAAGAATTGGTTTAATTGGATGCTGATTGCTGAGACAAAAGATTAAATCGTTAACGATAAAACAAAGCAGACCTTCCATGTACTGAATTACTTCGATGTTATTCTGCATACCAAGTAAAATATAAAAGTTATTTAAGTGTCATTGGACTGCGTGCTCTATTGAGAGCAACCGTCAGGTATTTGTTCCGCTTGCAAAACAACTCAAAATAGTCAACCAACTTACACGATTATACCTTTAGAGCAAATCAGCTGTACTTTGAACAATAAACATTTTCAAATAACTAAATTGGCTCATAGCCTAACGATTGAAGAAAAAGAGAGGAAAGAGAAAGAGGGAGAGAGACGGACCAAGACAAGATGAAAAGAGAAAGGCTTTAGTAACAATTAAAAACCCCAGAATTAAAAGAGGTGACCAGCTGTTCAATGAATGCAGTGAGACGGTTCCTTTGCATAGTTTCTCCCAATTACTCTTGCTGGCAAATTGAGATAAAAACGTAGTTTAAATGTGCGCACAATGAAAATGAGGATCTGTGTGTTTCAGTTAAGATAACAAGGAAGATCAACTGGTACAGGGCATCAAGGCAACAGGAAATACAAAATCAAAGGAAAAATTCTCTGAATTATCTACAGGCTTATTTTGTGGTGCTTGATGACGCCGAGAGGCGACAAACAATGAAGCTGAATGAGGAAAATATTGAACAAAAGTGATCCGATACTAATGGTATTGTTTAATTAATATATGGTCATGCAAGTGGTCACTGTGAAGAAGCAATGTGACGCGGGGGAAGTACACACCCTGTTTTATGTCAAAGCATAGGTCAGTGTAGGCCTGAAAGTATCGCAACCAACCAATTTGAGAGGAATGGTAATGACCCAAAGAATAGATGCACGACAGCCTGTTTACAATATGCTTGGCCACTTCAAGGAATGGTGACTTCACTAAGAGATATAAGAAACAACACGCTCGTGCAACGAAACATGAGCTTCACATCACACCTTCTTGTAGGCCATTGAGGAACTCTACAATAGTTGATTTATGTGATTCTGTAATTAAGATACATTAGAAAATTTGGAAATTCCATCCATATGATAATTAATACTCTCTTCAATCAAATAATATATATATATATATATATATATATATATATATATATATATATATATATATATATATATATATATATATATATATATATATATATATATATATATATATATATATATATATATATATATATATATATATATATATATATATATATATATATATATATATATATATATATATATATATATATATATATATATATATATATAATTCAATAGCCTTTCCACTAAAAGTTTTTAAAAATTTATATAGACTCTCATAATAAAAACAACTGTTTAACGTTTCGCGTATAGCTTCATCGGAAAATTTTTGTCGTCTCTCATTCCGCATTTCATCAGAAAATTCTGAATTTCCGATGAAGCAAGACGCGAAACGTAATGCAAGTATTCTTATTAGGAATGTCTATTTAAATTTTTAAAAGCATTGAAGTGGAAAGACTAGCCAATATTGCCGAAACTTTCCCTCATCCTATCGCCAACCCTGAGCATATCTATTATTTTGACGTTAATATCCTGCAGACATACCCTATGGCTTTCTTCAGTGAAATGCCTGAAAAAGTCCACTTGGGTACTGAAGCCCCCATGCAACACTTATGCTAGCACGCCTTATACTTGTTAAATCTAAACCTAAAGGCCACTGCACAGGGCAGATTTTTGTCTCTCAAAGACGAAGAGTTTTGTCTTTGGTCTTTCAAGGACAGAAAAACCTGCCGTGTGGAGTACCCAAAAGACGGAGATTTTTGTCTTTCAAAGACAGTCTTTAAGATTAAATACGCTGAATCTCGAAGAGCGTCTTTGAAAGACAAAAATCTCCGTCTTTGAAAGACAAAACTCTCCGTCTTTGGGTACCGCACAGGAGAGATTTTTATGTCTTTGAAAGACCAAAGACAAAAATCTTCCCCTTTGAAAGACAAAAATCTCCGTCTTTGAAAGACAAAAATCTTCCTCTTTGAAAGACAAAAATCTCCGTCTTTGGGTACCGCACAGGAGAGATTTTTATGTCTTTGAAAGACCAAAGACAAAAATCTTCCCCTTTGAAAGACAAAAATCTGCCGTGTGCGGTAGGCTTAAAGGACGTGATAGTACTACCAACATACCGGATACCAGAAACAGTAAATTCTAACAAGTAAACAACATCGGACGAGTCACAGCTAAACGTAAAATCTATCCTATATTTCCTATAAGTAGTATTAGAATGAAACTTATCACTATTAAACCCTGTTAACACTACACAAACTAACCTTGATTCGCCCCAGACTAAAACTAGCCAAGGTTAGTTTTTTGTAATGTAAACGCGAACTAACAGAGGTTCGCCCCAGGTTATGTCAATCCACTTCTAGAGGTGGGCTCGCCCCAGGTCGAACCTGGGTTAGTCTTGCTAAAGCACTAAGTGTGATGTAAACGAAAAAACTGAGGCGAACCTGGGTTAGTTTTTCCACTACGCATGCCTAGTAATGGAAATGCCACGTAAATTTCAACACAACGGATTGGTTCATTCTATCTTCATCAAATTTCTGTCTTCCACCTATGATTTAAAAATGATTGATGGAAATAAACATTGATATAGGTGCTACTTGGAATGAAGAATGGAGTTATGCACTTATCATGATCCCAGGTGCTCTTCGTATCCAAGAGTGAATGACTATGGTCTTTAAATTACATATCAGCATCAATCTGCCTAATTGAACACTCAAAGTTCAATTCTTGCGTTAAGATAGTTGATGAAGTTTTTCAGTTTCTGCTCGCCATGCACTCAGATAAAAAAAAGTCATAGATGAATCTCATCCTGGCAAAAGGGTGGTCCACTGAAGTATCCAACAACCTCTCTTCCAAACGGGTCTTTTACATCATATATATATATATATATATATATATATATATATATATATATATATATATATATATATATATATATATATATATATATATATATATATATATATATATATATATATATATATATATATATATATATATATAAAGGTGTACGAAAAAGAAAGACGATCTGGAATCAATTCTCTTTTTATTAAAATTCCCGACTAGTTTCGACAATGTGTCATCCTCAGGGGAATAAATATATATAAATATATTTATGGAAAGACTGATGGAGAGTTTAATCGAAAGGTTCACTCAAAAGACAAGTGTATTTCTGGTTTATTTATTCTATAAAAAGAATCTGACAGCCGCATCCCTTAGTGTGTAAATATAAATAAATAACAGACAAAATCAAAGATATACTCTACCTAGATTTTCGATTTAATATTTCTAATCAATACTCCGATGAAGATAATAAATGGAAACATCTATATTTCAATAAAGTATATCTTTGATTTTGTCTGTAATATACCCGGGGTACATCCTTAAACAAGGAAGAGAAGGATTTCTGTGGTATGTATGCCCATTATTGACAGGTGTGTAACTTGTTCTAAACGTTGGTCATGGGAAGTTTTACTATGAAAAATGCTATCCATTAGTTTCTGTGTCACAGCTTTGAAACTAAGTCTTAATTAAACATTTTTGCAGAAGGAAACTCTCCACCACAAACATTGTTCAAATTATTTAACAGTAACAACAAATGCGGGCAGTATTCTACAATTATTTATAGGTCATTGAAAGTAGCAAATAAACCAATTTAAACAAAAGATAGAGTAGAAATGGTGATGAGTGCAATCATACAAATACAATGTTCATAAAAAATTCATTCCTTGCAAACATTTGAAGATAAGGTTGGATTTTCAAACTGTAGAGACAGGTGCATACTAATATTGCAATAATTTATAGACAAGTGGATGATTACAAGAAATTATGAAGAACTAAGGCAGTTGAAGACAAATTATATCAAATGATCTATCAAATTCTGAGGAGAACTGACTCCTTCGCATTGGTATCTTGATAATGCTGTCATGACATGAATGTTCGTTCATTATAAACTGCAGAAGTTGAGATGAAATTCGACTATCATGAAAAATTTACTTCTTGTACTATAAAGCTCTGATCAGAGCGGCTCACTAAAATGTTAAATGAATTAAATACAATTTAAAGCAAATAGAAGGTAGAAAATATATCTTTGATGACTACACTTTGAAAATCCATTCCCTCAAGACACTAAATTGAACATGTAAATAAATATTATACTCTTAAGTGGCTGATAAATGGGGATGCGTATTAATTCTTGTTCATTTTTTTACTTTTACCTTTCCTAGAATAGTGTTTCCTACTTGTTCTCACAAAATGTTTGCTAGATTCTTGCATCTTTGTATTTTTCAGAAAGGCTACACCAAAACTTGCTTTGTGAGTTTTTGCAATGGCTTTTGTATTATCTTCAAATTTCTGGCCCCTCCAAGTTTTTCTGACTTCTCCCAGTTAACTGGCAACTAAGGCTAACCAACTTTGATAATCATGATGGATATATTCTTGTAGCATTGCTCCATTAAAATCTACTTAAATGTAACAATTTTTCAATACCCTATATATTAAAATAAAAAGATCATAGCCATGTGACTAGCAATAATATACAAACTCTGTACACATGAGCTCCTCATCAAGTAACAAATCAATCTGTGCTCAACCTCCTTTGATTGACAGTTGCATAGGCTACACTTCAATCATTATTTTCAAAGCAAACACAAACAGTCCTCAAGCTTTATGTGATTCATTGATAGGGGAGAAGCAGGACAGCATGTGCTACATTGCTACATCAAAACCCATGCACTATACTGCCATATGAGAATACTGGCTGTTATTGAACTCTTGAAGTTTGATGAAACTTTTGAATTTTGCCAAACATCTAAATTTTCATGAAACTGCTTGATATTATTTGCACAATTGTTAAAATTCATCATGAAGCACTCTAGCATTGTTGGCCAATGTACTCCCAGTAAACAGTGCATAATTAGTAAGCATTTCTTTCTCACTGATTTTGGAATCATCATTTTTATCTGCAATCCGAATCAAATATTGTGCCTCTCTAATAGCATGTTGAATGTGCCTTGGGTCCAAGTATTTCTCCAGCTCAGCCATGGTTACCCACCCATCTCCATCTTGATCCATGTCCTCTTTGAATTCCCTTGCACGCCTTGAAGGTTGATAATCACATTCGTACATACTCACATTGATTGCAAAAGATAATAATTATCATCACAAAAACTCTACATCACCATCCACTACTACCACCACCATCATCATCTTCATCTGCTTCATTCTTGCTACACCCCTCAGGATGCCTGACTCTGGGGTAAGTGGAGAATCTACCAATTGTCTGAAAGAGGTGACTGAGTCAGCTACACTCAGTCCACTCTGTTACCCCAACAGTTACTTATCAGAATTGCAGCCTGAAGCTGCTGAACCTAAAGTTCACTGAAGGGGACTGGCTGGACAGTTTGCTACAGGTCAGCAACATCTACCCCAGTTCTGAATCTCTGTGAAATGAATCCCTATCAGCATAAGGGCAGTGTCTCTTTATGCCCACTCAACACCACAAGGTCTCCAACCATGGGCTAGCCATCACCACCACCACCATCATCATCATCATCATCATCATCATCATCACCACCATCATCATCATCATTATCATCATCATCATCATTATCATCATCAACATCATCATCATCATCATCATCATCATCATCATCATCATCATCATCATCATCATCATTATCATCATCATCATCATCATTATCATCATCATCATCATCATCATCAAATTCCAATGCACAGTGTAATAGGGACTTTACTTGTGACATAAATTTTGCTAAAAGACCCTATACAATGCCTTATCCTCTCTACAGGAAAACACACCAAAATAGTAATATACTGATACATGGAAAAGAAGTACATCACATAGAACAAGTATACAAAATTGCAAAATCAACTCACTCTGCTATATACTCTCGGTCCAATGCAGCCTCTTCAGGGTCAACTTCTCCTGGTGGCAACGCAGTAAATTCTTCAAGGCTTATTCTCTGCAAGAGCAATACCAACATTCACAAATAAACAAGTGAGCACATGTTGATCATTAGGTTAGCTTTTAGATTAACATCAAGATGTAAAATCTAATCCCAGTAACCATACTGATGAATTTTTAAAATTTTCTTGCACTTATTACTATTAGATACATTGTTCGTCTGAAAATTTCAGTGTCCAAAATTGGAGAGAGCAAATCATAAAGGAGAATAAAGATTCTTGCTAAATTCTTGCAAGCATTATTCAACACTAAAAATCAACTTAATTGACATTACTATTAATCTATAAATAAGAGCTATTGGTGATTGTGAAGCATTCTCTGAGACCTTGCTATTGATGGTGAATAAGTAAAACTTTAAAACTAGACTAGTAAAGATTGAATTGTGCTTTGTGAGGGTGTAGACAATTACAGCAAAACCTCGATTTATTGGACTTTTTAAGTATCATAATTGTTTGCTGTATTTTTGTTTGTTTGCATACTGGTGTTGCAGTAGTGTTGCAGTACTTATAACTTTTATTTTAGTAAACAAACCAGTTGCACATTTCCATAAAATACAGAGGTGCATAACAAAATATGTAGCACTATACATCCCTAAAGGTCATTGAATGAAATCTAAAATCCTGTCTGTTTCAACTATTATTTTCATCAATATCACAAAGAAAAATCAAAACACATTGTCCATTCTTTTGTCTGAACTACTAGGCAAATATAATTCAAACTAGAAAAGATCTTATCCAAAGTTTCTGTGTCCAAAATACATAAAAATGGAACTTTCTGATAACAATGCATCACAATGAATGAAAACTTTATTAAACGATAGTTGCAATAAATCTCATAGCAGCCAACTCTACAAACAGATACAAAGATCCAATCATAAAATACTTCATAGAGACTTCGAAAAATGTAATCCAAATAGCTTTGTCAATTATTGAAACTGTATGATCTTTAAAATCAAGTTCTTGAATGTAAGCTTTACAGTTTTTTTCATACCTTATCTCCATTCTTGTCAAAATTTGGCATCATATCCTCAACCATTGCATGCAATGTCCTTCTGTTATGTTCAGGATGTATAAAAGCTAAAAATTCTGTGGAATTTAGGATTTTGTTATTATCCAAATCTGCCTTATACCAATGCTCTACTTCTTTTGAAAATTGCCCATCTCTATCTGATTCCACTGTTAATAAAAAAGAAAAAAAAGGATGGTTAATCGTTAGGTTTAATAAATTTTTGGGGTTTTCAAACGTCCAATCAAGAGAATATGCCAAACATTACACATCTAAGCCAAACATGTTATTTTCTTGGACGTTCTACAACAAAAATGCCAAGAAAAACACGAGAATTTCCTGAACGGAATACTTACAAGAAACATTAGCGGCCTTTAGTTTCCTTGGGTCTAAGTCAACAAGAGATGCTTTGTATTCATACCATCTTATTTGGTCATCTTTATCTAAATCAACTCTTTTAAAGACCTCATCACTATCTGCTTTGGCTTTATAATAATGATCTAATATTCTGTCATGTATCCAATCTTGAAGCTCTGCTTTATCTAATACATGGTCTTTACTTTTATCAACATTATGGAATATATCAATTAACTTTCTATAGCCGTCCATTTTATCAAATTCTAATTTCCCTTCCTTGAGCAATGTGCCCAGGAAAGCTTCGTGATGGAAGTCCTTGTTCAGATCGCCATCATGCTCCATATGTGCACCAGCGATGTGGTCTGGTGGGAGCATTTCTGAATGTTTGATATCCTCGCGTGATATATTCGCAATTCTTTGCCTTGGGAATCCATTTACAATTTCAATTAATACAAACAAGATTATAGTCAACAAGGCGAAAGCTCTAGATGCAGTCGCCATGTTCGTGGAGCTGCGTGGCATTTGCATAGAGAAATCATTTTGAGTGCAACCTCACAGTCATGTGTAGCGTAGCAACAAACTTCAACTCTAAAGAGTAATTTTGTTTGGCCATTTCATTTATTAAAAGTCTTGCCTTGTGCTAAATGAAAACCTTTTTCTGTGGAACACTATTCTTCAAGTTAAAATAAGACGCTTGGCAAGAATTCATCGATGTCACAATGGGCTATTGTTAAAAATATCTACTCAGACGCTAGAGAAACAAAGAAAGCTTATTTACAATTGTCTAGGCTCCAAGGTGCAGCTCATCTCACTCTGTTGATTATTAACTGTGCAAGTGAACGACCTTTGCAACGGTTGGATTTCATCATTTCAGAACATTTTCAATTGTTTTAAACACATTGGTAAACAGAGATGACATATCCAATTGTCTTTCATTTACTGATATGGCACTTTAAGGATTAACTAACAAAGATACTCCACATGCATGGTTTCTGCCCACGTCGATATTTGATGTTTGATAAACTCAGTTGAGCCAGGAACAACCAAGTACCGTATATCATTACTAATAACTATTTATGCACAAATATCAGGTGTAGTTTACGTATCAAGATCTGACATTAAATCTGAGTGCTTAAAAGTGACAGAAAATTCATGATACAATCAATTTTTACGACTTACACCTCCAAATTATTTTCAGATTCCACGAGGTAAATTCAATTCGTTTCGATGCAGAGTTATGTTATCTATCTTAAAATCTCTTTTTCGGAAACGATATTTGTATCAACAGATATCAGCCTGTTCCTTGTGAGTCAATTGTGATATCAAGAAGATGATTGTCTGCCATTTAATGTCAATAAAAAGTTTTCCATCATCTTGTCCTAGTTTGAGACTTTATTTTACTGCGACACTTTGCATTAATTGGAACAATTCTTTGAATTCCTACATCAAATAAAAATCCTCAAGTCTACATCGAGTCGCCTTAAATTTCAGATGAATTTGTACAAGAAATGGAGGCTTGAGCTAGCGGATGCCCTCATAACCAACAGAATACAGAATCTGGCATCAGAAATGTACAGTACTTGAGGGAAAGAAATGAACTAAAAAAGAGTCACCCGATTTTACTTCAAATCATGAAATGAATGCTCTCCTACTGCAAATGTTCTGACTGTTCTCCTCCGTTCAAGCAAGTTTTGAATGAGATGATTTTCAAAACAATGAGACAGCTTCTGGTTCTATTCGAAGAAAAGATACAAGAGAATGAGAGACATAGGGGGAGTCAGAGGAAGGCCGGGGGTACCATGGCCCTCCAAACGATGAGAATTAATCTTGCAAACTTATGCATGTAAAGTAGGCTAAATCTGCACAAAGTATGTATGTATACATGTATTATATATCTATGTATGTATGTATGTGTATTTTATATTATACAGGTAATATCTAACACAACTATAAGTTGATGTGGACCTGTGTCTACAATAGAATTAAAGAATTAAAAAAAAGAATAAAAATGCTTGCAATAGTTCTAAAATGTTAAGAAATTTTCAAAACAAAATTGTCCAGTTCTTACTAATAAAAAGAGATTAAAAATATAAGAATTGTTCATCATCATGAAAATTTGCCACTGTCCCTGTCCTAAAATTAATTTTGTCCATTGTGTCTTTTTTCTTTCCTATGTTCCTTTTGAACACTTCATTATAAACGTGAAAACATACATAATACAGAGTATAGTATACAAACCTTATCAACTACAATACGCCTTTCGTAACATATCAAGCTAAGTATATGGAAAGTTAGAAAGCTTCACTTATCGCAATTTCGCATTAAAATACCAAGGGGAATGTAGCCCTCTGTAGGTATCCTCTTATGATGTCTATCTTATCATCATCTTATAATTCATTGTATAGTATCAATTCATACCTATGACATCTAATGGGAGAGAGTCTTCAAGTGCCAATGGCATATATGCTAAGAAAGAGCCCGCTAAATTATGGATTTAAGAAGGTTAATGTTATCTCCCATAGTAGGACATGGGACATTCTATTTTGCTATTAAATTTCATTACCATAAGCGTTGCTCATAACATAGGAGGAAACATTTAAAGTAAGCTTAATTTGGCAGTGAAGCAGTGCTAATTAAAAAAATCATAATTGGATAAGCTTTCACAATATGGCATATGATCTGCAAAGAAATTTTAAGCATTTTCGGCTTTTCAAATGTCTCATTTCTCTATGCCTACATAATTGGTCTCTATTATTTCACGGAAAAACTTTGTGAAATTGAGCTTTTATCTTTTTTTTTACATAAAAAAATAAAGAGGAATATGCACTAGGTTTTCTAGACTAAAATCAAATGAAATTTATACATCCATAGCTGCATTTTCTTATTCGCACACGTTCTTTAATATAGTAGAATCAAAAATGGGATTCCACTAGTAGGGGGATAGATGACTTTAGCTCCTCACATTTTTATAGAAGATTTTCCCCTTCCAATTAATTTTTCATTGTCGAATTATCGTCGACCAAAACACAAACACATTGCTATTCAATCAAATCGTAGTCAGCAAGATGACTTTTTAGCCATTCAAGAAAGAAAAAATTATAAAATTTTCTGTCATATCGGACTCAACCATGGTAGTTACTCCTAAGTCACTAAGTAAAATCATCGACATTCCCACACATACACTCGTTGTGCAGTCCCTCATTCTTGCCTCCCCAAAATTACATCAGAAAGTATACAACAAAAAGCTGTCTCTACGTTCCGGCTGTCTTTTATCAAAGGGCGTGGCCATTAGAATTGCTTCTATCAGCCACCGCCTATTTGAAACAGCCAATCTATGATTGTACCAAAATGGTCCTCTCCAATGCTCGATGGTAAATACGCCTTTGATAGGAGAGTAAAGACTCAAGCATGTTTTATGGATTATATTGTTGAAAGCAACAACTAAATGGTTGCCGAAAAATCGTTCATAAAGAGAACTTGGACTGCAAGTGCAAAGATAAAGATATCAATATATTAATTGAAGTGAAAAGTTTCTTGAGACAAAATAAGTCATCCTATTTATCCATTGGACTATAACGCGTAAGTTTATACATCACGAAATTAAGCAGATATGCTACGAAGCTGTATAAGGGAATGAAATACTCAAATGTAACGATCACAAATCGTATCTAAAGTTCTTTTGCAACACGAGTGAGTTCGAACCACATGAGAAATAATTTTGCACTAACATCTTTCTCATAAAGGAAACAAATGTAGGAAAAATAAACTGATAGATGCTGGAATTTGAGTTGAAGAGAAAAAAACAATTTAGGACCGAGAAATATTAATGAGAGAAAAGTTTACTGATCCTGGGTTGGAATGATAGTCACATGTAACAATTTTATCCTTGAGAGCAAACGCACTTCATATTTAAAAATTGAAACGAGTCAAGGTTACATGAGCGAAGTGTAACATAAATTTCAGTTTCTTGTAACAGGAAGATTAAATACAGCCCATCAAGACAACAATTTCGTACCAAGCAAAACCATTATTTTTACAGTTGGAGGCACAGTCACGAACAGTTATTATCTGTATATTACATTGGCACTAATTGCCTCAAAGCATTTTTATGTAAAATTTATAACTGATATTTCTAGTCCTGTTCATTAATGAATTTTATAATTAATGCAATAGGGTATGGTGGCATTGCTAAAGAGCAGACAAGACAGAATCTAGTTGTTTGCATGTTTACCTGAGCATTTTCTGTGAGGACAATTGGCTTAAATGGATGATGATTGTCGATACAACACATTGAATCGTTCAACAATAAAACAACGGAGCCCTTTCATGTGCTAATTTATGTCGATGTTACTCCGCATTCCAAGTGAAATATCAAACCCACTTATTTGTCGTTTGATTGCGTGCTCTACTGACAGCAGCCTTCAAGCATTTGTTCCGCTTGCAAAACAACACAAAATAGTCAACCAACTGACACGATTATACCTTTAAAGCAAATCAGCTATACTTTGAACAATAAATATTTTCAAATAACTAAATTCGCTCATAGCCTAACGATTGGGAGTGCAAAAACATTTCCTCGACTAAAAATAAAGCTATGTACTCGGGAGAGAAAGAGAGGAATGGAAAAAGACAGACAGAGAAATGGAGCAAGCAAAGGAGGTGAAAAGAGAAAGCCTCTATTAACAATGAAAACCCCAGAATAGGAAAGGTATTGGCCAGCTGTTCAAACACTGCAGTGTCACGATTCCTTTGAAAAGATTCTAACAATTACACTTTCTGGCAAATTGAGATAAACCGTAGCTTAAATGTGCACACAATGAAAATGAGAAATAATGAGTTTCTACGGAGACAAAAGAGAAGATCAACTTGCACAGGAGTAAGAGGAATAAGAAGCAACACGCTCATGGATAAACTAATGTATCTTGATTGCAAACTGAAGATTTTCATGAAAATTACTAGTACACCATTGAGGAGATCTACTATAGTAAATGTTTGTGTGTAAGTCAAATATATGCTTAATGTATATCAGTCAATTTGGAAATTCCATCCATATGACAATTAATATTATCTTAAAACTAATAATGTATATAATGTATATAAATATACGTGCATACAGCATACATACATACATATGTACATACATACATATATATATATCAACGACTTCTCAAATATATATATATATATATATATATATATATATATATATATATATATATATATATATATATATATATATATATATATATATATATATATATATATATATATATATATATATATATATATATATATATATATATATGTAAACGTCAAGAAGCTACAACCAACCAAGTAATTTATAAGTATAGATAGAATTCAAGAAATAAAATTACTCCATTTCTATTGAAATGGAGTAATTTTATTTCTTGAATTCTATATATATATATATAAATATATATATATATATTATATATATATATATATATATATATATATATATATATATATATATATATATATATATATATATATATATATATATATATATATATATATATATATATATATATATATATATATAATCAAAACGAACTTTCCTAAAAGCAACCCTTTCCATAATCCCTTGAACATTACTAGTGAAACTATTCATCAAAACGTTTGCGTTCAGCGTAACTTTACCCCATGCAGTTGCCAATCCTTGATGCATGATTCCGCCTACCATCAGTTCTCGACAACTATAGGGCAATATATCCCTAGATTCAGCAGCTTGCATTTCTCAGAGTTAAGCTATGTGATGCAACACAGACTGCTAAAAGTTCTAGTAATGTTAATCGAAAAAATTTCCTTACAAATAGACCCGGGAGCTACATCATACATACTGTAAATCCTCAAATCAGCCCCCTTGGGGCCTGTTTATTTTGATATTCTTTGGGTGGGGGCTTATTCGAGTGCAGGGCTTATTCGAGGGGGGCTACAAAACTACTTGATACATGTTGCATAAAAAGCACACGTTCAAAAGACTTATACTCCAGAGAATTAAAAGGAAATTATAGGCTTTAGACATAAGTCTCTATCAAAATCTTCGTCACCATCTAGCATGGGGGCTTATTCGAGGGGGGGGGGCTTTTTCGATGGAGGGCCAATTCGAGGAGCTACGCTATTCTTTCAACAAGTAAAAGAAGGGCTTCCGAGATGCGAATGCCCAATATTAAAAGATGTGCCACTTCTCCTAAATGTTGGTCATGGGAAAAGTGTTACTTAGAAAAGCGGCGTCCATTATCTTCTGTGCCGCAATTTTGCAACACAGCCTATATTAAAGATTTTTGCAAAGGGAAACTTTCCACCTCACAATTTATACAAATCATTTTACAGTAACACAAATGTGGTAAACATTCTACAAAAATTCAAAAGTAATAAATAATCCAATAAATAATCAAACGATAATTTTAAAATGTGGAGGAGTGCGAAAATATAATTACAATGTTGATAAAAGATTTATTCTTAAGGAATGCGTGAATAAAAGGATGCATTTGTTTTAAAATCAGATGATGTTATATGTAATAATCTATAGAAACGTTGTGTATGACTATATCAAACTTCTGAGGAGGAACTGACTCCTCCGCATTGGTATCTAGATAACGCTGCCATAACATGAATATTCTGGAATTGGTTCCCTATAGCCCTACACTATATAGCACACAAAAGCTAGAGGTGCTAACTGGGATGTGTCTGAAATAAGTAAACTTTGAAACTCTGCTCCCTTGAAAAATTGAATATGTAAGTAAACGTTCTACTCTTACGCGCCTAATAAATATGGGAGGGGGGAATGATTTTTTGTCGATTTTTACATTTCATAGAATAGTGTTTCCTACTTTTGAAAGTTATGGTGCCAAAATCTCTCTTTGATTC
The DNA here is from genome assembly GCA_964019165.1 of Mastigias papua. NCBI lineage: Eukaryota > Metazoa > Cnidaria > Scyphozoa > Rhizostomeae > Mastigiidae > Mastigias > Mastigias papua. The sequence continues at coordinate 12,141,909 of OZ025285.1, read as the reverse complement.
TGAGATCGTTGCATTTTCCTGACAGTTTAAGGATCATTCAACCGTTGCGTAATGCCTCTAGGAAGGAGGAGAGTGCATTGATTTGCTACGAAGCGTTATGTAGAAAATAGAAGGAAAGTTGTGAATACACTGCATCGTTACGTAACGTATTTGTCATTATTAGGTCAGTCATTTGTATCAATAAACCAGAATTGATTTGAAATAACGACGTTGATGTTGATGGTTCTGAAATGCCTGGTCAGCCAGTAGATATATGCGGTACCCCTGCTATGAACAGAATTGAGCCATTGTGGACTGAAAACAATTCATATGTAGCATTGTCTAGTGCAGAGCCTAAGTGCAGAATGCCTTAAAGTGAAATAACATAGGACCCTATCATTAAAAATCTCCATGGAAACCAAGATCGTCAATTCCTTGTAGAGAAACGAAAATGCTAGATTGGAAAGTTCCTTATATATCAGTTGAGAAACTGTCGCATAGGCATAAACAAAATCAAGGTATAAGTGGAGCAAAATCAATAAAATGCGAACAACTGAAGGTTTGACAGTCTGAGCTGATGGATCTTAACGCTGGAGAAATACATAACATAAATCCCTTGCTTTTGGATTCCAGGTACTTAATATACCTCCCTTCATCTCACAACAGACAAAGTAGACTTGGCATGTTCAGATGAATGACAAAGGAAACAACAAAATATGAGGGGGGTGGGTAACTCGATTTGCTACGTAACGGTGGGAGGGGGTGGAGGCTTGTGTTACGGTACGCTACAGGAGAGGAGGAGGGTATCAAAAATCGCAAAATTGGCGTTACGTAACGGGTGAATGATCCCTTAAACCGAAATTTGCTTTGATTCTTTGCAATGATATTTCTATCACTTTCAAACTTTTGGTCCCGTCACTATTTAGCTTTTCTATAATCATAATGGAAATAATCCTATAGCTTTTGTAACATTGTTGCATTGAGCTCTATTTTCATGTAACAATTTCTGATATCCATCTATACATATATTTTAAGTATAAAGATCATAACTATGTGATGTGTGATAATATACAAAGTCTGCCCCCACTAGCTCTTCATCAAGTAGTTAATTAAACTATGCTCAACCTCCTTTGATTGACAGTTGCATAGGCTACACATCAATCATTATTTTCAAAGCAAACACAAACAGTCCTAGAGCTTTATGTGATTCATTGATAAGAGAGAAGCAGGACAGCATGTGCTACATTGCTACATCAAAACCCATGCACTATACTGCCACATCAGAATACTGGCTGTCATGGAACTCTTGAAGTTTGATGAAACTTCTGAATTTTGCCAATTACCTTAACTTTCATGAAACTGCTTGATGTTATTTGCACAATTGTTAAAAGTCATCATGAAGCACAGTAGAATTATTCGCCAATGTACTCCCAGTAAACAGTGCATAATTAGTAAGCATTTCTTCTTCATTGATTCTGGAATCACCATTTTTATCTGCAATCCGAATCAAATACTGTGCTTCGTTAACTGCATGTTGTAAGTTGGTTGGAGCCAAGTATTTCTTCAGTTCAGTCATGGTTACCCACCCATCTACATCTTGATCCATCTCTCTGAATTCCCTTGTACGCCTTGAAGATTGAAAACCACATCTGTACATACTCACCTTGATTGCAAAAAGTTAATCATTAACATAAAAATTCAATATCATCACCACCACTGCCATCACCACTGCCACCACCACCACTGCCACCACCACTGCCACCACCACTGCCACCACCACCACTGCCACCACCACCACTGCCACCACCTGCTACCACCACTGCCACCACCACTGCCACCACCACTGCCACCACCACTGCCACCACCACTGCCACCACCACTGCAACCACCACCACCACTGCCACCACCACTGCCACCACCACTGCCACCACCAGCACCACTGCCACCACCACCACTGCCACCACCTGCTACCACCACTGCCACAACCACTGCCACCACCACCACCACTGCCACCACCACTGCCACCACCACTGCCACCACCACCACTGCCACCACCATCACCACTGCCACCACTGCCACCACCACCACCACCACTGCCACCACCACCACCACTGCCACCACCACCACCACTGCCACCACTGCCATTGCCACCACCAATGCCACCACCACCAATGCCACCACCAACACCACCACCACCAATGCCACCACCAACACCAACACCACCACTGCTACTGCTACTGCCACTGCCACTGCCACCACCAATGCCACCACCACCAATGCCACCACCACCAATGCCACCACCACCAATGCCACCACCACCAATGCCACCACCACCACTGCCACCACTGCCACCACCACTGCCACCACCACTGCCACCACCACTGCCACCACCACTGCCACCACTGCCACCACCACCACTGCCACCACTGCCACCACCACCACTGCCACCACCTGCTACCACCACTGCCACAACCACTGCCACCACCACCACCACTGCCACCACCACCACCACTGCCACCACCACCACCACTGCCACCACCACCACCACTGCCACCACCACCACCACTGCCACCACCACCACTGCCACCACCGCCACTGCCACTGCCACTGCCACTGCCACTGCCACTGCCACCACCAATGCCACCAACACCAATGCCACCACCAACACCACCACCACCAATGCCACCACCAACACCACCACCACCAATGCCACCACCAACACCACTGCCACCACTGCCACCACCAACACCACTGCCACCACCAATGCCACCACCACCAATGCCACCACCAATGCCACCACTGACATGACCACCACCACCACCACCACTGACATGACCACCACCACCACCACCACCACTGACATGACCACCACCACCACCACCACTGACATGACCACCACCACCTGGTTTTGTTCTATTCATGAAACAAATTTTGATAAAAGACCCTATGTAATGTCATGCCCTCTTTACAGGAAAACACAATACACTAACACATCAATACTGTATTTCCTCGATTAAGTGCCCCCCTCGATTAAAGGCCCCCTCGAATAAACGCCCCCATATGCTACCAAATTTTGAAATAAATGCCCCCTTGAATAATGGCCCCCCTTGGTTAGGTGCCCCCCAAAAAGTACCAGAATTAATAAACGCCTCAGGGCATTTAATTGAGGAAATATGGTACATAGAAAGCGAAGTAAATTACACAGCAAAATTGACTCACTCTGCTATATACTCTCCGTCTAATGCAGGCTTTTCAGGGTCAACTCCTCCTGGTAGCAACGCAGTGAATTCTTCAAGGCTTATTCTCTGCAAGATCAATACCAACATTCACAAATAAACCAGTGAGCACATGTTCATCATTAGGTTAGCTTTTAGATTAACATCAAGATGTAAAATCTAATCCCAGTAACCATACTCATGATTTTTTACAATTTTCTTGTACTTTTCACTATTAGATACATTGTTTATCTGAAAATTTCAATGTCCAAAATTGGAGAGAGTAAACCATAAAGGAGAATAAAGATTCTTGCTAAATTCTTACAAGTACTATTCAACACTAAAATCAACTTTATCTATAGTAATCATAAATCTATAAATGTGAGCAATTGACAGTGGTGAACCTTTTCAAAACTTAAATGGAATAGTAAACACTGAGTTGTGCTTTGTGAGGGTGAGACAATTATGGTTAAAACCAGATTTATTGGGCTTTTAAGTATTATAATTGTTTGTCTGCATGTAAGTATTGTGGCAGATGGCAACTTTTATTCTAGTAAACAAACCAGCTGCACATTTCCATAAAGCACAGAGGTGCATAACAAAATATGTAGCACTATACATCCCTAGAGGTTATTGAATGAAATCTAAAACACTGTCTGTTTCAACTATTATTTTCATCAACATCTCAAAGAAAAATCAAAACACATCATCCATTCTTTTGTCAGAACTACTAGTCAAATATAAACCAAACTAGACAAAATCTCATCTAAACTTTTTGTGTCCGCAAACATGCTGTCCAAAATATATGAAACAAAATTCCTAAAAATAATGTATACAGTAAACAAAAACTTTATTAACTGACAGTTCTAAAAAAAACTCCAAGCAGACAACTCTACAAACAGATACAAAGATCCAATCACAAAATACTCCTTAGAGACTTTGACAAAATGTAATCCAAAGAGCATTGTCATTTATTGAAACTGTAAGATCTCTAAAATTAAGCTCTTGGATGTAAGTTTTGCAGTTCTTTTCATACCTTATCTCCATTTTTGTCAATACGTTCCATCATTTCTTCAGCCATATCATGCAATGTTCCTCTATTATATTCAGGATGCATGAAAGCCAAAAATTCAGTAGAATTTAGGATTTTGTTATTATCCAAATCTGCCTGATACCAATGCTCTACTTCTTTTGAAAATTGCCCATCACTGTCTGATTCCACTGTTGATATATAAGAAAAAAGGATGATTAATCGTTAGGTTTAATAAATTTTTTTGGGGGTTTTCAAACGTCCAATCAAGAGAATATGCCAAACATTACACATTTAAGCCAAACATGTTATTTTCTTGGACGTTCTACAACAAAAAATGCCAAGAATAACACGAGAATTTCCTGAACGGAATACTTACAAGAAACATTAGCGGCCTTTAGTTTTTCTGGATCCAAATCACAAAGTGCTGCTTTGTACTCATACCATCTTATTTGGTCATTTTTATCTAAATCAACTTTTTTAAAAACCACATCACTATCTACTATGGCTTTAAAATAATGATCTAATATCCTCCCGTATATCCAGTTTTGAAGTTCTTGATGATCTATCAAATGGTCGCTATCTGTATCAACTTTATGGAATATATTGATTAACTTTCTATAGCCGTCCATTTTACCAAATTCTAGTTTCCCTTGCTTGACCAATTTGCCCAGGAAAGTTTCGTGATGGAAGTTCTTGTTCAGATCGCCATCATGCTCCATATGTGCACCAGCGATGTGGTCTAATGGGAGCATTTCTGAATGCTTGATATTCTCGCGTGATATATTTGCAACTCTTTGCCTTGGAAGTCCATTTGCAACTTCTATGAATACAAACAAGATTATAGTCAACAATGCGAAAGCTCTAGATGCAGTCGCCATGTTCGTGGAGCTACGTGGCATTTGCATAGAGAAATCATTTTGAGTGCAACCTCACAGTCATGTGTAGCGTAGCAACAAACTTCAACTCAATAAAGTAATTTTGTGTGGCCATTTCATTTATTAAAAGTCTTACCCTGTGCTAAATGAAAACCTTTTTCTGTGCAACCTCGATATGAAATAGTGTAGAGATATCATTTGCTCTACCTCTTCTAACTTGTTTTCCTGTTGACCATTTTTCACAAAAATCACAACATTCACAAAATTTCACAAAAGTTGGACCTATAAAAGTCATCAAACAAAAAATCTTATGACTTAAAACAATTCCATATTTTTTTCGGGTTCCACGAATTTGGTTCCACGTGGTAAATTCCTTCCCTCGTGAATTAGTGTACCTCAGCTAATTGATAAAGGATAGCAAATTGCTACAAAACTATGCAAACACAAACAGACCGCATTATTTATAATCACAGGAGGACTTGTAACAGACTTGTGCAGCTTAGTGTGTGGTGTTCAGTACAATCTCCAAACACAGTAAGATTTTCTCTATTGTCTAGTCATTGCATATCCTACAAAACATGACTTCTACTACATTCTTAACTAAAAAACGGTTGTTGGTTTGAACAGGAGTCTCAAATATTTGAATTGGATGTCATTTGGCTGTTTTTCGTGCAATTAATCGTTGCAAGTTTCGATATTTCTGTTTGAATATAATTGCTAGCCATACAACTGATGTAATATTGAAATAATATGAAATTGAAATAAATAGCAGCTGAATGAATAAAGGAGTTATATATAAGCACTTTACTTGGTACAGAGTCACATTCAATATTGTTTGGCTCAAAGAGATTAGGTACTCTAGAGATTTGGGGCAATATTGAAATGGCACTACTTTCTATTCTTGTCATCTACATTTTTGCAACTAAGGCTTCTGCATTTGTACCTAAAGATGGTAAGAGCAGATTTCTTTACCTTTCATGCAGCAAATGATTGCATGCAAAGTATAGATCTACAATAAAACTAGCACTATATCGTTTTTTTGCATTATGGAAAGTGAGAGATTGACGGTTTTGTATAGACAATGTTTGTGATAGCATAAAAATGATTCCCTGTCTTTCAATTTTGATAAATATTTTTCCATTATCTTGTCCTAGTTGGAGACCCAGAGCTGTATCAAGGGGATATGCGACTAACTTCCTTCCAAAGACTTCTTGCGATGACAGGGGGTGATGTCAGTTTGGCTGGTAAAATTAGTCACACATTTGGGAGTACAAGTGAACAAAGTTTGCTCTGGCCTAAGTACCGTGTTCCTTATGAGATATCTCCTAGCCTTGGTTAGTTAAGAGAAAATTTTCTTCTCTATGGTACGAAATATACCATTCGGAACTTATGCGTTCGATATTAAACAAGCCAATTAGCAATACCTAGATCTCAGGATAAGGAGAAAACTTAATATGATTTGGCTATTCTGCTGTATTTTGTGTCCATAGTCTGCAGTGGGTTGTAATGAAAGTGAACTTTGCAAATGATACAAAATGTAATAAGTAAATACAGAATCTAATAGCCAAACTGTCTTTTTGAGATCATCGAAATATTATATCTTCACTCACTTAATTTTAAAGATGATAGTGAACTAATGAACTACTCTTTGTGTATTAGTGATTTTTTCTTTCAAACCTTAACATGATGCTATTGAATAATTTTAGCATCCAGCGACGAAGCCATGTTTGCAATATTCCAAGGATTCCGTGAATGGGAAACATATTCATGCATTAAATTTGTCGAAAGAGCAAAGAATGAAAAAGATTACATCTACATTTTCAACAATTGTTCAGGGTCTGTATGCTCTTTCCTTTTAGAGTACTTAATATGATTCTTAAATCTTCTAGCACTCTTATTTCCTACAGATCTCATGATAACTGGCGTTCCCTCTAAGGATGCAGGCTGCTTCCAAAATATTGGTCTAGCGACTTTGCATTCTAAAGGGGTGCAATCTCTGCTGATTGAAATTCATCTAAATATGACTCTAACACTAACTTCTTCATGTAGCTTGTTCAAGTGACACTTTATTCAGATAGATAAGCAGTTGATGTGCATTTCTTTACAGCTGCTGGTCGTATGTGGGTCGACAAGGAGGAGCACAAGAATTGTGTTTGGATGATGGATGCCTCACTCGTGCAACTGTTGCACACGAGCTAGGTACAGAAGTCAAGATAAAATGAATTGTTTCAGGAAGAGTGTCTAACTTACTGTAGTTTTCCAAATGCAACTATAGAAATAGGAAAACACTTTAAATTTACTAGAAGAGTTATGCTTAATCTGATAAACTTATTGCTCTGCCGTTACGACAACTAACTCCAGGTGGTCATTATGAGAAAGAAAATTTGCAATAAATTCATGACAACGATAAAAGTCATGACAAAACAACAGATATCGTTTAATACCTTGCTCTTATTAAGTGAATTATGTTTTTATATTATATCTTTCAGCTCATGCAATGGGATTCTGGCACGAACAAAGCAGACCAGACAGAGATAGTCACATCGATATCATGTGGGAAAATATTGATCCAGGTTATAAATAAATATATATATAATTGTATATATTTATATATATATATATATATATATATATATATATATATATATATATATATATATATATATATATATATCACCAATCTATCTGTCTTTATCCAAATGCAGAAAAATACATAGAAAATAGAAACCACTTTGTCCATTGTACCGGTTTCATCCGTTTAGTACGGAACCCTCAGCGAACTCATATATATATATATATATATATATATATATATATATATATATATATATATATATATATATATATATATATATATATATATATATATATATATATATATATATATATATATATATATATCTTCTCCGTGGATAGTCTTAACAGAAGAGATAGTGCTCAATGTACAAAACCAGTACAGAGCAAAGTATACAGCTGAAGACAATTAAAGAAAAGACATGGTATCTGTTACTCTGAGTTTCATGCTAGTGCATTCATCAGACAGACTCTATTATATAATTGTAATTTCATTGTAACTTGCCTGATGAGTGTGATCATGTTATGATCATACGAAACAAATCTGTAGCAACAAACAATGAGTTTCTTTGTTTCAAAGTCTTGATACAATTATTGATATATATATATATATATATATATATATATATATATATATATATATATATATATATATATATATATATATATATATATATATATATATATATATATATATATATATATATATATATATACTTACCTTTGAATAGGCATCAAGTTGATCTTTTTGCGTTCTTTTCTAAAAGTATATCTGACTCATTTTGTGGAGTAGTAAATCAAACCTGTGGATCTGTAATTGGGAAAAGTGTTGATTCTCAAAAACGGCATATCCAAATTACTTGACAGAAATTACTTAACTCTATAACTTGCTATGATAAGTATTAATTTTGATTTCAGATAATGCTTACAATTTTAATAAACACAGTAATTCTGACGTTGACAGTTTGGGAACTCCGTATGATTATTACAGCATGATGCAGTATGATGAAACCTCGTTTTCAATGAATGGTAATGTAACCATGGTTGCTAGGAATAAGACTATTATACAACTTGGAAATGAGGTTGGATTCACAAAGATCGATTCAACGCAAGCAATGCTGCTATATAAATGCAAGGGTACGAGATTTTATCAAATGTTAATGTTTAGAACGTTTGAAGCAACCCATAAGAAACAACAGCTAGGAATTTCGTATCCATTTGTATGTGCTGTTTATGTATGTATCCGTAGGTCTCAATATTATGTTTAAATTTTACCTCATGAAGATGTTATGCAAGTGTGCACTAATGGATTAATATACCAGCTACCTACATGGTAGCAATGCAGTTTATGCATATAGACTCAAATGTCTTTATTCTTTGCTTCTTCATTTCTTTTCCGTCTTTTTCGACATTTTTATCAGCTGCCTTTTTAATCAGTTTTATTGTCTATTTCTGCTATGAACTGAACTCAATTGGCAATAGTAAATATGTTTGATATAGATAAACTTATTCATGAAATTTAAAGAGACTCTCTGAGATCATTATGCATCAATTGATAACTGGTAATGTCATAGAGATCTAAATTAATTAAAAGAAAGAAAGGTATTGAGTAATGAATTAGTGATTTAATGTTATTAATTAATGTATTAATTAACGATTTGAGGGTTGTCCTTTTACAAGAAACATTCTTAATATTTGAAGGAAAAACAACGAAGAAGCCTTTTAGCCAAAGGACAGTTGTATTAACAGGTGAATTCTAAATATTTCAATTTCAATTTGTTTCCACGTTTCTAAGACCAACCAGAGTGCAATAAATTCACGGGTAATTTAGAGTTAAAAAAAACGACAGATTTTACAAATACTGCAATTATATTAGCTGGTGATGTGGACTGGATTTTAAATGACGAAATATTCGAAAGATTTTTAAGAGATGTTAGAAGCGAAAAATTGATTCAGGATATATTGAAGAAAGTCAGCTGAATTAAATATTTCCTAATATATTGAACGGACACGTTATTGCAATTTGTTCTTGAGATTCGAAGGCTCAATGGGAAATCGTCGTTAATTGCAGTATTAAAAAGGTTAGCTGCATTAGTAGATATTGCAATCCAGTCTTCATGATATTTTTAGGCCCACATGATTGTGTGTTCAATGACAACTGGTGTGGCTACACTCAAGCTATAGATGATGACTTCGACTGGACATTGCGGAAAGGTGCAACGTACAGCTGGGGAACTGGGCCGAGTGTCGATCACACCACAGGGAGAATAGGCAAGTGCACTGAAATTTGTTGTTGAGTTTGAGAAGTGGATGATATCATGTGCTAAGACTTTCCAATTTTCTTGATCAAGGTTTATAAAACCAACAAATATTTCATCTAAATCTTGTTTAGTTCTTGTATCTTTGAAGCTTTATCTGTAACATAAAGTGTCCATAAACTCAACCCACGTGTTACGTTGTGATCTTTCCTTAGGCGCTTTTGCATACATCGAAGCCTCTTATCCGAGAGTGGAAAACGACACAGCACGGCTGCTAAGTGAGGTCCTTTCGGGTGGAAAGTGCATGACATTCTATTACCACATGTACTCTGCGGAAGCAGATAAGATAGGCACTTTGAATGTCTACATCAAGAACGTCTACTCTGGAGCTATGACAAAGTTATTCTCAGTATCTGGTAGTCAAGGGAATGAATGGATTCAACAGAAGATTCCATTGGTTTTGAAAGGGAAAAATAAGTCATACCAGGTTTGTAGTTAATTAACAGATCTTGAGGAAATAATCTCATATTAATTATTGTGCATAGATATTCAATGTTTGAGTTTGATGAGCAGAAAGAGTATTTACCGCTTACTCCAGTTCTTTTCCTCTCGCTTCATAGGTTGTGTTTGAAGGTATACGAGGCAAAAATTACCAAGGAGATATTGCCATAGATGACATCAGTTACAATGACGGGGATTGTGGATCGGTAACTGTCACAAATCCTCCACCTACAGGTAGGGCGCAGAAAACATTCAGACAATTCTGATTTTACGGTTTTCTATCCCTACATTTAAGTACGAACAAGACTTATATTTATAATCAATCTTTTTACAAAAGCAAAATCTCTCGAATATTTGTATGTGACTTATATGAAGTACCTGTATTATAGTTCCATGCAAAGATACAAACGACAGGGAACGCAAATTCTGCGCAGCGTGGAAAAATGCAGGATTCTGCGAAAGCTACAAGATGGATATGCGATACATTTGCAGCAAAACATGCAACTTTTGTAAGTAGTGTGCTTAAAACACCTTACACACACACACACACACCACACACACACACACGCACGCACGCACGCACACACGCACGCACGCACGCACGCACGCACACACACACACACACACACACACACACACCACACACACACACACACACACACACACACACACACGCACGCACACACATACATACACACACACACACACACACACACACACACACACACACACACACACACACACACACACACACACACACGCACGCACACACATACACACACACACACACACACACACACACACACACACACACGCACGCACACACATACATACACACACACACACACACACACACACACACACACACACACACACACACACACACACGCACGCACGCACACACATACATACACACACAACATATACATATATCATAATGTACTACATATATTTATATATATGTTATATATCACTATCATATATATGAGATTGGCATAAGTTGATTAAAGGATAAATGCTATAGATTAGTTTGAGGTGGGTCACGTGATAAGCCAATAGTTTAATATGGGACTGTGTATTACTCATCGGTAAAACATCTCTATGGACACCTTGTCAATAAGGGGTTTTTAAAAGGAAGGTGTAAATGATTGTGCAGGGGTAAAGTTGCAGTATTCGTCTTGATAATAAAAACGTTAAACATGATTCATGCTAAGTACTGCTAAAAAACCAAGAGGTGGTGGAGGTATCGCCCTACAAGTCATAATTGCCCCATCCCATCCTAATCTAAACAGCCAGCATTTATAGGTCAGAGATCTCCTGTAAACTAGCAGGGATCTGATGAGATTGGTAGCAACTATGGTGATATGTATTACATTCAGAAAATACCTCATTTACCAAAGCGTGCTTCATATTAGCAATGAAATATGGAAAAGTCCGTGATTTACCTATGAAAGTGTTAAAATATTGTTCAGGGTCAGTTCATAACTAAAACACAAATAGAGAACGAAGCGTAGGTCAAAAAGAGCTTGAAAAACCTATTTCGTAATAGAGTTATCATATTTACAATTGACCTTGCTTCATTGCAGGTTGAGATGTGACTAGAACAGATGGAAAGTAAGAAGAAAGACCAATGCTAATAAGAGACTGAGAAAAAGTGAAGAAAAATTATTAAAAAGCCATGATGATTTTTGATTGCTGAGATGTTTGGAAGTTTGGAATTCATGATCCCTTCTTATAAAACAATCCGCGATATTGTTGGGATAAATTTTGCAAGGTGAATATTGACACCACGATGACATACCTCCCTCCTCGAATGATGAATGCCCAATTAATTAATTTTGGAAAAATGCCAATATTTCCCAATCATCGTTTCATTTCGAGTTAAGAAAAAGTAATCAAGACAACACGCTCTCCTCCTAGTGTAATCACAACAAGATCAATAAAAATGTTTACAGCGAGTTTTCACAATGATATATTACCATAGATCTATTGAATAGCGTTCAAAACAAATATATGTATATAAACATACTAAATCATGAAATAACAGGCGTGGGCTTTAAGATCAGGATAAGATCTGAACCTGACTTACAGGTAGACCAATTATCTGGGACCTTATCAGGCCCCATAGTTCAGTCCAATATGAGTTTTCGAACACGAAACAATTGAAGGATACCTCATTCATGTGGGCTTGGCTACACTTCGGACAAACAAATCAAAAATGATATTTCCGAATTTGTTCCTCGACGATGATGGCCCAGAGCTTTTGCACGATCAATAGATCGAAAGATCAATTACAATATGGGGGCAAACACTATATTTAGTGCAAGGTGGGGGTAATCGTTACATCTAATATAAGATGGGGGCAAGCATTATACCTAAAGTAAGATGGAGGTATGCGTTTTATCTAATGCACGATGGGGTAACATATCAAGCAATTAATAGCTACTACAAAACATCATTTAAAATCAAAACGCTTAGTAAAACAAACTTAATCCAATTCTTTGATTACACAGCCAATGAAAAATCCCACAGTTCTACAAAATGACAAGAAACAGTTATAAAAACAAAACCATAGATGACATCTTCTGTGTAATGCCTGTAATGGTAAAAAGGAGCAAAGCATTTGTTGTCACTGCAGTGTTTTTTCTTGCTATTTTGAAAGAGTGTAGGGCGCTGTACTGCTGTCAGGGCGCTGAAAAGATACTATCCTACGCATATAAGGGTTCAACAAAAACAGCTTTGTAAAAGTTCTGTTAAAGTAAACATCTTTCTTATCTACTGCTACAATCGACAAGGTCTATAACCAGACTGTGAACAAAAGTACTTTTGTTCAAATAAGGGTCTAAGCGAAGCAGCAAAATCAACAGCGTGATTCGACCTAAAAACGAAGCAAACATCTGTAAAATTACCCAAAACCGTTTTCAAACAACGGATACGTAAATCAAGTTCAAAGTAAACAAATAAAAAATAATATAAATGTTTTAAATGTTCAAGAGTTTTATGAACACTGCTACTGATAGTCCTTCTTTGATCTCCCAAGTGAACTCGAGACAGATGACCTCGGGGCCATTCCTGATTTTCTCAACCCGGCGGTAATAGGAGTGCTACGTTTGGTTGGACTGATGCCCGGATCTGTCGTCGGTGTCATGGCAATCGTAGACATTTTCATCTTTTCAGGTGAAATATAGGACGTATTGGGAGATGATGATTTGGTGCGCCGCGTGTTTCCATAATATGGTGTGCTCGACGGGAAATGTGTGCTTGATGTATCAATTCCAGAGAACTGATCTGCAGTTTGGTCTAACTTCATTGCTTCACGGTCAAGGACAGCCGGTTCACGAGCGACATTAATCAGGGAGTCACTTAACTTAGCGCGAATATCCTTGATTTCATCTGACTTCTGTGATGTTCTTGCAATAAAGGATTGCTTCTGTTGAATTTCTTTGCTCAGCTGATCTTTGAGTGTGCTAACCTGAAGGGGAAATGTAGTAACATTGGAATTTTCAAACAAACCACTAGGATAATAAAATTTGCTTTCTAAAACTATTTGCATCCATGCTTCCTTGTATCCTTGCTTCTTTGCATTCTCGCATAATAGCTAAAGAATTCATAATATTGGATACGTCATCTGAAGGCCACCCTCGGCCATGACTATTAACAATCCAAAAACACACAATATTCCAAAACACTATTGACAAACCTGCTCTTCAAGACCACGAACCCTCTGTTTATGTGCACGTTCTCTGGCTTGGTGAGTTCGTTCCAAATGAGACTGCGACTGTTTTGATCTGTCTGATTCACGTTCCATTTCATCTCTGTGTCTCTCAGCAATCTCAGTCAATCTGGCCAAATAAAGACAAATTCAGTCTTCGGAGTGCAAAATATACTCCTACTACAAAAGGGCTAAGGGGCAATCACCCCCCGCTCTCAGTTCACAGGGTCAGTGGAAATTTGTCAACAAGCCACTCATGCAATTCAATGAACATTAAAATCATGCGGGCAGTTGGTGTCATGGTTGTTCCTTTTACCAGAAAAATCCTCTTAAATACTTTGATATACGTTTACAATGCTTGACATGTTTGACATGTCGCCAAGCAAATCATAGCATACATGACATGGGATTCAAAATCACCTCCTTGGAACCCTACAAAAAAACCCCTTGCCTTTCCTTAGGCATGCATTCCTCCTTGCCAAGATACATCTTCAAGTAAACGATTGGTCTCATGTATCAACAAGGGATAAGTTAAATATTTGGATTATCTTGAATAAATTAAAAACAACAAACTATACAAATAGATGAAGCCAAATGTATCACTTTCCTATCATAACCAAGAAATTACTTAGTCCTGCAGAGAATTAAAGCGACAATGTATCTTACTTTCTTGCATGGTTTTCCTCAGTATCAGCAAGAGTCTGTTGAAATGATTGAATCTGTGATCTCAGATCCTGGATTTCCTGATCCTGAGAAGAAAGTGATTGATCCAGAGCTGACCTTTCCTCCCGAACTTTGCTCAACTCTTCACCAGCATTCAGTTTTTCTCGTTCCACCTAGATGAAGAAGTTAGAAATTGTCACAACATCGCAAGCTCACTGACTCTGCATAAAAATGCAGAAACGAAGTAAAACAAAGGAAAATTGGGACAAGCTCATCACTAATGGGGTACTATTGCTTTTGAAACATTAACAATAGAGAGCTGCATCAAAGGCTCAACGGATACTATATCTCTTGCAGCCTTTACAATCACAATAAAGTAAGCGGCGTTTCATTACGACAACAGCTAGAACCGTAGCTGATTACAATGCAAAGCACTAGCAAGCCAAGGAAAATCTCATCCTACATTCAAGTTCTAATATAGCATGATGGCATGATATACAGTATTACACAACATAATAAAATGAAAGATTGCATCATATTTCGTATAACTGAAAGAGAATAAGACACATAATATATAAAAATACACAACACATCATTTGTCAAAAAAGGCATACACGTACTTTGTCCAACGTAAATTTGAGTGCTTTCTTGTCCTTCTCAACACGAACATGAGCTCGCTCAAGTTCTCTTTTCTCTTGATCGGCTTTCACCAAGATCTGCTGTTGCTGGCTTAGTTTCTCTTGTAGTAGACGTTTCTCTTCCTAAAAACGTTTAAAATGATGTTTCATATATATTTATCGACTTGAATCTAATTGCTGAATCTAACAAAATCAACAAACTCAGAAACTGAGGATTTCCTGTTAAATATCGTAAACTACAATGTTGTTTCAAAAACTAAAATTGTCTAAAGAACTGAGGAAAGTTAAAACAACCAATCTGCCATGAATGTAAACTAAATAATTGCTCCAAAATTAAAAAATGCTTAATCTGCACAGAAAGGAAACCGATTAATGCAACAGCTAAGTATAAACACTGAAAACATAAAAAACTTCCATCCACCAACTCCATCACTAAATCTTTAAGTTAACTACAATGAAACCAACTTATTTCTTTGAAAACAACACACTATGGCGTACACTATTTAAAAACTTTAAGTGGTTTAATGCTACTGAAAAATCTATATATTGCAATTTCTTACTTAAATGACAAACCTGTAGTTTTCCAATTTTTGCAACCAAATCTTCTTCATTCTCTTGCCTTGAGTGCATCATCTGTTGGTAATTACGCAACTGCACCTCCAATTCAGAACGCTTCAACTACAAACAAAATCAGCAAATTTTTAAAAGCCAATTCCGAACAACAAGACCTGGCAACTATTGCAGTGGGTAAAGAAAACATAGTGAACTAAATAGGACATTAAAACACCATCATTACTGATGCATTATTTGAAAGAAATACTGCCTAATTAATATACAATGTTTCTACAATTGAATTGAAGTTGATTCCAATATGGTTTTGATAGCAAGACATAGAGTATAGCCCAGTGGCACTGTCTGACAGTTTTACAATGCCATATTTATATGAAAACAACCAACGCTGCATGTGAGACCTCGATAATTTGAGATATATAAAGAAACGAGGATGTGTGTGACCCCCCGAAAAACATCATTCCTTACCTCAGCATCGTGAATGTCATTTTGCATCGATTTACATCGTTCAGCAAGACCTTCGTTGGCTTTCTTCCCTTCTCCTAATGACATCTTCAACGTATCGAGCCTCTCTTCCAAAACCCTTTTATCATGCTCTGTTGTTGTTAGTGCTTTTTGGAGCTGTCTTATCCTTTCCTGCAGACTTAATATGTTCTGATTGCTATCATTCAGTTTCATTGACAATTCTGTCACTTTCTGTTTGCAGAGCCGTTCTTCCTCTTCTGTCTTTGCTAAAGCAGTTGATAATCGATCCACCTTAAAAACGAACATTCTCACCATGACTACCAACTAACTGTAAACCTTCGTGAGACAAACAACACGTGACAAATAAAGCATAGCCGTCAAATGTTTAAGAGTCTGATCAGATGCTTCCCCCGACCTTATTGACCAATAATCACGCAGGATTCTCACCACACATGCGGTCCACAGCTAAATTTAGGCCCGTTCTGTATGCTGATTGGTCAGTCAGTCTAATGCTCTACTGTTTCTGCTTTCTTGATTTAGAATGAAATCATTTTGAATGAATTCTTCATTTAGAATGAAATCAGTTTGGGAGAAAACAGACCTGATCAGATGTCTGAAACATTTGGCGGCTATGCTGACAAATAAAGTTTAAACAGCCAATCATAACCATAACACAAAAATCTGACATGATTTCATTCTAAATGAAGAAAGTAGAAACAGTAGAGCATTAGACCGACAGAAACAACACCAGGAGAAGGAATTGGAACTTACAGTGAGCTGAAGTGAAGTTGCCTTTTGCTCCAAATGCTGTTGTGATTGGATGAGGTCGTTAATTCTATCACGAAGTGCTTGTTTCTCAGCTTCACTGTCTTGTAGTGATAATCGAACACGCTCCAGGTCACCTGCAGAGGGAATAAATCACTGTTTATATGCTCACAATACACTTTAGGAAACATATCCTTTCATATACGCTTTCATTTCTAAATTTCATAATTAACTGCATGAAATCGTACCTTAAAAAATATCTGTCAGACTGAGGTATAAAACAACAGAAAATATCAACAATGCAAACAGAACCAAAAGATTTAACTGCTTTGCAAAGTAGATATGATTTCAACTTTGAGGGATACAAATGAGATTCAACAGATAGATAGGGTTCAAACGCGCAGCTAGAAAGTTTTGAAGCCAGGGGCCCAATCAACAAAAAAGGGCACACTAAAAAATGTCTAAAGAGAATGTACTTTGAAATCATATTTTTCAGATTTAGACATAAAAGAAATCGTACGGGAAATCATCAGGATTTCGTTACTGTTATGTGTAACACAGACTATAGGCAGGTCTTCTTTTAGCAGAAATACAATGAACAGTTTCAGAATTCTTCAAGGAAAGGGGCATTTTCACCAGTTTGACAAAAAGTTCAAAGATCTAGACCCCCAGGACCCGTCCAGTAGTTGCACGCCTGCGGATTTAACATGCTAAAACATAATGTACTTTGTGAACATATATGTATATGTAAAAAGTAAATAAATAAGTCAATACACAAGTGTATTGATCAGTCACCTTCGACGCCTCTTTTCTTTAAATCTATCCTTGTTATACGTGACTCTGCATTTTCAATTTGAGACCTCATAGCCTCCTTTTCCTGTTCAATCTTGCTGTCGTTCAATTGAAGCTTTGATACTTTGTCTTTTAACTGTCTTCTTTCAGCATCCGACTGAGCAAGACTAGTCTCCAGTGCTTCCATCTTCTCATTCAATGTTTTCCGTTCTCTTTCCAAACGACGAATTGTCTCCTCCTGAAGCATCAATGCTGTCTGAGCGCTGCTCAATTTGCCATCTGCCCCGCGTTTACCTGAAAAACATCACAGTTACATCACCACATTAATGATGTCATAAATAAAATGAGCTTAAAATACAAAATACATAAAAAATACTGATCTAGAAATTTGTAATATACTATACATACCATTTTCACTTTCTTGCAACGCTTTCTGCAAAGTTTGAACCCTCCGTTCACATTCATTTCGATCATCCTCAACTTCAGACAACTGTCGTTGCAAGCTGTTCACTTGAGCAAAAGATTCGTCTCTCTCGCGCTCATAATCACGTAATTTCTGCGCAAAATCACGCAGAGCAACACGAACTGCCTCAGGATCAATCTCACTAACTGAGTCAACTTTTGGTGGAGATCTAATAGGCGAAATTGATCGATCTTTCGACGGCGATGAATCGAGGTCGCTTTTGTTGGGAGTTTTACTACGTCCGAATTGCATTTTTCTTCGCGGGCTTGGACTGCGCACTGGGGATGGTGATCTGTAAGATTTTATAAATTACTTTAAATAATACTAATTCATCAACCATCGAAATATATGAAAGAATTCTTTCTTGATATTAACGATATCAATAACTTACTGTCAAAGTGAAGATCTGGAATCAATGAAGATGTTTATCACAGTGTACAAATAATGGAAAAGAAAAAATCAAAACCTATTGAACAGGAAAGAGTTGGTATCCTTTTAATATATATATATAAATATATATAAATATATATATATATATATATTTATATCTTTATATAATATATATATTTATCCATTATCATTATTTATACCTCGCTCGTTCAGCTGGCACACCTCTGATACCTAGAGTGCGGCGTAAAGCAGAGTGCAAACTCGTCAACTTAAACTCGACTTCATGCTTCTGATTCTCCGTCCTCGTCAACTGCGCTTCTAAACCAGAAATGCGTCCATCAGCACCGGAGAGTTTCAATTTCAAATCAGCTTGATCCTGAGATGATCAAATTAATACTGAAGTCAACAACCGATCATTCAAGGAATCATTGAAACACTAATCAGTCAATCATCGAAACACTAATCGAACAATCATACAATAATTCTAACTGATGAAACAAAACTTTTATTAGCTAACATTACGTCGACTCGTTGACTCAAGAGATTAGCAAAACCTTTCCTTTCAGTTATCTCGAGTGTACAAATAAATTAGTCAACGTAGCAATCAAAAAGTATATATAGCACCCATACTTTCAAAAACTAACAAAATAACTTAAAAATTGAATTAATAAAATTTGATATTTGACTATGCTTTGCCTGCCATATGATTTCTTCTTGAAACCTAACATGTATAATTGAACTCAGCAATAGAGCAGATAAACAGTGTTGTTTAACACATCGTACATTAAAAGATAAAACAACATCATTACCTGTGTGGCATTTTCCAATAGATTCTCAAGGTTTTTCACTTTTTCTTGAGCCTTTCCCTCTGACTTTCTCGAATCGTCAATTGCCATCTGATAATCCTTTTCTTTAATTCTAAAATCGTCTTCATAATCTGATAGCTTTCTCGACAATTGCTGAGCTTCTCTTCGCAAATTCTCTCTGGCTCCATCTACCTCGGCCAATTTCTGTTTCGCATGATAAGTTTCCCGTCTGCTCTCTTCAAGCATATGCTCTTCCTTTGCTAATTGGTCCTTCAAGTTGCTTATTTCTTTCTTGGCTTTCAAGCAATCGGCATCCAATTGTCGGACCTATATGGGAACAACAAATAAACAAAGAAATTCATAAAAATACTGAAAACCTACCAGTTTATTGAGCTAGATCTTTTGCACCGATAAACACATGCAAAATATATCCCGTGTAAAGACCTTTGTCAATTAACTCAGAGAATATCACATCTGCAAAAAGATCAATACTAATTATCACAAGAATAACATAAAATGTATATTGAAACAAAATTCTGAAACAAAAAAATGATAACAAAAGTTACCTGATTGGTTAGTTGTTGGATTTCTCTGCGAGCTTCTTGTCTTGCTTTCTCTAAATCTCGTAAATTACCTCTCATTTCATCACTGTCTTTCTGCTGCATGGCTGTCTTCTCTTCATAGTGGGAAATTTTCTGTTTCGCCTCATCAAGATTTCTCCTCAGGTTTGCTTTCTCAGCTGGAAAACAAAACGTTTTATAAAAATAATATAAATAATATTAATAAATGTCGTAAAAAAATCAGACAAATACAACCACACCTAAGGATAATTGCACCTTAAGGGGATTCGCAACTCAAGGAGAATCGCACGTTAAGGAGAATCACACTCTGTGGAGAATAGCATTTTAAGGAGAATCGTATCCTGAAGAGAACCGCAAGTTAAGGAGGATAACACTCTAAGGAGAATCATGCCCAAGGGAAAATCGCGCCTTGACATAATTGCATACCAACGAGAAATGAACCCCAACAAGAGCCAAAGTCCATAGTGAAAAAGAAAAGTCTGATTACTTCGTCAGCATTGAACTTCGTCTGATTACCGCACAATCTTACTTCTAGGCTCTAAATCTGCCTTGAAACTCGATAAAATTAACTGGAATATACCTTACTCTACAACAGATCTTGCGATGAAACTGCTTCATATACCATTTATCAAAATACTTAGAATTACCAATCAAAACAAGTTGCTTTGGATTAGTTTAATTAACAATTAATAATGCAAACTAAAAATAATTTAATAACAAAAACACTAGAATCACTATTGTGGAGAGGATAAAAGCAGAGCTAAACATATTAAAAAATCACAGTATACCTTCACTTTTCTTTACTTTGCCTCGAAGTTCATTTGTCGTTAGTTGTATAGCCTCCTTTTCCTTTTCTTCGTCTCTCAATGCCCGTCGCAATTCCGCTATCTCCTTCCTTGCAGCCTCAATTGCTTCGTCTCCCTGTCGTATTTTTCTCTGTGCCTCGATCAAATCCCTTCTCACAGAATCACGTGACTCTTCAACCATTTTTAATTCTAATTTGAGATCACTTATCTCTTTATCAGCATTTTCCTTCACCCGCATGAACTCACGCAACTGTGATTCGAGATCGGCTACGCGTGCCTTTGAATTCGATCTGAAGTAGATTACAAATAAAATTCATAAAAATATCCATGAGATACCTATTAAAACAACAGGAAATTATGAAAAGATGCCAATAAATGGCTATGTAAAAACTATTAAAATTAGTGGCATATGATGATCATTAAAACAGAAATATTAAAAAAATAACAAATTACTTTGCAAAAATGCCCAAAAGACAACAGATCTAAGAGAAATGATTGACTGTCTCCAAAGAAAACATATATTCAAAAACTGTAGCTTCATGCTAAAATTTTCATGATCACAAAATTTAAATATCAAATTTAATCTTTTAAATTGTGATTAATTTCTAGCATGGTAGGATTGTGAAGGATGGATTTCATCACAAAGGAAAAAGTATTAAAACACTCTCATCTGCATTGCATGTCATAAAACACATAAAACGATTCAAGTTATCAAATTCAAAAGACGATATGACTCTATCCATGAAAACAATGTTTTGTAGCATAAACTAATGGGTACACTTTACAATATTTTACAATTTCAATTAATGATGACAATTCGCGAGGCACTTTATCTGTTTGCAAACTAACCTGTTACTATATCAAACAATGAAACTCAAAAAAATTGCAATCAAATACTCAGGATAAAAAGTATGCAAATCAAAAGAATTTTCTTAATTTTCTGAGTGTCATACTCACAGCTCAGTCTTAAACAATTTTCCAAATTTCAATGCAAAACACGATGGTGGCAAAAGACCGTTTACGTAAGCAAAGATTTCACTTCTTTTCAAAAGAGAGGCATCCATTCTATGCCGGTTCTACGTTCACTTTCTTTAAATTTACATAGCATACCCAAAAAACCTCTGCTGTTGAATAAGCTTAACACAAAAAAATCCAATATCCATCGGACAACTCTTACAACACGTCATGTCATGATTTTTTAAGCAAATATCTTGCTTCGTAAAACTCGTTCCTTGCTACAGCAATCCACATATAAATCTGTTCCTCGTTACGTTCTAAAGTACTTGCTACCTCACAGGGGGTCTCATCGTAGGAAGCCTTGTTATCATTCATGCCTTTCGCAATTTTACACAACCAACCCGTATTTATACAATTGATTTGCTTGCAAAACCATGAGTTATCTCAACACCAATCTTAGCGCACGCATTTTGCAATTTGAAAATTTCAATTTCATTCAATTTTTTAAACGATTTCCAACTGGACTTTTAATTTCAAGAAATCTCTATTCCTTGAATTTATGAGTTTGCGATATTGCAGGTGCTGTGTTGTCTTTGAGTTTTCTATCAAGCACATACACCAATTTTTGCTTCATTTTAATTTCTCCATGGAGCTCGTGGCTAAATGGTTTATTGTTTCACAACAAAAATGATCTCCGCTAAAACTTGATGGAGAATTTCTTTGCAACGTAATTGAATAGTGTTTACTCACAATGCTAGAAACATGCAAGCATGTTTCACGTAGTTGAGGGGTGAAATAAAATTCAAATTGTGTGTGCCAAAAGAGGCTTCAGCTATTCACAAAAAGTGGAATTTGAAAAAAATCATGGCAATTGTGACCCCCTGATACTCACATCGTATCCTCCAGCTGGCTTTGGGTTTGCTTTAATTCTTTCTGAACTGAGTTCAGTGCGGCCTATGAAATGGAAATAAGAACTAAGCAGGAACCGTTAAAAAATTTATGTTTTCAATTAAACTGAACGGAATGACGAGCAATCGAGAGATCGTCAGAATTATTCTATGAAATTAAGCTAGACAAAGCAGAAGATTTAAAGGATTATTTGACAGGAATGTTTGGGGTATACCAGAATATCATATTGCCACTCGAAAGAGCGACAAGTTGTTACGATTTCTATGCAGATCAATAACCTACCATTAAAAGTCGATTCGTATTGCTTCGACACGGAACAAGAGTGTGATGATAAGTTTTTGCTTTCAAATAGGAAATACAAAGGTGGGCAATTTGTCTATAGCCTTAGATAAAGATGACATTACGATGATCTGATCAGCGATAGGCTCAATGCATTAAATACCGACAATATTAAAGCTATTCTGTTCCACACTGTCAAATGAATTAAAGCCAGAAAACTGCAGCTTTGGTACAGCCCTAATGATTTGTATAAACTCTTTCTACAAGAACTGAAATGTTCAATAATTGTCATCATGAGAGAGATAGTATACTTGCTACACGAGAAGTTTAAGAAGTCTACTATAAAACATTGATTTTCCCGCTCAAATGTATCGAATCGCTTAAAAAATTAGGGAATAAAATATTAATCGCCATAGAATCAACATTCAAATTCACCAGCTGCGATTGATCCCGGACAAAAATATTAGCAATCCTTTATCAATGGTACAATAACAGGACAAAACATTCGACTTCCCGGCCGTCGCTACAAGCACTTTCACCTCATTCCAAAACTAAAACGTAACTAAAATGCCTGAAATCTTAAAATCATCAAACGAAATACTTCCCAGTCTTGATAAAATATAATCTATATCCTTAAAGAAACACCTGGTACATGGAAGACACACGAAGAAAATACCAGACAGATTTAAAGATATATTAGTATGGTCCTGCACAAAACAAGAAATATCAACACCCGTAAGGAATCCTGTACAATTTTACTTCCATACCTTATCTTGTTCACCTCTACTGAATGATTCCCTTTTCACTCTGTCAAGTTCTGCCTTAACTCCATCCAATTCATCGCGTACCTTATTGCCTCTCTCTGTAAGAGAAGCTTTCTCATTTGCTGCAATATGAAGCACTTCCTGTTTCTCATTTTCTGCGCTCACTAGCATCTCATCACGTTCCTTCTGAACAAGAGCAACTTCATTTATGAGAGCAGCCTTTTCTTTCTCATATTTGTTAGCAAGATTCTCAAACTCAGCTTTCATTTCAGAGACAACCTCTTCTTTTTCTTGATTCATCTGCAATGCCGAAGCATCTCTCTCACTTTTCATCCTTAAGACATCTTCTTCGTGATGCTGCTTTGCTCGGTTTAGCTCAACCTAAAAATAAACAATGCCAAAACACTAAGAATTGAACAAAAACAGTAAAACGTTCAAAGAACTTGAAAATAAACAAAAGCATTTAAAGCAAGCCAAAAAAGAATGCATAAGTTGAACATCTTAAATGAAATGAATACTAATTTATTCTCTACTCTTTGCATTATCAATGAAATGAATTTTTTTTGTGTTACAAAAACAGCAGTTCCCATGTTTCTAAACTGGAATCTGAATGATTATCATGATGGATCTGACTAACAACGCAAAATGGAAGCGAAGAATAACATCATAATCCTTAGGCCATCATATAATACATAGAAAAGATCCATAAAAATTGCCACCTCTGTTTGTCCCTTCAAGAAATCTATAAAAACATGGTGTGGAGAGAAATGCCTTTGCAGAATTTGCACTTAACGGTTATTAATTTTTTTTATCTTTTTCATGATCATGCTTTGTAAATAGGGTATTTTTTATCATTTTATTATGTAATGTAACGTATTACTTTTGCAGCAAATAGTTGGTCCTAATTAGTTCTTTATTTAATTAGAACTACCTGTAAAACCAACTTTAAAGAATGTTGAAATAAAAATAATAAAAAGAACAATTTCACAAAATTTTCACTAAATACCTCATGATCTCTGTTTGCAGCGGTCATTTTCTGCTCAAGTGCTTCAATCTGTCTGTTCAATCTACTTTCCTCAATCTCTCTCTCCTTTCGAACGCGCGCAATGTCAACAGAAAGCGCCTCCTTAGCCAGTCGGAGCTCTTGACTTTCACCCTCTAGCTGCTCTTTCCTTGTCTCCAATTTCCCTGCAGTCTGTTGCATCTCATACAAAGCCGTTTCAAGGCTCTCTTTGTCGCTTTTCAAACTTGCATTTGCCTGCAAAAAAAACTCAAAGTTGTCACTCGAATCAAGTAACACAATCAGAATCATTACTCAAATCACCCAAGTCACAGATCACTCCTATCCTTCATTCAAATCATTCATGGTGTTTAGGGAACATATCTTTCCGGTTCATTGATGTCATTTTCCAATCATTCCACACAGAAACTTATATAGTCGAGCGTTCTATCGGGGCCCTACAAAATATTACGACAAGGGTACAAAGTAATAACAGCAAAGCATGGGGATCTTTCTAGACTGCCCCTCTTAAGCTACTTATATATTATTACTCAAAATGTACCCTACCGTACAGATCCCCCAACCCATTGATAATGACAACAATGCAGAACAATACCTCAGACAATGCTCTATTGTCTCTTTCAGCACCTGTGACCTGAACAATCAAGTTTGATTTCTCCTTCGTAAGGTCCTCCTTCTCACGTGCAAGCCTCACAACATTACTACTCTGACGATCTAATTCTCGCCTCACTTGCAGGAGTTCGTCATGATAACCATCTCGTTCGCGAGTGACTTGATTCAGATTTTCAATTAATTCCTTTTTATCCCTGTTTGCCTGCATCAGTTCGTTTTCAATCTTCTCGCGTGTAGCCTCGGTTATGCTCAGATTTTGATCCAAGGTTGACTTTTCAGTGTCTAAATCAACCTAAAAGAAAATACGGGAGAAAAACATTAAATTCATGGACACCTGTTGTCTCTAAAAGCAAAATCTCCAGCTAAAGACAGTTTACTATTTGTCAGATATTCATACCAGAGTATCTATCGAAGTAGCATCTCTGAAATTACGAAGGTCGCCTACAGGGACGTAGGGACCGGGGGGGCCAGAGGGGCCATGGCCCCCACTTTTTAGATGCTTCCTACGTCCCTGGTCGCCTACCATGAACTACCATTGTTCTCCATTTTATGTTTTTCATTTAATTCGACCGTATTCCTTGACATTGGTCCAGTCATCAAAGTCGTCTCCCCACATTCTCTGAGGTCCACCTTTTGCTTTTTTCCATTTATGAATTCCTCCACGATAATAAAGAATAGATTCCTGTTTGATACTAATATCCATTTGAAAGAGGCCAAAAAACCACGGAAGATGCTTATATCAAAGTACTATTTTCTCTTACTAACATAGTAAAAAATGTTAGTACTCAGACAGACACAGTACAACTGAATACACTATTCGACCAGAGAAGCATGAAATGTGGTAAGATATTTAACTTTCCAAAACAACTAAATTACACCATAATTTCAATAGATAATAATGAGCATAGAGTTTATAAAATGCTCACTATAAAAGAAACAAAAAAAAAACAGAAAGGTCGAACCTTTTCTTGCTCAACTCTGATCAATTCTTCACGAATGCTCATCTTCTCTTGTTCAATTTCGCTCTTCTCGTTTCCAAGTGTTTCTTTCTCTAATTCCATATGACGGATGATCTTCGTCAACTCTATCTTATCCTGGCCTAATGCTTCATTTAAACTTTGTAGCTTAATTAATGCATCTTTGAGAGCTATTTCCTCTGTCCTCACTTTGTTCACTTCCATTTCTAATTCCGCTTTCTGCAATTCAGCTTTTGAGAGACCTTCAGATAGATGTGACTTCTCTTGTTCTAGGACCTCCTTCTCGAGGAAAGCTCGGTTCAGCCTCTCTTTGACATCAACACATTCCTCTTTCACAGATGAAACTTTTCCTTCCAGGTTATCAATTATCCCTTGAGTTCGTTTCAATTCTTTCAACAACTTTTCCCGTTCTTTTTCTATAGGATTGAGATATATCACAAAGCTGATACTGATGCATGATGGTATATTATATCTCAGAGGTGATAGCCAATAAAAAACACGGAAAAATCAGTTTGCATATATCAAGACTATTGTTGATATTCGTTTTGATATTAGTAAACAAAACTGAATTCACTTGCTCGCGGAAATGTTTGATCTGCACTGTGACATTTTCCAAAATGATGAGCTGTTGACTTTGCTTTTAAATTGCGGCCTTGGAGCATCTGTTAGCCAGCCAAAATCTTTGCATGGCCAACAAGCAACAAAACTCAAAATACCAACGCAAACTTTTAAATTATTATTCATCAAAAACATCAGTAGCATACAAGAGACTTTGTACCTACATAACACACAGTTCCTTTACAAGAAAGAAATCCATATCAAAATAGACTGATAAACAAAGAATGCATGTCAATACAAGATGAACAAAACCACTAACCGGAATCGTCTTTCTCATCTTCAAGATGATCTCTTGTTTTTTGCAAAGCTGAATTGGCCAATTTCAGTTTATCTATCTCTGATGTTAGTTCATCTACTTGTTGTGTTAACGAAGATCTTGCCTTATCCAGGTTCTGTCGGTCATTGCTCGCCAAATCAAGTTGCTGTTTAAAACGACTTCGGTCTGTCAACACTTCATCCAATTGATGTTGTCTACAAATTAATTCATGACAAAATTAACGACAGCAAAAGAGTTCCATTCTATTTTCTTGAAATATGAACTATCTATAAAACATTTTCTCCAACAAACTACTCAAGCAGACAACATGCTACTCCCTCGCAAAGTTTAAGTAATTTGTTTTCCGGGATCAGACCAATGAATATACAAAGTTAACTTTTAAAGCTATGAAATCTTGACTCAATAGTAATATTGAAAATCAGCTCATTGAAGCGTTCTGCAAACCATGCTATTCAATGTAAATCAGAACTAATTCTGCTTATATTGCAATCAGGAATTAACATTCACTACTTGTTGGCTAATTTCAATTTATTCCAAAATCTACTCACATTTGCTCTCTTTCCCCAGACAACCTATCAATATGAGCTTCCATTTGCTTCTTTTCTTTGCTTAAATGCTCAACGTGCTTTTGAGCAACTTTGGCATCATCTCTTGCTGAATTCATTTTTGATTTCAATTCCTAATATGATAGCATCAGAATCATGAAAATAAATCACAAGACATTAAATCAAAAAGTTCTCAAAATAATGTTTAGAAATCATGGATAGGCTCGTGATAAATTCATTCGTTCTGCATAAACGTCCTTCAGCGTTGCTGATTTTCTAGGGACCCTCCACTTAAAATCTTCCTCATCCAATCGACTGTCTCCTACAAAGTGCCTGAAATAAATCCCGATTTCATTAACGGAATTATAAATCAGTCACAAATTCAACAGATTATTGTCCCCACTAAATATCCCCCAGGCAAAATTGTTAGATTATAAGTCAATTTTAATATAATTTTCCAGACGATAATTCATGAGTAAAGCCACAAAAATCTGATTTTGATAATTAGCTTACAAACAAACCGCATATAAAACCTCACCTGTACTTGAAGCTGACGTTTCTTCAAAGCTGCCTGCACAGCCGAAACTGCTGAATCCGCAACGGCTGGGGTCCGTGCTCTGGTTGGAGATAATGATCTCAAACGAATAGCACGTGACGGAGAAGGCGATCGGTTCTTGGAAGCAACTCGCGTGTAAGGGGTGGATGTTACATAACTCGGCTCTTCGACTTCATCCTCGACATCGTCTTCAACCTCGCCCATTTTGTCTCCAGTTGGTGATCCGACCATTTTTGCCGTGTTTTCCGTGTCACGAATGACACTGTTAGCAACTTCACGAAGTGTCGTGTGTAGAACATCGGCCTCCTCCTTCGCAGCAAGGATGCTTGCTTGGCTCTCTGATTCCCATTTCTCACTTTGCTCTGCCATACCACTTTCCTACAAAAGCAACTTCAATCAACATTCCATAAAAAAGACTCAATAAATGATAACACTTATCTTGATTAACAAACTCATAACTTATAAGTGAACTAACTAGCAAGACGTCTCACCAAATTTAAAAACCTCTTTCTTAAGGATTCAATTTCTTCATCCTTACGATCAATTTGACTTTGAAGCTCATCACAAAGACCTTTTAGTTCCTTTATCCTACAAATGTATAGAAAGTGAAATCAAATAAGAAACCGATGAAGCAAACAGTAAATCATATGACATCTTCAAAAATGTCATGAGAAAATAAGAAAGTCAAAACATCTCTAATATATATATATATATATATATATATATATATATATATATAACATATATAGTTTCTATACTTCAAAGTTTCTAAAAAGTACGCGTTTTAACGATATACGCAAAGGGCATAAATTCCAAAGCTAGTGTTTTAGAGGTCAATAAATTCAGCCCAGTGGGGGAAAAACCGAGTGGGTTATCCTTCAAAAATTAGACTATAGTTCAACCTACTTTTGGTTCGCAATAGCAGCCTCGGATTCAAACTTGTTTTGTACTTCCATTGATTCTTGAATCTTTCCCCGGAGCTGATGTTCTGCCTAGAGCAACAAGATCAAATTCATGCTGTAAAAAACATATGAATGTTTTCACTAACTGGTGTCAACCCATTCAGCTCTTATACCGCAATAACCTTCTATTAATTTCTGACAGATTCAATTGCTATAATTGCCAACAGAGTACATCAGACGGTACCAAAATCGAGGATTAAATATTGCGATAAGCGTCAATAATACCAACGTTTGGTTTATGAGCACTAGCATCATACAATATTGTAAAAGCGACTTTTCGACATCCTCGCTTATTTGGTTCGATAATGATGCTATGATACGGTCAAAATATCGCTAAAAATATTTTTAAACCACTATAATATTCATTGCCAAATATACAAAATGCAGTAACTAACATAAACAAAATAAAAACTCATCTATATATGTAATAAGAATGTATAAGTAATGAAGCAAAACTAAATTATCTTCTGGTTTGCAACTAGCCAACATCTGTTACCCTACAAATGAATCTGCAATGCACTATATGTGTACTAATAAACAAATCTATAAATTACTTTTTCACGGTTGGATCTCTCTCTTTCCAAAACAGCAGATACATTTGATTCTGTTCCCCGTTGGACACGATCTAAGTCAATGCAAGCGCTTTGAATCGTACGTGCAGATTTGTTCACTTCAGCTCTTACCAATGTCAGGTCTCTGAAATGAAATCGCAAGACATGACCACGATAAGTAGGGAAAAGAGGAGATGGGGGGTGGGTGTAATAGGAATGATATGGAGGTGGTATGGTTGAGAGACCAGGAGGCGAGTGACAGAAGAACAATCCGTACAGGCAAACCCACAGAATTGGGAGTAAAGAGAGAAGAATAAGACGATCCCGATAAGAAAACAGCCTAAAACAATAGCTTATAGTTATATTCAGAACTCAAACTGAGTATGAATACGTCCTGTAGCACCTAATGATAGTACAAAAAGACTAGATTAGGGCAAGCAGGAAATTGATATAAACAAACATTACAGAAGATTAATAAATAAACAATAACATACTTTTGCGTTTGAATTTTTAAATCATTAAAATGCCTTCTAAATCCGTTGATAGTCTGCCACAACACAATCAGTTTTCCATGTTCTTCGCTGAAATACTTTTGTTCTTCTTCCTCCCTTTGCTCCAACTCCTCTTTTGCTTTGTTCCAATCTGCCGTCAGCTTCTGTACCTCCATTGTCAACTGATTGTTGGTTTGGTTTGCTTGTTCAAGCTGCTCGCGTAACATGCCGTTCACGTGTTGTAGGCCGGAATTTCTGCAAAAATACAATTACAATGACTTGTAGCAAAAATAAACTTTTCACAAAAAAACCAATGATATTGTTATTAACAAAATCTCTCTTACAATTCATTCTGATTGCCTGAGTGAATGATCAAACAAATAGAACATGGAACAACCAACAGAAAAAACCATAAAGAGCTTGTATACAAAATAACAATACCCAAAAATCTGGTCTAGAAATGTCCTTCTGCATTACCCTAGAAAGGCTATTTACATTTTTGCACTAGATATGAAGAACATCCAACCTTTGTTGCTCTTCTTCAAGTCGAAGAAGAGTGTGCTCAATGTCTGAACTATGCTCTTCTTCAGTTTCTCTCAGTCTTCCTTCATAAGCTTGCAAATTATCTGTAACATTTTTGAGCTGCCAAACAGAAAAGAAGCTGAGATAAGAGAACGTTCATTTATAAATTTTAAGGGCAAGAGAAGAAACCTCCAAAATCTGCAACTACAAACATATTCATTGTTCTTCAGATTAATCAGGGGCTAATCATAATACAACAGATAAAACTATTATTAAATCACACTTTCATAAATAAATAATCAACAGGTAATTTCTAGTCCTTGGGGCCACAAAATTGGGCCCAAGAACTTGATCACACCCTGGCTCTTTGAAACTGTCACATATCTTGTGTGATCCCATAGTAATGCAATTTGCACATTTCTACCATAGAAATGAGCATTCTAAATAATGCATACCTCAGATTGCATTTTCTCAATTTCCTTTGTCTTGTCATTCATACTATTATCAAGTTCCCCACATTTTCTCTTGTATTGCAAAACCTGAAATATAAATTTATTGATTGTAAGCTGTATGCCTTCAGATACATGTGATAAAATATAAATTCTCATTTGGATGTTCTGGTGTGAATCCTGCCAAAGTTTGTGGGTGGCCTTTTACAGAAAAAAACAATATAAATACATGCAAACCTTGCTCTGAAGCTTTTGAATGAGTTGTGCTTGTCTCTGCTGCCCATCTTGGTATGCCTGAAGTTTCCTTTTGTAATTTGAATGCTCTTCCTCTAATTTCTGACGTAACATGGCATTCTGCTGTACCAAAGATTCATTTGATCTTGAATCAAAGCCATTTGCTTTAGGGGACTCATCAATTCCTTTGATCTTAACACTAGAATCACCCACCTGCATTGGAAAGTTAATGTAAAATCAATGCCAATTCATTTTCTGTAAGGTGCTGTCTATCCCTTCATTTGTTGCCCTATTGTTTTATATCTTAATTCAATCTTTTCATTGAATTAACAGGAAGTCATTACTATCAATTAACATTTCCTGAAACTTCCTAATACATATACACTTAACCCAAAAGGCATAAACTACAGAACTTAGCCTATAATTGAAAATTTGAAATCCTCTCCTCAATAACAGGACCTTACAGCTGTGGGAAAAGCAGTGTGTGAACAATAATGATCGAATTTCTTTCATCCTGCACTCCTACTGAAACAGTGGTTTTCAGCCACAAAACCAAATAATTGCTTACAGCTTTTACCATTTGCATTTGTTCTCCAATGCCAAAAGTTATATAAAACATAGTTGTGCAGCTACTTTTCAACTAATATTATCACACTAAAACTCGAAGAATTTTCAAAATTTTTGCACAAATCTAAGAATATTACTGATAAAAACTGTTGATCAAACAATACCTCAAAAATCAAATAACAACTTGAGTATCCACATTATATGAAAATGACTGCATAAAGCATTAAATATTTACATTTATATTGATTTACTTCAAAAACCATATGGAAGTGCTCTCAAGAATATAAAGCTCTTTCAAACATTTTATGTTTGCATTGTGAGTGAAAGTAGTTTTTCAGTAAAGAAAATCTGTGATTTATTGAACAACTGACTACATAATTCAAACCATAATAAACAAGATGATAATCTGATTTAAGGTATAACAGCTACTCATTCACTAGCAAACTCATTCACATCATCTTGCGCAACAAGGCACCTTGAAAACCATGTTAATCAAGAAAAATACAGAAGGTTTGAAGAGGGTCATTGCAATTTCCATGAGATATAGCAATGTACCAATGAGCCCATCAGGTTTCACTTGAAATTAACTGTTAAACCCCACCCTTAAAGTATTAGTTTTTGGTGACATATCAGTAAATAGTCATCAAGAACCTTGGTAACTGATGAGGACTTTACTTGAAACAAAACGCAAATAGCGCAGGATACACAACAGAGTTGAATTGCAGTGGTAAAAAAACCAATTTCATTGTCAAAACCATCAATGATAAGGGCAAAGAGGTAATACTATGTGTTTATAAGCCTGGTGTAAATCAAACAAAAGAGAGAAAGAATGAACAAAGGAGAGGGAAATCCCTATCAAAGTTCACAATACGGTGTAATCTCCTTTGCGACGTACAATTGACATGGACAAGACCATTGTGTCTAGCTGTCGTTGTCATGGATACGAGCGATGCAAACGAGACATATTAAATAGGCAGCACCTTGGGCTTAATTTATGGCATTGGACAAGAAAAACATTGTAAATGATCATTAGCCTTCGGGGACTTCATCCCCTCCCAATATCAACAAAAACAGCTTGGCATTTGTCGCTTTGACAGCCAGACGGTGCAAGATAGGGTTACAAAGGAAATGATCACCGGCACCGTTGCTATGGGTAACTAAGGATGCAAACCGAGTAGTATCAATGAAAAATTAATGCCAGCAACAAATGCACCAGTTTGGATTTCTATTCAGACAAAATAAAGATATTTTCGTGTGATACCACGCGGGATAGAGATCGGGGGGCGTTTCTGTTTCAAGCGTGTGAATAGGAATACAAAACTCTACGTAAAAAGTACAGTGGCAGAAAGCAGGAGATGCCCAGTCAGCGGTCATATCTCAAGATCTTTCGCAAGCTCATGGTTAGTGCTCGTAACAGGGAATTCCTTTGAGAAAAACATAAAACCTAGCATGGTGGGGAATACGATTGTTTACAGATATATCGCGATAAATTAATTCACCTAGATTGTTTCCAAAACAGCTTCCCAGGGATCGATTAATCGTCTGTGAAGACAAAGGTCTCTAGATCTTTGAACAAACAAGCAAGGCAAACTCACCTTTTCACTTAACGCAGAGTATTTTGAACCAATTTCATCTCTTTCTGCACGTGTTGTCGCAAGTAAATCTTCTAGTCTGGACATCTCATCTTGCAAAAGACGGTTCTCGTTCGCTAAGCTGGCCTCCCGTGACATGTCTCTTAGGTCAGGGGGAGAAATGGATTTGGTTACAATTTCCCGTATCAGTGCAGGAACGTTTGAAGTTGAAGGTTCATCAGTTGATTCGCTATGACTGGGTATTTCTTCAGGCTTGGAAAGATGTTCTGTCTCTAATTTCTGGAAATATAGAGCAAAAGTACAGTTGAAGCGTGAAACTACCTCTCTAAATAGGGGAACTTTAACAGGCCACAATGGATCACAAAAAATGTGCATAATGATGTATGTGTAATAGCTTATCTTACAACAGCTATGTATGTTTGATTCTAAATTTTTAGCACAAAGTTACAATCAGGGGTCCAGCTAAAGTTCAGCTACGCATTTGAGTTTAAGTAAAATCAAATGGTACTACCAAGGGTGGGAGGTGCCTTCGCATAGCCTCGTTGGAAAATTTAATGGGGATACTACAAAATAATATCTGATAAACTCCAAACAAATCAGAGAGTGAAAGTATCATCTTTCATAAATTTTGCAAGAGATAATTCAAAAAGCCATGAAAAATTGATGACAAGGACTGAGAGATTGACAGACGTCATAACAATTGCACGTTGTAAAGTAAACAAACTGGTTCACGATCATTTATGATTAAATGGTTTGACTCCATACCTTTATGAATGAGCTGAGATCTCCCTCGTTATTAGAAATACGCTCGGGTTGATCGAAGGTGTAGTTCATTGGCAGGAGACTACAAAGTTAGGAACAATTGACAAACAGTGTAACAGCTATTGTACTATTGTGAAGTGCAACTGACAAGGAAACATCACATGCTATTTTACGGGCTATTTCTACTCTTTATATACTATTTCTCTCTCTGTATACCAGAGACATCAGGAAACTCTCAATATATGTGTTTATTTATCTGCAACTAGCATAGACTTCTTAAACGGCCTAGTTCGATATACATAAACGTCAAATGTAACGAGGATCGTGTGACAATAAAGGCAAAAATTCTTACAATGCCAATGAGATAGGATGTCTTCCAAGACAATCGGTATTACAGGTCCTGGATATTTTCTTTCAATTTTATCGTCCATCCACCAATTCACTTAACGCTGCGCTTTCCCTGCTTAACTTTGAAACCAGCTTACTGCTCCTCCAAGAAGCCACGCGCAACATGAACTGAAGACGCGCTAAATTTGAATTTAATTGGTCCACCTGACCGAGGCTTCTATTGTTTAAATGCAAGAAAAGAGATTGGTTAATTTTGATTGGATACTCTTCATGATCTCTTTTGTTCCTTGTTAACCTTCTCTTCTCTTGTTTACATTGCAACGAAAATGGGGATTACACACGATTACAATAATCGACGTTGTAAGAACATATCCCCAAAATTTGATATGGCAGGTAAGCTCCAACTATGTCAATACAACCTGATAAGAGTTATTTTGTTAGAAGCATTGTCACAAGAACTCGGTAAAAGCCGGCACAAACACTGACAATGTAGAGACACACGGTATTGGTTGCTAGCAGGCAAGCCTGGTTACTAGGGTAAACGCATCCCTGATACCATCTCAAGCATCTCAAGGAGTCATAAAAACCCTGCTTTATTTTTGAATAGATTTATAAAAGTATTCCCCTCCTATCAGTAGATCATGTGAATATCCTTCACAACTGAATGGTACTAATAAAGTTTGGCAGTTGGTTCATTTCTATGGTTCAAAGTTCTAATTCCCCTGTATCTCTAGATTTACCAACTTATTTGTCTCCATGGCAGCAGGATACGAAAGCAACGCAGGCATTAAAATATGGCTTCCAGAATCAATAATGAATTGTAAAATAGAAATGTAAATCGAACAGCAGTTTATGTTTACAATGTAAGCAAACAGACGTGCATTCGGAAAGAAATTGTGTTGTTTGACACTTGTACAGCCATACAAGTCGAAAACAATGGATATTTGGACAGAGTGCGTCATGCAAGTAAATAACAACTAGGGCGAATATCAGTATACGCAACTAGTAATACCTGCCAAAAGCTGGGGCACAGTGAGAGGTACCATTGTGGGGCCTAAAGGCAAATTTTTCCAACAGTTTTCCCATATAATTTGCCAAAGTCCCGACAGTTTTCCGACGGACAGAAGTATTCCCTCAAAGTAGCACAAGTCTCAGGTTTTCGACTCATTTGTAATCCCTCCCCCTTTGCTCCCCAGCAACTTTGCCACTGGCCTAAAGCTAAGCTATGAAAATCTAATCTAATCGCTGTTTTTACAAAACAACTAAATTAAAATAATCAAATCGCTGCTTTTACAACATCAAAATGAACATAACAGTCAAGAAGCAGGATGGAGAGAATAGGTGTAAACTGTTGGCATTTTTCTTCTTCTGAGTATTATTTCAAGGTGGTTTAAACGGTTCATTCCACTTTAAAAGGCTTTCATTTTAATTTCATTAATTTTCCGTAAT
This sequence comes from Mastigias papua, assembly GCA_964019165.1. Lineage (NCBI taxonomy): Eukaryota > Metazoa > Cnidaria > Scyphozoa > Rhizostomeae > Mastigiidae > Mastigias > Mastigias papua. Next base: position 12,105,381 of record OZ025285.1, on the reverse strand, counting down.
CCTCTAGTTTTATCATGACCTGATTTAAATCTCAAAGAACCAGCATTATACTTCAAAGTGCCGTCAATGCAGAAGCCCTGATTATTTCAATAATCCACTTTTTGGGGAGGATCAACCTTTTTGAAACGTCGCTTTGGAACAGACTGTGCAGAGGAAGTTGCAAAGAGATTTACTAGACAGCACTCATCTGTAATTGATAAGTGCTCTTTTTCTGCAAATGAATAACGGAGGATAACACAATAATACCCATGGCAGGCAGGCATCAAGAGGTGTAGGCTAGTCTTGCTTGAGCTACCTGCATATCATCACAATATGCTTAGCTCTTGTTGGCCATGCGGTGTTTTTAACTGAATCAAATAATGATCAATTAGAAATTCTATCTGCTAATCTACCGTAAAAGCTCTATTAAGCCCCCTCTCTAATAAACCCCCCTCTCTATTAAGCTCCCCTCTCTAGGACTGCAAAAAATAAATAAGCCCCCCGGGGCTTAACAGAGCTTTTACGGTATATTACAACTAAAGAAATAGTGCAATTATAAGCAATATATTATTTGCAGACAAAAATTTACTTGGATAAGTCAGCCTGAGCAAAATATATGGAGACATTTGTTGCTTCACACTGTTCACGCCTTAAACTATCATAATTACGTGGATAGATGTACAAAATTCAGATCTCAATAAGAATGGAAACTTGCATTTGAATGATGATCATAATCATGATGATCACATTTTACATATTATGAAAAAGGCGGGTATTGTCAACAAAGAGACTTCAAACTACAGGTTGTCGAAAAATATAAACAAAAGCAGTGGTGTAATACTGGGTAAACTAGTATTGTACCCAAAATTGATAAAAGCACTGATTTATCATTAGAGCGTAAACATTCCAACTTATAAACACTTGTTGTTTTTTGCGAGATGTTTTAACGATCCTTGTTGATAATGTTGTTGAAAACAAATCAAGCTGCCAATGACTTTAGCAAAGGAGATGGAAACCATCGTGTGTACAAATGAATTAGTGAGATTGTTATTAAATCACTCAAATCACTCAAATCACGTCAATCATACTAACAATCAACAATCACATCTAGAGTTATTTCATGATGCATGCAAGTTTGCAAAGCAAGCAAAACAGTCCAAAGATTGATGGAGAAATAAGAATTAAGACATTATAATAGCTCTAGTAATTCATTACCTTTGACTCAGGACATCAACGGGTCAGTCTATCGCAAATCATTACTACTTCTTTGAAAAGGTAAGAAATTTATTTTTACCAAGAAACTTTAGCTTTGGAAACGATGAACAAATAATCACCTTCGACTACTGCTCTGATCTTGCAGATTTCTGTCTTCCATCTCCAAGATGAATCTGCAGGGGCACAAGGATGTTAAAACGATTGAATAAAACTTCTATGTGTCATTGCCTAACCAGCACTTTAAGATCAACTGCATTTGCATTGAGCAAAGCATATAAACTAAACCGTTTCAGGATGAAGGGACTGTTCTCTTCCACGAGGCACAGAGGAGCAGCTGCTGCATGTTCAGTTTCTGGGTCAAATATCAAAAATATTTCTGTCCATCTGCCTTACTTCACAGGAGCGAACGTAAGAACAGAGAACAGTCATTTGCTTTTCATTAATATTTCATTATTTCAAGACAATGTCTTGTGAACATGTTAAATATTGCATGAACTACAGTAAAAATAATTGCCTGCCTTAAAATTTTGCTAAAAATTTCTTGCAATCGACTCAATTTAACAGGAAATGTGTTGGCACCGAATAAACAATTTAATCACCAGAGAAAATATTATTCAAGAATACTTCTAGATTAAAGAAAAAATACGACGAGAAAACAAAGCAATAATCACACTTTAAGGAATACCATAGCACCTTTTCACTTCAACTCATGATAAATTTGTGCCATCGACATTTTCATCACATTATGAGAAACTTCACCTAAATCGCTTGTAATATGTTCTATATATGTGTTCATGCTTTTCTGATCTCTGTTTATCAGATTGATGACTACAAAGATTTTACAAATAGTAGAAAACGTTGGCTAAATCTATGTTTGAATGATGCCCTTTTCTTTCTTGTCATTAATCGTGAAACTATCGGCTTTCCAGAAATTATCTTTAATGATATGAAAAAAGCAGATTTTTATCTGCCTGCCATTGTTCTTGATGACAGTTGTAAGTAATCAGACAGGTGGAGCTTGCTCCTATTGATAAAGTGTTTTCCTTTCGCACTTTTAACCATAAAGTAGGAGTAAATTTCACCTGTTTTCGGGGAAATTTCACCGAAAATGACTCAATTAACATTCGATCCCAATATACTTTTATAGGACAGATTATCAAATGTTCGTAAAACGCAATTTATATCTCGTACTTTTTCTGAGTAGGTTAATCAGTTTGATCAAAAGTAATTGCAAAATTTGATCACCACGCGGCAGCATAAAAAACAAAGCAACTTCTTGTAATAGGCCTATGGACTATATTTCATACTGTCTTCTCTCTTTATTAAATTTACCGTCAATGTACATAAAATTGCTTGCAATCGCGCCTAATTAAATCACCGCGCGGGAAACTCATACAACCGCAGACTTCTTGCTCTTAGGACCTTCCTCTGTTCATTGCCAAAGGTCTCTAGGTACGTAATTAGATTTTGTTGTTACTCGACATCACAGCCGGCATATGATGGCCTTTTCGGAGGCTTTCATCTTTGATTTTGCGAAAGATGCAGCAGATAAGTACCAAAGTGCTTTCAAAATAATGTCCTACTAACTATCAAAGCTGTGACACACCGCCATATTCACTTCGAATATTCGAATGCACCGCATGAGCAGTTTAAAAATTAATAAAACATACCTCAAAGTCACCAAATTGCGGTCTATTGTAATAGCTTGAGGTCTTTTCCATTAGCACTAGATATCGATTTGCAAGATGTGACCCCAGTGGGGCACTGTTAATTATTTATCACACCAAACGACAACGTATCACTCCAAATAAAGAAGATCGTTGTCATGTGACCAAAATTGTACCAGTTGGTATATTTTGGAAACGGATGAATAAAAGCAACGCCACTTCTGTACCTCCTGTACTGAAATCATAAAAAACAACTTAAATGAAGTGCTTGCACTGTCGATTACGTGATAAGCCAGAAATTATGTTCTCATGAAGATGATTAACTAAACTTACCCGTTTAACTAAAACTTCTAATTCCATTACGAAAGGGGCTATAATTTGGAAAGCGAAAACCATCTGCAGTGTTTAAATACCAAGATAACATGATAAATACCTTAAGGTTGAGTTGAATGATAAAACTTTGAGCTAGACCAAACCTGGGATGACAACGGGTCTCTTTGTCGAGAAGTAAGGCTTTGAAGGCTCTTCCATTAATCACTTCCAAAGAACTGTGGGGTCAAAGAATTCTGCCTATCATGCATGAATCGCGATCTATTTTTTCTATGTCTATCTCCTCTACTGAAAAGGATTAGCAGCAACAAGAGTTGACATGACAATGATAAGAAAATAGGATATTATTCGTATTGTTTCTGTACTGTACATTCTACGACAAGATCTATTTCATAAACATGTGTACGTATGTACATATTCAGATGGTATATAAAGACTAAGTGTTAGTCATTAAATTTCTTCAATTGAAATGATCATTAAAAACAATCATAGAAAGAAATAAAAATACATAAGTATAAAAACATAATACTTAATCATATAAAAATACTTAAGTATAACATAAAATCATAACAGAGAATATTCCGGCAAAGCCTGAACAAAGGATAAGAAATAATTCATATGATAAAAGCAGCAAATGAAAAATCAAAGAATTAACATCAAAATTTAAAAAGTATCATTCCTCGCTTAAGGAATCACTTATGAATACATTAAGTCGATCATTACGTCAAAAGTTCCATTTGATTTCCAATTTGGATCATGTCTATTGGTCCCGTCTCTACAAAGACACAGTGAGTCTGTTCCATTTGTAAACTGCAAAATGTCCACCTCACAAGTGCTAAGTGTGATATCTGCCTTTGGGATTTTCCACACTCTGACTTTAAAGTGTTTTCTTATTAAAACATGGGAAAAATCTGCAAAACACTTCACCATCTTTGCAAAAACTGTAAAGAAAATAAAAACAGGATAGTCCTAAAATCAATATGAAAGTGCATCCAAATGTATAGAAGATTCTGCCGCACTAAACCAATCAAGAAAGTTGCTCTATAAATATAAAATAAATAGAATATAATAAGTAATTGGATCTTACCAAACTTTGCAATCTAATATCTCAAGGTGACCATGAGGGACTTCTCTTCCATTCATTATACACCCTAAAAAGCAAAAAACAAATGTACAGAGTGATGGTCTACATATAAGTATCTATACAACGATTGCAAATGTAACGGTTATTCTTGATGATTGTCTATCAAGAAACTCAAAGTCGCATAAATTAGTCTCTCTTGTCTTATTTAATTATCATTATTAGAAGCTCTTTATGCTGACCACATTTAGTTAACTTCATAATCCAATATACGAAGGATATCTGAACATATATATATACACTGATGAAGATTCTAATCGAAATGTTTACTTAAAGCATAGCATATTTGTGGTTTATTCTTTTTATGTAATTTATATATGTTGTGGATGCGGCTTAGGATTAGATTTTATATATATATATATATATATATATATATATATATATATATATATATATATATATATATATATATATATATATATATATATATATATATATATTTATTTATTTATTTATTAAATAAAATAACAGAATTTCATCTTGGCAAATCAGCTAAAGTAAAACTCAATATTAGGTTTGTTATGCTAGCGACGCTATGCTCTTTAGTCACAAAGTAGAAACAGAATGATAATAGTAAGAATGAAGAGATGTATACAATAAAATAAGGCAAAATTATTCCCATTTATCATAGTAGTAAGAATGATAACAGCGACGCCAATGCCAATAAATATGTGTAAAGTTAATTATTTGAAGTTTGGATAGCTGCTCAATGTTTGGCAATGACAGCCAAAAGATTTCAATAACTTTTAACTCCAATTAGGGTTGAAATTTTGTACAATAGTACACCCTGGATAAAAAATATGATAGATTTATGTAAAAAGATTGCGGATTCTAGACATATGCAAAGAAACTTGATAACATATTTATGTTACCCGAGCCTGATGGTAGAGGATCAGTTGCCATCAATTTTGTAGGATCAAATGAATCTAAAATGATGAAAAAAGCCAATGATTTATCTAATTCCTTATAATTTCAAAAAAATCCAAAATACTCTAACAGCTAAGGAATAATAAAGAATGCCACTTTGATTGGGAATTTTAAATCTAAGACAAATGCAAATCTAGGAATTTCATGAGTAGTTCGTCTTTGGTTGAAAAGTCGTTCAATATATATCTAATGTCCGTTTGAAAAAGTACAGAACAGTCTTCTAAAGATACAGTAGAATGTTGTTATTCTGGAGATACAAACGCTGGCATATAGCATTATTGAAAAACCGTATGATCTAGGGAGGGAATCAGAATTTGAAGAAGAAACAGACAGAAAATGGACTAGCTATTCTACCTCATGTGGCAGAATCATTCGTTTCATTTCAGTCCATTTCATTTCACTTCATTTGATTTTATTCCATTTCATATATTCAACAAAAAGTGATGGCAAAACCTTCGGAATGAGTCCTGATTTTCTAAAGACCCTCCCATTAAATGAAGATACTAAATCTAAAACTAAAATATTAAAATCCCCAAGTTGACCAGAAGTGCTGTCTTTAACGGGTACTCACTGACATGCTGCACTATTGCAAACATCAATACAACATACCGTCAGTTTTAATTCTCATGCAAACTCCTCTATTTGGAATCTGTCGAGATTCATCTCCTTCATCTTGGATTTTGCAAAAGAAACCTGAAGGACACTTCATTGGTTCGATCCCGGCAAATTCGCTCGTACTGCAATCTATCTTTGGCGATGATCCTTTACCATCTCCTTTAATAAGCCATGCGTTGCCTGGCAAGAATCAGACAGAAATGAAAACAAACATTAAAGTATAGAAGAATTCCGTCAAAACTGATTCACCATGAAATATGTGATCTTGTGATAGTTCAAGGAACGAAAGGATTAAGAGTAAAATAAAGAAAAAGGGGAAAGGGAAGATGAAATGAGACAATTCCTATCTGTGCTTTAAAACCAGACAATATATATCTAAAAAAAGAATTATGAAGGGGGCAATGATTGCTGTACAAGTTGTTATAATTGTTGTAGTATTATTGACGTATGGAATAAGCTTACATGAGGAAGAATCCAAGCAGAGCATAACTGCTGTATAAGTCTTTTTGTGAAAAGAGGTTTATAAGAAACCAGTAATCGGCTTCTCAATAAGTTAAGAAAGTTAAGTACAGGATTTCTGAGACCTAAGAAAGTTGATAAGTTGATACACATATTGAAATTCTAATTTTCAATCAAGCACGTCTTCTCCGCTGTTTGATTTCCATAAATTTCCTATGAAACTCAATTTATTTCGGAGTTATGTTTCTGTAGTGCCTGTCTATTTGTGTAACAGTGCAGTGTTCTCGTCAAGAAAGTCATATAAGAAGGTTTTGTATGGAAATCATGAAAGGCTACAAAACTTGCAATAATGGACGAAAAAGGCTTTCTTACAAACAGACGTGTAACGTAGAAGACAGCACTAATAAGTACACACTGGGGTTGTGCTCGCGCTGTTCCAACCATTCGAATTACAAAACTAAACTAACACGTTAAAACGGATTACAGTAAAAATACACTAACTATTGAAAAATTATACTGTACATTACAATATGAAAATAGTATAAAAATCAACATAGATGAATAAAAATCTAATGTTATGAGTCAACTGATTTGATTTTGGCTCAGACTGAAATCAAAACAAGAAATACCTCCAACTGTCAAAGCTTCTGGTTCCTGAATCCAATCGACCGCTGTAAAAAAGATCTAATAATGAAGCAATGAACCGCAATTTGCTTTCATTTATACAAGCTAAGTAGATGTTAAGAATAATATTACTGAATCGCCAAGTCAGTTGACAACCAATTATTGGAATCAGTGACTGGATACCGGACAACATCGAATCACCCCCCTGGGGGCTTATTTATTGTTTATTAATTTTGGATGGTGGGAACTTATTTGAGGAGAGGGCTTATTTGAGGGAGGCTTATAAACTTATCTGACACATGGAGCATGAAAACTCCTTTCATTGGCAACACTCCTCTTCTCAGTAATATCAAAAGAACAGTCGAAATTTAAGCACAGTCTATATCCAGGCCTTCATTATCATCTGCGACAGAGCCTATTCAACAGGACGCTGATTATCAATTTGAAGTTCTCGCATGGGGACTTACTAGAGAGGGCTTTTTCGTGGGGGCCAGTTCAAGGATATATAGTATAGCACCAAACAGTCAATAAGTCATTGCCAATCATGGTTACATGATCATACTTATGATCAGCCAATCAATCAATCAATCAATTAATCAATCAATTAATCAATCAATCAATCAGTCAATTTATTAACCGATCTATCAATCAATCAGTCAGTCAGTCAATCAATCAATAAATTCATCAGCCAATCAATCAATCAATTAGTCAATCAATCAGTCAATCAATCAATTAATCAATCAAACCACCTGGAAATTAATCAAAAGAGATGATGTGCTTGCGTGAAAATTGGAACTTTAATCGTATATATGACTTATTTCAATTTCAATTGCAATTTATATAAATATACTTAACAACTTTCTTAGGCCTCAACAATCGAGTACTGAATTTTCTTAACTTTTTGAGCAGTCGAGTATTACTTTCCTATAAACCACTTTCTTATAGAAAGTACACGTGATATACCATAAACTGCCAGACAGAGTCGAAATCAGAGCATCATATGTAAGAGTAGCATTGAAAAGGGCAGGTGAAATTCCATTGAACAGCCTTTGACATGAACATGACTCTTTAAAATGTAACCAAAATCACCAAAAAAGCATTTTATATCAAATTTGAGTAAAAAAATCTTTTTATACGAAAGTGGTTTTTAAGAAAGTAATACTTGACTGCTCAAAAAGTTAAGAAAGTTCATTACTGACGTTTTAAGAACTAAGAAAGTTGATAAGTCATATATCATTGAAATTCCAATATTTACGTAAGACACCCATCGATGTTACTTAATTTGTGTCAATTTCGTGTGGTAACTTGTGCATTAAAATGTTATGTTTGTGCAGTGGCCGTCGTTCTGTGTATCACTGTAGTGTTACGTAAGCATGGATATTCTTGCTAGGAAAGTTTTACGGAAGGTTCTGTACTGAAATCATGAAGCAGCTAAGAAACTTTCAGTACTGGATGAAAATAGATTGTCTTATGAAAATTGTGTATGTGTAGAGAGATCAACAACATAATTCATCGTATATGAGAAAAGACATTTACAAGGGATGCATAATTCATGGCATGGAATGTTCAATATGTGACAGAATAAATACAAACCAATTGCAGGTTTGAGCCTTTGAGGAAGAACACATTTGTAGATACAACCAGATGGACAGCATTTTAGGCCAGGTTCGCAATCAAAATCATCATCACACAAATTGTATTCAATTCCACATCCATGTTCAGTCCTATTCTTATCGATCACGACATCATATCCCTCAATGCTACGAGGGCAGAACAATTCATTTGGTGCTGGGTAAAGACTTTTGAAAATTCGAATTAGCTGAAACCAAAAGACAACGAGTTACGCTATGGTATAGAAAGGCAGGAAAAAAAGAAAGTGCTTGTGAAAATAGAATCGAATTATTAATTACAAATTCGGTCGTAAATCCGATAGCATATTTGATCATTACATTATGAGCTGTAACTTGTACCATTCCTATGAATGAAATAGATACAGCCTCTATTGGACGTGGCCTCCGTCAGATCTCATGGAAAAATGTGTAGCATTAATGCAGCATCAATTGTTTCTGATGTTGGAGTAATGTCACAGACTATTCTGTGGTAATGTTGAATCTGGACTTTCATATTTATCTATTAGGAACCTCCATCCCCAAAATCAAATCGATTATTTGAGACTCGCCAATAGCAGATATACGCATATATGGCGGCGAATACGTGAGATTAGAGAAAGATTGTTTGAAATGAACTTGACAGTACGTAGAAGAACTGTAGAGAGTATGTGTTAAACTGAAATTAGAGATGAAACAGTCTGGATTTCAAGTATCCAGAGTGTAACCTAATAATAAGTCTTTTTTAAATTGGTCTCTAATACCTTGGACTATGCATTGAGCAGATCAATGTATCCGCAGATAAAATCATCACATTTCTACATACAATCCAAAGTATTTGGAGCATCGTTAATTTACATATTTTAGCATCAGGCGAAAGGCGGTGTAAAATTTCTTTAAAATTGAGACAACTATTGTTAAAGCTATAAAAATGACAATCAGTTAGATGCTAACTCCATAACCATAAACTTAAATTTTACAATCAGAAAATGCTCTGCATTTGGTACAACGCATAAGCTACAACTACTTACATAAAATCTGCAGCAGCTTGGAGAAAGGGCGTTAACTCCACTGGGGTTGGGTTAGACCTATCGAAATTACATGAAGGACCAGCGAACTATGTGCTGTTTCATTTTACCAGGTGTGCTCTTGGCAATGATGTGTTTGAGATTAAGAAATTGAGATTGGAACCAATTCAATTAATCGTTTTTTCATATCTATAATAAACGTATGGTTAAAATGACTTGATTCTAATTTACCGAGTTTCCTTTTCCTTTGTCCATGTAAAATCTTCTAGGCCTTGCTTGAATTTCTTCGTTCACCAGAGTGAGAAGAATTGCAAAAACACTAAGTACGTGCAAGTGAGGCATCTTTGATGGCTTCATTGGTGGCCCTACGAAGGAGTACAGAAAAAGCTGGTAATGGAAAACACAGATTCTTTCTCACATTTTTGTACTTCAAAACTCCGTGAGTTCATCACAGTGGAGCTTTGTAATAGGGTAATAGGAAAGACACTCTTCGACCAGTTTGGTAATATTTCTTCCAATCAATGGAAATAACTGCATTAAACGATTTGCTGCACGGAGCACTAGTAATACCTTGGTAAATGCTATATATGAAAAGACACAAACAGTTCTATTTGTATACATCTATCATTAAACCGTATTAACGTGCAGTTATAAAGTCATAATTGTATTCTTGACGCCAAACCTTAATAGACTTAACGATACTAAAGGAACATTTTGAAACAGAAGTCGACTTACATTTCACAAAAAATAGAACAATGTACCAACGTTGTCGTACTTAAAGCTCAATTTCAAATGGAGGTTACTTATCACAAATGAGCAAGCCTACCGTTCACACACCCAAGGTCTTATGCTTAATTTGGCATAAGGACAATGTAAAAATGAATCAAGAAATGGCAGAATAGTATTAACTCATACCTTGGTGTGTCAGTAGCCCACTGATTCCAAATTAATTTTTTAATGTGTAATAGACTAACGAAGGGAAGACGAGTAGTTGACCGGACCGTGCATCTAGTAAATCCAAATGGTTGCAGAAAAGCTGGCATGGCAAACTACGTGACGTATGAAATCCAACAGCTATTTAATCAGGATAAACATACGACCGTGTTCCGCATTAACCAATGCTTTGATATTGATATATCATATTTACAAGCAGACTGTTTACAAGCATATGGCCTCTCAAAGCAGACTATGTGTGGACAATAAAAATACTGCCATTTAGTCCAGAGAGGTCCCATATATCTGTTTGGGTTAGGGATTAAGTGTGCGATCAACTGGGTAGTTGACGCTTCAATCGAAATTAAAACTCAACAGAACAGAGAGGATTAATGGACAACAACATACAATAAACCCTAACCCCAGAAGATTTACCTGGAAAGGGAATTTGAAATAATCAACAGTTCGACAGGGTACGTGGAAGCATATGAAGTAGTCGGCTATTTGTGTCATAAAATGGAAAGACAAGTCAATTTGAGTGGCAAATTGCAAAGTATTTTATCAAAATTGCAGTGTTGTGCTATAAAGTACAAACACAACAAACAATATTTTCATCATTGTGATGCTCTTTCTACGGATTTTATTCCGGAGAGTATATTCTGTTGGGTTCTCAAATGGGTAGAAATTCAATTCCACCTTTATAAAAAAGCAATCATGTACTAAACTGTACAAAAATACCTAAGTCAAGTTTGCACTCCCCCCCCTCAGGTAAAATCTCCAAAGGTGGTATAGGGGTACTCAGTGAGAGTAACCAAACTATATTCATAAAGCAAAGAGAAGTTCAATTTTCTTTCATTAATGAGTGTAGATTGATGCTTACAGAAATCGTTACCAGTTGTACTCCGCAGTTTCATGTCACAATCATCTGCTGTCGCAGGCTGCTCGTCTTCCCTGTGTTGTTGAAAAGAAGAAACCAAAATGGCCTAGCGAAAACATCCACTACTAGAAAGATATGATCTACGTTGATATTACATAGAGACGTCAAAATGATAAAATGGTTGACCTTTCAAGTTTGTTCAATGATAGCTATTTGAATGAAACCATACTTAGATAGAATCCTATTAAGTGAGAAATTCTGATTTCTTTAGCTTATTTAGTTACAAAACCCAGAATTCAAATTCATTCTTCAGATAACAATGGCGCATAAATTAAGAGAAATATTGAAAACTCGAAAAGTAAAGCCCCTTATTTAATGAAACCACAATCTAAAATGAGAAGTCAATAAGGAAAGAAATCTCAAAACGCTTAGGTCTATGAGTTATTAAGTAGGTACCTGGAGATAAATGAATCAAACAATCGAAAGATGGAACATGAAACGGACTGGATCAAATATTTAGAAGATATTTCACAACCACATAGCTCGAAATTCTCATGGTCTTAACCTTCCCTATTTTATCCTGCCCTGTCTTGACCTTCCCTTCCATGCATGACATTCAAAAACGCTCACAGGACAGCAGTTCAATGTAAATTCAAGACAGTTTCGCAAAAACACGTTCGCTATCAATACTGCTCTGCAGCCCTCTTTGGATGCAATCAGGACACTATCCACTTATTCACAATTTCCTGATATTAACACTCTATGGGCACGATATGGTTCGGATTCAATGTTGCTCTAATTGTTTGATGGGTGGTCCCTCACTGCGTACAGTCGTCGTGCTTTAAAGTTGGAAACTTCTCAATTCCTCGCATATCTGCACAACCATGATCTGATCATGCATTCAAGTATCAGATTATATACCATTGGCTCAGTAGAAAGAACTAATGCATACCAGTGCATACCAATGCATTATAGTACAGACCAATACATACCAAAATAGAACAATGCAGAACAACACTGATCAATACAGAACAACACTGATCAATACAGAACAACACTGATCAATACAGTACAACACTGATCAATACAGAACAACACTGATCAATGCAGAACAACACTGATCAATACAGAACAACACTGATCAATACAGAACAACACTGATCAGTACTGAACAACACTGATCAATACAGAACAACACTGACCATTACAGAGCAACACTGATCAATACAGAACAATATTGACAATATTGCTAAAAAATTAAGTTGGTACTCGTTTACATACCTCAAGTAAGCTGAATATTACCACGAGAGGTAATTCTAAAAAAGAAAGCGAACTACCACGTAGGCCATTTTACCAAGCAATTTGATTGACGAGCAAATCTTCAAATTTGTGTAGAATAACCGAGATCAACTTTTGTAAGTTAAAGTCAGACAGAAAAACCAATGTTTGGCTTTTTGCCATTTCAAATTTGGAATGTTTGTACTGATCTTCATAAAAAGCAAACACTGTAAATTAATAGTAATGTTAATATTTTAATAAAAAAACAACAGAAGATTTGCCTTGTACTTACTAACTGCTTTTTCTGCTGATCCCTCAAATTCCTTTCAAAAATTCCACCTCAAATCGCTCGTCCAGCATTCTTGCTTATCAGAAAAACAACTTAGCTAATGGTCTCCGGAAGACATGCAGTGAATTGGATGTGACCAAAATGATTATATGTTTTCAGAACTCTGTGTCAATTAAAAAGTAGTTACAAAACAAACTAGGAAGCCGGCATGTAACCGAAAATATTTACCAGATAAAGAAACATTCACACGCAAATGGGACTTGATATGGGATAAGGGTTGAATGCAGAAAACATTGTAAAAATCACTGAGCTGAAAAGAAGCAACATGCTTGATTTTGTAGAAAGATACCAAAAATTATTTTTCAGAGAGTTTCTCAGGGTTTCAAGAACAAATTCCTAATAAAAGTAAATAGAAATGGCACAGAAAAATCATAAAGCTGTACGGTTTTGGATTAATTTTGAAAAAAAGAGACCAGCCTTAGGCAGAAATTACAAAGCATGTTTCAAATAGCCAGACAAATCCTTGATTTTTCCTTCTGAAGACAAGTAAACTGACATTGAAATTGCTAAGTTGTTGCTAAACCTCCTTTAATATCTCCTGCCTTAAATACAAGTTTGGAACCGGATTCACTCATAAAATTACATCCTTTAATAACTCCTCTCCTTAAAATTTCTTCGACGATATTTTACAAAAACGTTTCGAAGCATTTCAATATTAATATTGGTATTACATTTTGAAAGTAAATAATACACATATGAAATAAATACTGACAAAATCGACCAAATTAATTTGCCAAAAAAATAAGAAATATGCCCAAGAAATATTTGGGTACTTTTCGTACTCAGCTTGGTTGACATCTATGTTAGAATTCAATTATCAAAAGAAATAAATTTCTCTGATTGTATTTAGGGGAGGGGGGTTACTGTTCATTCAACTTTGTATGAGCTTAACACATTGGGTTTGATACCATAGCATTTTAAGGTAATTTCCACTAGTGGGAAAGCTTCTCAAAAGGGGCCACGAAAGGGCTCTATCCACCCAAAATGTTGTCCCGCCGCACCTGATGATTCAAATACCCTCTAAACGAAAACCTGTGTGACCGTAAAATTTAACATTCGATAATCGTGGCTGGGTAAATGTCAATAGAACTGCTTGCTCATTGCAAATATTTCTGGTCATTCAAGATTTGGCTGATAATGGCAGGCAAAGCGAGGGTGAATAAGGCGACAATAAGCAAGGCTATTTTATCAAAGAAAGAGACAGGTACATAAATTGATAAAGAACATGGAGTTCTTTCTGTAAACCAGGTGATCATTTGAGCATAGAAAGTTGCTACGCTTGATTACACAAACCATTGAAGAGTTATACCTGTTAATTATAAGAATAATTAAATAATGTGTAGAAATATGATGTTTTGAAGTGAACTAGAAAGAAGTAGTTATAAACAGAAATGAATAATAAGTAAGGAAGGGAGTCACATAAAAGCTAAAGATACAAGAGGGAGAAAAGGTGGTGCTTTTAATCGTGGGTATGTCTTTCTCTCTTTTACAAATGTTAGATTATTTCATTTCAAATGATCGCTTTTATTAGTTCTATGTTATGAATGAGAAAGATCGGAATTCTTGTGACCAAGAGAAGACGCTGTTGATAAAAATTAATGGTTACTGCTAGATAAGATGTAAGTTGAAAAGTAAGGAGAAAGTTCTACAGAACTTGACTTATGTGGACGATTATGATGATTAATCATTAATATTGGTGATCAGAAAAACTGATTAATGATGATGAGTGGTGATTAGTAGATCGTTATCATTGGTAATGTTGCTGTGACAATGTTTTTATGAAATTGATTACGATGATTTAAATGATCTCTAATGATTATTTGTGAGGAACAAAAATGATCTATTAAGATGTTGTTTATGATCATAGCAAGAAGTGATTGACGTTTTTTCAAGTAATACTATTTTTGATATCTAAACCAGCAGATTGATTTCATCCACAGGTAAACATAATGCGGATTCTTTTTCTAATCATTTTCCTCAAATTGGAAGGAATTCATGGTGATGATGACGAGGAAAGTGGGGTAAATAATCTTCAAATTATAAAACTTTCCGATCTTCTAGGATTGACAAAGATGTTGGAGGGTCAACAGACATGAAGCGTCTAGTACAGGCTGCGTATTACCATCCCCATAAGCGCAGGAGTCGGGGAAGCTGGGGGGCTGCAGCTCCTCTTAGTGAGGCAGAAATCCATTTCATTCAGACAACTTTTCTGAAGGAAATACAGTTTTTCCCAAAAATAGGTGCAGTTCAATACGGATAGACAACAACTCATTCGGGCAACAGATGAGTGATTCGGGCAGATAGTTTGTAGCCCCCTAAATGTAAAGCCCCCCATACGCCCATGTCCAACCCATAGGAGAAATCACCTCGTTGCTTTGTCCTGCTCTACGTAATTGAGACTCTTCATGAAACCAGTAGTACAAACTAAAAACATTTTCACAGGAGAGCGGATCAGGTATGAGTGGCATGTGGGTTGAGCCGTCATCTGGGATGCTTGGGGATGAAATTATGCCAGTTTCCAGCTTTGATGATGTAGAGAAACGCGGACATATAGCCAGGACATCGAAATCAAGAAAAGGGACAAAGAGAATCTGGGTAAGTTCGTGAATTGATGTACTTAAGAACAATACATCATGACTGTTTATATCATTTTGCACATGCGATATGCTGATTTCGCAACCGAAGATGATCTCATTTCGCATGCTAACTCAATGTTCCCAGTCCATTTCAGACCCTTTTGCGATGTGTAAAAGAGCGGACGTGGACTGGGAACGAGTTCGCATGCGAAATGTGAAAGTAAGTGGAGATGGGTCATTATATACTCAATTCTATCGCCATCTGTGCCAAGTTTGGCTGCAATTTACAGCTGCTGTCAAAATATTGAGTATAAATAGAGTTCATTGGTATAACTTGAACTTTAGAACAACAGATAAGACTGGTTCTTGAGCCCCAATCCTAACAGGGCTTGTGAAAGTAGTCAATTGGACTTCTTCTCTTACAAAGAACATTAAACAATGTCTTTTAAACAGCGCAGTATGTACAATGTAACCAGTAAACCTTTACTGGGTGTTGATTTCTTTCACGACATTGCAGAAGATGAAGTTTATTTGGCTTGTTGTCAAGTAATCTTCTGGTTTCATTTTGTTAGATATACATAAATACATAGGTCAACTGACTTACCAAAAAAGAATGACACTCATCGCTAGTCTTTGAGAAAGCCTCCAAACAAATGAAATAGGCAAGCGAACATTCACTCATTGTCTCAAAAATTGAACTTTACTGCCAACAGTTCTCTTTACATCAAATTCTCGTAAAGAAACACTGACCTCTTCCGTTGCAAGAAAGGCTAAGACAGCCTTCTTTTATGAGGGTTTTGCTGAGAAAAATTTGACGTCACAGTTGATAACATTGATGCAGATCCTAATGTTCACGGATGACGTCAACATAAAAAAATTATGTGACATCACAATGGGTTATAAAGGACTTAATTACTAAATATTTCACTGTTAAAAATGATGATAATATTTCGCATGCTAACTCAATGCGAAATCAGCATATCACATGTGATGAATTTCGGCCAAAAATCGAATCGAGAGGCTATGATAAGACAAATACCAGTCGTTGGATTTCGGATACGATTTTGTTTTTGGTACCAGAGCTTTGTAGAAACATTACACACCATAATATTCTTTACATCAGAATTATTTCATTTCTGATTTCCTCTTTAAAATGCTGATTCATATTCTTAAAGCCAATTATGTTATTTATGAGGCTTGGAAGAAATTAATTTGAAATGTGTCGCAAATTATGTGAATTCAGTTGACTTGAATGAAATAATTCATGATTATAATGCTAATGATGATGATGATGACAACGATGATGGTGATGATGATGATGATGATGATGATGAAGATCTGGATGATAAATTAATGGTGTTCATGAAAGTGATAACTGAATGGTATTGATGATGACAAGCATTAGAAATTGAAGAAAATAAAATGATTATGGGATATACAATGCCAACCAGAGATCTCAAAAAGTCATATTCTTCTTTCAGCAATATATTCATCCATATTTCAACTGGGTAAATGCCCAGCAACAAGTGCAGAAGCCATTGGAGCACTACGTACCAGAAGGGCAATGTCTGGATGAGAACTCCTTATGTGACATTGGTCATGATGATCAGTGTTGCGGATTTGCATCATATTGTGTTGACTATTGGGGAGTGGGAAAATGCCTGGCTTACAGAAAGCCTGATATCTATGACAAATTAGTTCCAGAGAGGATTCACAGAAACAACATGTACAAAGTTTATTTAAGGAGGATGCACCACATGGCAATGAAAAACTAATGGAATAGAATCCTGGTGAATCCTAGTGATTTAATGGGCAGATCAAAGCCACATAATACTACATAAGGCAAAAAGACCCTGATGAGGCACAACAAATGTACTTAGGTAGAGAAACAAAAGTTTCCAATGAAGTTAACATGGTGGGTTACTCCATAGAGAACTTGGCTAAGTGTGACAACCAAATATCTATGTTCATGAGAATGGTATGATTGAATTGTCTAAAAGGAGCCTTGGAGCAAATGAGACAAAAAAAGGTCTAAAAATTGACTGTGTTAGGAAATACAAAGCTCATGACATTGTAGATGCTTTAAAGCTGATTGCCAACAATGCTGTAGCAATGGGATGAATTAAATGAAAGACAATATGCTACATTCCATTACCTCCTCTCTTCAAATGACTCCATTATTGACAATTCATTCAGTTCTATCTTTTATACATAGGCATCCATATTTCAAAGGAAATCAGGACAAAAATCTGTATTGAAAAAGAATCTTGTCCATGGCAGATTTGATAATGATAAAATGAATTTTCTGTTGAATACGTCATAATGAAATCAGACCAACACTAGAAGTCTTAAAATGTTATGCTACTTTAGAGAATGTATGATATTAACACATGACTGGAAATAATTTACTGAGTTTTTTTCTTTTTAGAGTCTTTAGCTTTTTGCTGCTTTCCTTTTTCCTCTGTTTCTTTCTTTACTGGCTTCTGCCATTCTAATGAGTTCTTTCTAAACCATGGCCAAGGGGGCAGGATAAGCTTAAAAGCAGTAATTTAAATATTACAAAACAATAGCCAACTGAAATTGGTAATAAAATTCCCTGCTTGATAAAAAAAACATAATAAATCTTCCAAAGGCAAAATTAATCAATATCATAGTAAGACTATACAAGTCTGAACACAAGGTACAAATTAGTGACTGCTTGTAAGACACCAGGGGGCAAATGCTCCCCCCCGAGGTTGATTATTGTACATTTTTGCACATGGTTCTCAGAAACGAAAATGTGGATACTCAGCAAATCTATTTTATAAAAGTTTGCAAATTTACCACTTCTGCCCCCTTCCTGCAGACTTGCAAAATTCAGTCACTTTTGTAAATAACCTTGCTTTAGAATCAAATTTTCTGAGAGCCATGTTGAGTACAGGAAAGAAGGTCTACCATTAGAATGGGACTAACTATCTAACTATTCATAAAGCAATATCTAATACAGGTAAAGTGAAATGAAACAGTTTACCTACCAAAGAGGAAATGGCAGAACCAATAAACACAAAAAGGACAGTTTGTGAAAACTGCTCCAGAATGAACCCATAGACAAAGCCAACAACCTAAAAATGACGTGAATATGAAAGTGGGAATTGAAAGGAATGAAAATGAAGACGTTAAACACCTCCTGGCTGCTTTAATGGAACTAATTAGAAAGATAATATTTCCATTAATTGCTTAAAATTTCATAATCTTTAACATCTGAATCCATCACAAGAATGATTGAAGTCAGCATAAAACCATATGCAGATGAACTCACCCCAAATAAAGCAATTATCACTTGATATAATCGTTCGGCTTTCCTTTGCCCCTCAAAGTCCTAAATATGGAAAAGTGATTATAAGATTGACATAAATAAGTTAACAGGAAACATTGCTAAAGGCACAGGGGTTTATATTTATATTCAACACAATATTCATCAGTCTTTTAACACCAAGGTGGATAGACTCCATTTACGAAAGGGATTTGAACTGAGTACGTACCATGTGAGTTGGGAATGATTTGAAATAGTTAACCATATTTCTAATAAATGGTATCTTAAGTAATGCATCCTTTAATGCATTCTCAGCTTTATTCAGAATATCCATTACTATCTTCTTTTTTTAGTTCTCTCCAGTTAGGTGCACACATCCAAACTCAAAACAAATGACACATCAATGAACTAGGCCAATGCACTAGACAGAGGCAGATTTCGAAGTCGAGGTTGCTACAAACACAAACATTGCCATTGGCGCCCACGATGACCATTGATTCTTGAAAATCTTTACCACAGGTAATTAAAATAGAAATGGAATTGAAGTAAATGGAATAAAGCATAGAGTATTATATGTATAAGATGGTATTTAACTAACCGAGGCACGTTCCTGTACTCTTACGTGACTGGGCATGCTCAGCTGCTATCTATTTATACAATACTGTACAAGAACGTAGGTGAATACGTGCAACGTTTAACTAAAAGAAAATTAAATAATATGATTTGTCAATAATTTATCGTTCTGTAGTACCAACAGACTTTTCACGTAATAATTTATCTTGCAAATTAGTAATAAAAGGATGGCACAAGTCTAGTTTGCTACAAACTATCTTGCTGCTATCGTGCTGGACGCACAAGTCAATTCTGCAAATGAGTACTCAATATATAATTCAGACTTATCTCAAAGATTAGCACTTAGATTCTACCAAAATTAAAAATAAGTATGTCTCTCTCTTGCATATGCTTAACCAACCTCAATAGGCGTTTCTCTCTGTTTAGGAGACTTTGTTTTCTACTCAATGAGACTTTGGTCAACAGTAAGCTTGTAATATAGTGTTGGACTGCACAGTATGACCTTTTTCGCCAAGATCTTGAGTGTGCACGAGCAAAAAGTCAAGTGTGCAAGTTTGCACTTGGTGTTAGGTGTGCAATTTAAGTTTGAAACAAATTTGTAAAGTCACAAGTTCTGTAACAAACATCACACATAATAGAGCAATTTTACTTCATCATTATTATTATTATTATAGCTAGAAAATATTTGCTTTAAAATTCAAATTAGATATTTGTACCTCTCTTTATCATGATATTGAATACCAATCATACCCTGGTGTGTGGAAGGTTATCATTTAAGACAAAAATCATAAGTGTGCACTTGCCAAACTTTGCAGTTTGTAGTGGAGCACAGATTTATGTATTGATGTCAATGCAACAGATGTTTAGCTTCTCATATGCCCCCCTTTTATCATTATAGAATGGAATTCTCAGAATGTTTTAAGCAAACTGGACAACTCTGCAAATATTCACCAAATGGAACCTTCATTGTAAGTAGAAGTGCATTTTAGTATTATTGAAAGAGGGGATCAATTGGAATTTTGAATTCTCTAGGGAGTCAACTTTAGTGTCAATCTGGTCCAAAGTAGCACCAGAAGGGGTAATCCATTGACAATTGGAAATCCATTGAGATTAGTGTCATGACAATAAATGGTGTTTAATCAAACATTTCATCATTAAGCACTGATTATGATTATACACACTTTTATAAGAACCAAATACATAGTAATCATTATGGCCAAATCAGGCAGAAATTAAGAAACAGTTAAGAAACCCAGGCAGGCAGAATTTCAAAGTTAAAGTTGAAAAATCTTCCCTCTGCAAGAAAATGTTTTATTAAACTGGAAACTAAATACAACCATCACCTGTCTCTAAAATGTTTTATAGTAAAAGTATATTTCTTTTCTCATAGTTTCTTTATAAGAAATTTCAAGGTTTTAAGAAACACATAAGAAATATTCATGGCTAGATTTGACACAATATTAAGAAACATCCAGGCTGAAGAGAGAAAATTTGTTTCTTATAAAACATACATGTAGTCATTGTCTTTTTTAGGCCAATAGTGCGCAATACAGAGTAATTATCAGAGATGTGAGAACCCTTCAAATTGTATCATTATTCACATGTTTAGATCATATTGATGTACTAGAGGTAGGCAATCTTTTTCCTTTGTCATTTTGTGTTGTGT
The DNA here is from genome assembly GCA_964019165.1 of Mastigias papua. Lineage (NCBI taxonomy): Eukaryota > Metazoa > Cnidaria > Scyphozoa > Rhizostomeae > Mastigiidae > Mastigias > Mastigias papua. Next base: position 12,084,245 of record OZ025285.1, on the reverse strand, counting down.
CACTACTTCAGTCAAACTATTGAGAATAGCATTATATAATTGTGTAGTGACAAGGGATTATTTGTCCCCCAAATTTTGTTTGTAATAAATATGCCATTGCTATCATATGCAATCTATTCAAAATAACCTGTTATTTCATTATCATTAATTTTATCTTTTAGTGGTACAGCTTTTTACTATGAAATAGTCTAGGATTTGCTTTGTATTTTCCACATAAATGCATTTCAAAAGCAGAGATTTATGGGGAGATCAATTTTTGACATCTTCTTGAGAAGCTGAAGGTTCCCAGGTGACTAGATCAAGATGTATAATCAGAGGACTGTAGGAATATTTATTATTCTCTTTAATATCACTGGCTAGTGGAGCTCCAATTTGTATCCATTCCTCATATTAACTATCTGTTGCATTCTGTTAGCATGTTCTATATCAATTTTTAGTGGTCACCTGATTCATTGTTTGTTTTGTGTGGAAGTTTTAAGAGATCCTTGGTGCAGGTTTGTATCAGTTTCCCCAAAATGCATTTTGATGATTCAATGCTACTTTCATCATTCTCAAATTAATGATGAGCATCAAGCAAAGTGATCTCACTCAAGATCTTTTCTAGACTCTTATTCTGAACTTATCTTGTCATTACAACCCATTGCAGTATATATCAGTGTTGAGGAACTTGAAACAGGTTCAAATTCAAGATATTGTTCTGATATTGGGCTTAAGTTTTGTTTACTGAGTTGATTTCTAAAGTGATTGCCCTTACATGTCATCAAAGGTATGGTCAGTTGAACAATCTGACTGGACATGCAAGATTGATGAAGGTGTTGCAGGACTTGAGGCATTGAGATGGGCACCAGATGGACGCCACATTTTGTCAACAGCTAAATTTAAGGTAATGATAATTATCCTGCATCTCTAACACTTAGTAATAAATGCTAGCAGTAATAATTTTGTTTAGGAACATGTCTATGTCTCTGCAACATCATTGTCAAGCTAAACAAGCAAAAGTGTTGTTGACATATCAAAAAATAATCACTAAGGATCTGAGACTATATGAAAATAAAAACTGCTGTTGGTTATATTCTTGGTACCAAAATACAAAGCTAGCAATTTGCTAGTTTTATCAAAATACTAGATGAATTCTGCTGATGCACACATTATGCTACATTTCAGTCTAGCTTTGTCCTTTGCTACACTCTTATCTCCTTTAATTTCACTTTATATTCTTTATATTCACCCCACATTTATTGGTAATTATTAGCTACCTTCCTTTCTTACCTGCTGATGATGAACTCCTGATTTGTTACTTCCTTACAAATTAGATGTATACATAAAAAATAAAAAGTGTATTTTTTGTTTGCAGCTACGAATAACTGTTTGGTCATTGGTTGATAAATCTGTATCATACATTCGTTATCCTAAGCATTCACATCAAGGTAAAAACATGTAGTTGTATATCTATAAAGGGATTTAGAAGTGCATGACAACAAACATAAATAGATGATTAAAGATCTTATTGGGAGAGTCAGAAAAATTTTGAATTCATAGTTGGGAGTAACTGTGTCTACATTCACTTGTAATCCTTTTCATTCACTACTATATGGATGCAAACAATTTTTTTGAGGTTGCAAATTCCAACTCGATTTGGGTTTCTGGTTTTCTTGCACTTTCATTTGAAACAGAATGATTTTAATTTGATAGGTCTTAGTTTTACTAAAGATGGTAGATTCATGGCACTTGCTGAGAGAAGAAACTGTAAAGATTTCATCAGTATATTTGCTTGCAGTACCTGGCAACTTGTAAAGGTAAACATCTACTGTGCAACCTTTCCTAAGCTTTTTAGATTGCTTTGCAGATTTCTCACAAATTTCTTTGCCTTGATTGATTCTAGAAGTTAAGAGCATTATGTATCCTTTATATTCTCGCTGATACTCTGCTTGCATTCAAATGCACTTTCTTTTGCAGCACTTTGAGACAAAAACAAACGATTTAGCTGATATTGCATGGTCTCCTGACGGTCGAATCTTAGCAGTTTGGGAATCTTGCCTAGAAGTATGAAGAAATTGGTTTTTATGCTTTGGTGTATCCTATGTAAACAACACTTGTTAAATCTAGGGTTTTACTCATGACATTATTGTCACGGAGTCATAACATTTGTAGCGAGTGGACGAATATTCTTGGCTTGGTTTTCAAAGGAAGATGCATTGAATGCCCATTGTTTCAATTGAATGCTTCTTCAGATGAAGTTCATTTTATCCCATTGTGCACAGTAGCAAAATTTATTTTTATATGTCAACATTGCTGTGAAGATTTCAATCGATCGATGGATTGTCGAAATTAAAAAATGCTGTTGTTCGGGAAGCTTTCACTTTTCAAGTGATTTTGTGTAGAGAAGAAAGTCCGTTTGCTTCTTCTTCAGCAATCTGTAATCATCTTCTTGTTTATGTTTTTAGTATAATATACTTTTGTATACAATTGATGGTAAATTGGTATCAACATACAGTGCGTATGATTTCGCACTTGGGATAAAGTCAGTGACGTGGTCGCCATCAAGTCAGTTCCTTATCATAGGAAGTTATGATCAATCGGTTGGTAGATTTTGATTCATAGATTAACAACTTCTGTCTTGCAGTATGAGATATGATCAAAAGCGAACAATAATATTAGAATGAAAATTTGAAAAATTTAGTATCAAAAATGTAAACATGAATATGAGAAGGCGAATCGAATCGTGCAAAGTGACATTCATCCGTAAATTTCTTTTTTGATTCTTGGATTGTTACAGAATGCTTTATCCATTTTTGACATTGAATTTACGATATCCTTGTTACTTAATATTATTTCATGCACAATTCGTTGACAATTTGGAGGACATTTCTCTACCACACCGTTTTAATTATTGCTACATGATAGTTCATGATGGTTTGTATCTCTAAGCTGGACATCTGAATTGACGTAAGGGACCTAGGTACTTACATCCTTATTGATACCACAGATTGAAGTCTTATTTTGTCAAAACTTACTTGATATTGGACCTCTAACAGCCTCATATTTTATTTTAAATATTTACTCTAATATTTTACAATTTTAATCACTTTAATGTATGGTGTAGGTTCGAGTGTTGAATCACATCACATGGACAATTGTCACTGAATACAAGCACACATCGAGTATTGGAGATCCAAATGTGGTAAGGTTGCTCTCACCATTTTCTTCTTTACTTCCACAAATTTCAGTACTTCAATCAGCACATGATTAGAGTCTTTTTTTCTTAAGCCCTTTTTCTGTTCTAGTTCATAATACTTTTGGAAACACAAAACATAACATGAGACAGTAGATATCCCTTGCATCTTCATATTACATCTATTAAGCTATGCTTAGATGAAATTGAACTTTCGTCTTAATTTTAGAATATATTCTTATATATATATATATATATATATATATATATATATATATATATATATATATATATATATATATATATATATATATATATATATATATATATATATATATATATATATTATGTATTCTTATATTCTTTCGATCATTACTTGTTTATCATCTTCATGAGAAGGAAATGAACTATTGCTGGGTTTGAATGCGGTTGTACCCCACCCCAGGGTCTCAGTCATGGTCAGATTCTGAGCACACATTTAACTTAGATTCTTTCAATTTTTCGTATTTTTGTGTCAAGGTTGTTTACAAAGAAGTTCAGATGAAGTCAGTGAAGCTCCCATGGGAGGCAGAAGCGAAAGGCCCTCTTTCATCTCCCAGCCACTGTATGTCTTGTTCACTCTTCTTTTTGTCTATTGTTCCTTGCATTATGGATTCAGACAATCCTACACGATTATTTCTCTTGATGTTGAATCGTGTAATGAATGAATCTGTTGTATATTATGAGATGTTTATGTTACTCTGACTCTTTGACATTGTCCCCCCGTGTTTATGGATCAGTTTTGGAAATTTCATAATTTTCCATAGATGAATTACAGCAAGCTCCATTTCCTTTGCCATGTGTCAAAGCAGATCCTGAAAAGCCAAATCCAAAAATTGGCATTGGAAGAGTTTTATGTAGTCATGACAACCGATACCTTGCATCTCGGAATGGTAACATTATGTCTTTTATTTATTTTTATTTCTTAATTACATCGCAAATATTTATTGTTTGTTATTTGCAGTAGATAAATTCGTACATATCTAGGTTTCATTTAACTTGTTCAGATATTTTCTTTCAAAAATACTTGATTGCAAGTTACTATTCAGTAATTAATATCTGTACATAGTTATGAAAGAGATTGTGATTGTTTTGTTTTCAAAGATAATATGCCGACAGTTGTATGGATTTGGGACATTACAAAACTTTCATTAGCGAGTGTTCTCGTTCAGAATCACAGTATACAAGGTAGTTGCTTCACTTAACTAGTCATCCTTGTTATGCTCATTATGCTTGTAAATGGACAGCAGAGATTTCTTGTTCATTTCATATGCTTTTTCAAGAAATAGCCAACAGATATGTCGACGTTTAACTTATTGTTACTTATGGATTGCTTATGCTCAGTTGTATTATATTATATTATATTATATTATATTATATTATATTATATTATATTATATTATATTATATTATATTATATTTTATTATATTATGCTGTGTTGTGTTGTTTCATGTTATGTTTTGCAATGTTATGCTATGATATATTACTGTATTGTATGTGATAAATTATGTGGTAAATGGAGAGTTTTTTCTCCTTACGCACTGTCAGCCGAAGTTGACTTAAACCCAGAGTTCCATGATGCAATGCTTTAACTACGGAAATGTTGGATGAAGTTCGTTTGTGTTGTGATTTGTTCATAGCCATGGAATGGGATCCAAAACAAACAAGGCTGGCACTTTGTTGTGGTACCAACAAGATCTACATGTGGTCACCGGCAGGATGTTTGTCAGTTGATGTACCAATGGAAGGTTCGCAGCATTATTTCCCCTCTTTTGGTCATATTTTTCTCATGTATCTTTTATCACTAGCCTTGATGATTATGATTGTATTTTGTCAACTTTTGATTTTAAAGAATGAGGTTTAGCAAAGTGATGAGTGTCAAACGTAGACCGTTCTTCTAAGGCCGTTGTTAATCCGCAGTTATTAGTACAGGTGTTAGAAGACTGGAAGGAAACTGAATCTGTGCATCATTGCTCTTGCTTCTGCTTTTAGTCTCTTATATCCTGGCACCAGACTAGATTTTGATGCGAATTTCTTAAAGTGGAAATAGGTATCATTGAAAGTTTGGAACTTATTTTGATAAATATGTCATCACACATTTCATAAGTACCGTTGTATCAGTTTTGGGAATTTGAAAGCGTCCAAGAATTTGCAAAGATGTTTTGATGTTTGTGTATTTCTTTTACGTTGCTTTGAGCCAGATTTTGGATCAGATCATAAATTAAATGGTTGATTATTTCCTTTCAATTTCATTTCTGATTACTTTTTGCTCTGTTTGCCAGACACATTCAGCGTAACTGGTATTCGATGGCATAATGATGGCCGTTCCCTCGCTCTTCTTGGCAAAAGCCTCTTTTGCATCTGTAGCTTATCATTGCCATCCAAATAACATCGGAGTATGTTAGAATGCCAAGCATAGCGCAATGAAAAGAATGCGAAGGCGCAATTGGAGATCACAGGTTGAAAGTCAGGTTATGAAATCCCAAGCGACTTCTTTGAAGTTATTTAATTTTGAGGTATGTATTAGTTTTAGGACAAGCTTAATTGATAGATTGCATAAAATCTCTATATAGGTTGCATAAAATCTCTATATAGATTGCATAAAATCTCTATATAGATTGCATAAAATCTCTATATAGATTGCATAAAGTCTCTATATATTTATTTGTTAAATTGCTAGCTTCTAAGCTGCTTTTGTTCATACAAGCCCAGCTGCCATTAAAACTGGTCACTTATGAATGAACTTCAAAAATTTCCTTTAGACATTTCCGCATTCTTCCTCTTTGACGAATAACTGTCTTATTCAGTCTGCTTCTAATTTCGTCATATACCTCGAGATGATTTTCAAAGAACCCCCACCGTATTATGTTCTTGATACTTAAGTTTGAGTTGAATATTGACAAACGTTAACCACTTCCACCATTCAACTGTTTGCCTCTTGTCTTTTCCCCATAATGGTTAGACTCAAAAACTGCTCTTTTCTAGCTGTCTTTTAATGGATTTAAAACATTTCTGCCTCAAATGTGCCATAGGTTTTTTCATCGTGTAGGCGCATTGCGTTTGTCATAAGTATATAATATTGTCTATTTTTGTTATTATATGTTATTATTTGTCATTTTTCTTCTTTCTCTAAAACCTTATGTTCAATATTTTGTCAATCCTGTTTAGTAAAGCTCTTGTTATTTGATACGTCTAAATGATCAAAAATAGGTTTTAAACTAGTAGATTGGAAAAGTTCAGAGACATGTAGAATTGTATAAAGATTTCTTCAGGTTTGCTGTATATTTGGGTATAAATAACTTATGATATTTTTCAGCATCATTGCAATTTACTTATTTTTTTATCAAATATTTCACTTTGATCACATAATTCCTTTCTTATATTTTATGTTTATGATCCTCAAACGTGACTGCAAAGTAATTATCAAGAAAAACAACCGGGATTTGTGCAGAACTAACTTGCTTAATAGGGTAAGGATTGCAGCTTTTCTCTTTCAAATGCCAGACCAGTTTGCTTCAAAAGTCTGGCAATATCCTTTCAGTCTTTGTCTTTCTGGGCAAACCTTCAACGGTCATTTTAACTGCGTAGATCTTTCTTCTTTTGTGTGCGCGATCTTTCTTGACCACGAGAGAGTCAAGTGACCTGAAATACCAATTGAACACCTAGACATATGTTACATTTATATAGCACTCATAACTCAACAAAGTCCAGAATGTATCGTTTATTTACTAATTCTTCAAAATACAAAAATTATGATTAACATTTGATATTTACAAATTTATTCTAGGAATCTTACTTTTTCTTAACGTTATTATAATTACTTTGGCAACTGGATGGATCAATAGTGTATATAACTAAATATATATAAATATATATGTAGTTTATATAGCTTATGTTCCACATGTTCTAGCCATGTTATGAATCCTTCCTTCACCAATAACAGATCGTGTTGTTTTGCGGAACTCTAATTTCTGAATCACAGCGCTCCCTCCTTTCTCGTTCTGATCATTTGAAGATACCTTCGAGCTGGATCTTCGTCCCCATTCCGTCCTGTTGTTCTGCCAAAAAAGTGAAACAGGCCATCCTCCTTTATTTCCATGCTTGGCATCCTTCGATTTCACTCGATCGATGACTCTTCATTGATTCATATTTCCAGCAAATCAGCGAGTCTCCTTCACTCAAAATCATCAAAAGCATCAAGTCTTTTAGATCGCTTTAGCTCCTTTTCAGCCGCTAGATCTTTCGTTTTTCTCTTTACTTTTCCCATAAAACGCCTTTCGAAGGAGCTTTCCTCCGTCAACGGCACTTGCCTTTTATCAAATCTTCTTCTTATTTTCACATTTTGTATATTAGTTTCATGTTTAGGTTTTGTAGTATTTTCAACGTCCCCTCTTCTACCCCTTAGAAGTTCTTTGTTATCCTTCTCAATTCCTGAATGTCTTTTTCGCCTTGCCAGCATATCTTTCCAAAAGAACAGTCTTAGAATATATGGAAGCTCTGAAATAAGAAAAGGCATATTAGTACCAGCCTCATTTGGAAGCCCATATTTTATTACCAGCCTCATTTGAAAGCCAGTATTTGCACTTCAGAATCATATACATGCAATACCGAAACTTTTAGCTAACCATGAAGTAGAATGATCTCTAAAGTATACAGTGATTTTTAAGTTTCATAAAAGCTTACTTCGTTGATTTGTTTTTGCTAACGGTATTTCACTTCTTTTAGACAGTTCTTCATTTGTGTTTGTGTTTGTGTCGCTTTCGAAGGAGCCCCCCTGTACATCGTTAGCTACCTTCTCTTGCTGTATGCCTAGCATTCCAGTTTTCTGATTCTCAAACGGGGGTAAGCTGTTCTCACTTTTGAGGTAATTTTGGAGCTCTTGCATACTATCTGAATTGACAGGGCTCGCTTCTGGTGAATTCTTGGACATCGGCAAAGTCACAGTCGGTACCGCAATGTTTGATTTTCGGCGTTCATCGTTATCATCACTTGCGCTTATTGAGTAGTTAGCTGTCTCTTTGAGAGGAACTTTGAATGGCTGGCCTGGGGTATTTGGGTCAAATCTGTACTCTGTAAAAAATCAAAGAGTTCTTTTAGGACACGTGTGGAAGTTTTTTTTTTAAATTGTCTAAGTAAGTAGAAAGGTATTATGCAATGTCATGATGTGGATAATTGTTATCATGTGCCTTCAAAGAAAGTGGTTGTTCCTTGCCATCCGACATTCGACCAAAGTTGACAGTGAAAGATGATTTATCATAGGCTAGTATGAGTGACTTTGCGATTCATGAAGACTTAGTTAAATGAATTCGTGTTTCATGCATTATGGTTTGTCATCCGTTTCAAAAGTAAGATGAATACGATTGTGAGGCAACTTACCACTGACTTTTAATGACTTTGGGTATACCGGCATTTCGTCAAGTTTTTTTGTGGCATGGACAGACGAAAATAACCTTGCATCTGGTGATATTACATTTTGATCAAATGTTAATGCGAATTCTGCTACAACTCTTGTTATTGAATTGATTGTGCTCTTACTCTTGCCCTCTCTAAAATCGAATAAGAAGACATCCTTATAAGATAGAAGCAACCCCGCAATTAGGAATTTAGTATGTGTTTCAATTCAAGATATATCCTGTTTATAAATAAGTTATAATTTCCCGTGTAAATCAGCTTTAACTGTACTATTAGCATGCATTTAGCTAAATGAGAAGCCATTTGGGAATGTTTCTTACGCCAATTTTCAGAAGACGTTAGATAGTTTAGAAATGTTGTTGCGTTTGTTATTCGATTAGAAGCATCATATAAACGTTAATTGCGAACAGGGGAGATGAGGAAAGTAATCATGTATAGTGAGTTATGTTATGTAGAAGAATGGAAATAGGATGATCAAAGAGAAACAATAGATGTTAAGTAAATATTGTACCATGCAGCAGTAGAATGTGATACGAAGTATGTGTGTTCAGTGAACAAAATATTGTGTATGCAAAATAAAAATATTTGTGACAGATTTCCACTGTCAGAAAGAAACAAACGAATTCATAAAAGTGGAAAAACCAGTACCTGAAAGAGAGAACTTCTGCTTTCAAGAAGTCATTTTGATCTTTACTATTCGCATAAATGTTTTTTAACTAGAAGTGAAAGATGACAATTATAAGAACTAAATAATACAAGCAAGTTGAATTTCAAATAAAAATCTTAATCAGTGATATATTATAGCCACATAACTTTGAATATTTTTTAACTGAGAATTGATTTTGTTGTTAGTCATCTTTATGTTTAAAAACGATAATATTTAAAAGGACATGTATAATAATTTTAATGATTACTTAAAATTGGTATCTGTATGCAGTAGCTTTCAACAGGCAGCTATGAAAATGCTTTCAAGATATTTGACAGGTGAAGCTAAAAGCCTGTTTTAAGAAAAATGCTCACTCTGAGTTTTAGTGATTGCTTATTTTGTACAATTTTGTATAGAGACATTTTTACTTTAGCCATCTTTCGTGAGACATATGGAATTAGTCATTATACTTACTGCTTGTTCAACATTTCCAGCCAGAATCAACGACTTTATGCTCATTTTATCTTCATAGTCATCAAACCATTTCTGTTTCAACTTTATTTCACCTTTAAATACCCGAGCTAGAATTGAATGGTAAATGGTTTCAACACAACGCATAATATATTCAAAACAGCCCAAGATTTGTTGTTTTATTTTGAATACCATTCAAACTTGATATTCATGAATTTGATATTTGATTACCACGTAATTTTTTTAAGACAAATGATAAAAATATTTCAAAAATAACACGTAAGATAAATTAACTATTTTAGCTGTAAATCTAAAGATAGTCATGGGAAGATATTTTGAGTAATGTGTGACATCCCTCAATTACTTCACCCCCTCTCTTATTCTAGATATTCATAGAAAGTTATAGACTTACTTTGTGGCTCAATCCTTAGTGGTGGTGTTGGTGCCGGGGGCTTTGTAGGTGCAATTTGATAACGGTGTTGAGAATGCTGATAAGCGAAATGCATGAGAACTTTTCGTTTTCCATTTTCAGTCGTTTTTGCTTCCACATTTTGCGTTGCATTTTGAGTTCCGTCTTTTATTGCTGTTGCATTTGCTGCAAAGCTAGCATTTCCTTGAATTCCCTGAGTAGGTACAGGCGTAGGTTGTTGCTGTTGTTGTACTGTCTGGCTTTCATTGCTGCTGAATGAGGAATAATTCTGCGTACTGTTGTATTCAAATTGTGTTGAATTTGAAATAGCTGGTGGCGATGGGATTTCTGATCTTTTGACGTTAATTTCGATGCCTACATGAAATAATCACACAGCAATCGTATTCAGTTATAGTCGATATTGCAATGTACAATGTAATGTAATATTATACAACATAGTATGATTTGATAAAGTAATATAATAAAGCGTGATATTGTACAATATAATTTAATCTAATATGATATATAATATTCTATACTATATATAATGTAATGTAATATAATATATCGTAATACAACATAACATAATATAATATATTATAATATAATATAATATAATATAATATAATATAATATAATATAATATAATATAATATGATATAATATGATATGATATGATATGATATGATAAAGTAGTACCCATTTATGAATTAATCAACGAATACTTGCTATTTAGGAACTAAAGATATCCAAGCTGATTGATTTATTAATGATCGCACATACTGAATTATCTATCAGTTTGAATCATTCTGAATTTCAATCATTTGGTAAACGCGTTCATATCATACATCACGAATATTTTGATAGTGGCCTAAACAAGATGACTACTTACCATGTTGTTGTTGTGGTGGCAAGTAAAATGGAACTGGGCCCTCGTTTGAATTCAGTGGTGCCCCAGCTGAAAGAGATATTCATAAATATTTACTTTTCAACAATTAAGTGTTCATAAAATCTTCTTACTATCATGTTTCTTTTTATACATTATTGATAATTGTGTTATTGGTATCTGAACGGTTTGTCATGAATTAGTTACTTGTTTTTGTGCAATAACGAGACTTTACATTTTTGAGTTTCGAGAGATAAACCGAGATAGTCGTGGGAGTCAGTAATGGATGAAAAATAAGATCTAGATTTGTTTGTTAGAATGTTGCCTGAGCAAAGAATGGAAAACAAAACGAGCACTAAGGAGTGCAATGTTGGCAGAACAAGGTTATATGACAGAGGAATTCATTTAACAACAGTAATAGAAACAAAAATAGGCCCAATTTCTTACCTGTATAGTAGATGGAGTTTCTCCATAATCCACCGCAAGTCTGATTTGTATCACCTGAGCATGCGTAGTTGCATTCAGAGTCAGGTGCCATGTCGTATTTTCCATAACTGTTGCCACAGAAACACAAGTAGCCAAACTGCAGACCAGCGTAACTGAACAGAAAAATTACGCAATAAATATAACAAGGATTAACAATGCAATTGACTTAGAATTTGGACAAAAGAGTGAATAGTTTTTCATTGTAGCACCTATTAGGCCATCTGCCATTTGAAGAGATTGGAAAGTACATACCTTTGAACTGCTCTTAAATCGTTTAAGTGCCTTACGACACATTGCTTTCAAATCAATCTTGGCGTTTCCTCAGTCAGTGCTGAGAAAGTAATGGGAGTAGGAGGGACCTAGGGTACCCTATCGCTCCATGGAACTAGCTATTATATTTAAGTATCAAGAAAGCTAAGGACTATATCGCTAAGAAATTCATAGGTTTTTCTGTGATGACGAGAAAATGCATTGAAGCATGATGTTTATTACGAATACTTACTAGTACCCAGTCCTCTTGCAAGCAGATCTACAGTTGTTGACAGTAACAAATGGGATTCCAGCACGAACAGCCAAATCCCTTATTGGATGCAAAACATCGATGTAGCATCCAATATACCCTAGAAAAATATTTTAAGATATTTGATCTTTTCTTGTTGTTTAAATCGATGAAATGGTTTGCATCCTATGTGTATTTGTATTGCATTCTGTTTTCAAACATTGCTCGGTATTGTAGCATAGCTGCCATTTGTTTGAGAACCCTGTCAGGTCTATTTTCTTCCAACCTAATTGACCAATCATCATGCAGGATTCTGACCATATATGCTAAAGCTAGGCCCATTTTGCATGATGATTGGTCAATTCGGTTGGGAGAAAATAGACTTTATCAGAGTTCTCAAACATTTGACGTCTACGCTAGGTATTGTAGCTCAATGAATGAACTCTGTTTTAAGTACATGGATTTCTCATCTATAATTTTTCGCCATCATTTCATTATATATATGCAACCTTACTCCGTTTGGTATTTATCAGTTTGCATATTTTCATGTTTTGCTATATGTTGTATTTGAATTTGAAAGATATTTTATTGGATTATGTTGCTATGTGTTGTGCCGTTTATAGCTGCTTTGAATAGCTTGTTTCAACCAGAGGCGTAGATAGGAGAATTAATAGGAGGGAGGCAATATGCAAGCATTCCGACAATCATTTAATAAGTATATTCATTGTCTTTTGCACGATCAGTCTGCTTGGGTGTTCAGTTATGTAAAAGCATTTCCTTTCAAAACTTAACACTTAGATGGAATGGATAAACGACTGCGTGAGTTTTCGTACAAAATAAGAAACTTTCTGACATCATGGCAGTCTAGCTCTACTGGGGTGTTTCGCCCCCCCTGACTCCCTCTATCTCTGCCGCTGGTTTCAACAAGCCATTTGCCTCAAGTAAAAAGGCCATTGCTGGTTTGCCAAATCACAATACTCTGCATTGTTGATTCACAAAGAGCTTTGTGTTTTCTACTCTGTCAGAAAGCTTTGTATACAAGCCATTCATTACATCCTATCTTTTTGCTTTCAAAAGCTATTCAACTATATGATAGCCCTAATGCAGCAGCATGAACGTTACGTCATTATGTCACAAAATGCTCCATATAATCTTACCACTTTCAAACGGTGCTCTTTTCACTATGATCTTGCTTTTCTTTTCTATGACGTCATTTCCTTGATACTTTGCTGATAATGTTTGCTCAACAGAATCGTCATCTTCGTATGATCTGATTTCTTTTTTTGTTCCTTCTTCTTCACCAGATTCTCCCTCATCTTCTTCACCAGATTCTTCATCGTCATTGTCATTAAGTTTCCTTTCGTTTGAAATTTGTTCGTCTGAAGTTACCTTTCTTACTTTCTTTGCTTTTTTATTCTTATCTTTGATTGCTGTCTTTGACACTATTTCATGTAATTCATCAAATGCTACAATCGCTTTTCTAGAATCTTTCTTTATATTTTGACTTTCCTTCTCGTTCATTTCTTCTTCATTACCCATTCTTTTTTTCCTCCTTTTTTCTTCTGGCTTAGTTCCAATTTCCTTATGTTTTTTATTCTGTAATTTCTTTCCACCTTTGCTGTTCATAATTTCTCCAACTTCTTCAGGCTTTATGCTTTTGTTACTTTGATTTGTCTTCTTTCTTCGTATTGAATCAGACGTTAATGCTCTGTTATCCAATGACTCATTCCCGGACCCTGACGACACATCTTCATTCTTGGCAGCAAAAGTTCTGTGTACGAAAATTGGCTGTGATCCCAAGCCAGACCAGTAGCCAGAAACTTTTGTTGGTTTTGCATAAATCCCAATTGGCAAATCTTCATTTAGGTTGCTATTCTTTCCTGTTGTCTTCTTCGTTGCTTTACTTATTTCAGCCTCTGACATACGTCTAGCTATATCTGACTTTTCATTGTTCATCTCTAACCTATCTTCGCCCATTTTCATTTTTGCGTGTAATTTGGAGCTCGTTTCTAAATCTCCCCTTTTGATCATTGCTTTTGATGGTCGATCGAAATCTATTTTATTATCCTCTGTTTCTCTCTTCCTGATAAGGTTATCAAGATACTCATTGCGCAATGGTGGTAGGCCATCGACATCATCCAACATGTCATCATTTTTACGTATTTTTGGCCTGTAGTCCACTGCAAAATCCTCACGTTGCAAATGCCTCTTCTCCTTCACAGGAACAATTGGTCGCCCATAATTGGCCATAAAGTTATCTGCATCCATTTCATCATCGTATATAACATTTCTTTTCTCGACTTTCTCTTTATCAATTCTTCGAAAAACAGATTCGATGCTCTCTTTTTGATTGTTAAATTCCCGTCTGATTTTATTTATAGTATCCAAGGCAGAGTGCATTAAGCCTCGTTTTGTTAAAAGTGGGGATTCGTCAGACTGCCTTATGTTTCGGGCTTTTACTTTTTCACTATCTATTGTTGCTTTCGTAGGCAGCCTCTCTCTAATTGCCAAGCCCTCTTCACTTTCTCTTTTTGGCCTTGCAGATGTTGTCATTTTTATTATTGGGAATTCTCGTTTTCTTCCATTTAATGATTTCAAATCCCCGTAAGAATTTTCAAATGCCGATTCCAGATTATCGTTTCTTCTTCCACGAGTTATCTTTTCAAGCATTTCATTTTCTTGCTTCGTAAATAGATGTTCTGTATTTACCTCTTCGAGGAACCGCACAGCATTGTCACCATCAATTACATTTCTTCTTTCCATATCCAACCCGATATCTTCGTTCTTCAGATTCATCATTCTATCGTCATTTTCTTTGTGAATGTAGGATAGATTTGGGACAGTTTCATCACCAATATCATCCACCTCTCTTTTCCTTATTTTCAGTTCCTGATCCATAGTTGTGTCATCAGGTCTTTTGGAATCACCTTCAATGTTATCTCGTATTTCCCTTTTTTTAGTAGGGCTGTTTTGCACCTCCGTAGTCTTATGCTTTTCGTCCTTAAGTTCCATCTCATCATTTCCAATTTCATCTTCCAAGTCCAACTCTTTTACATCCCTTTTGGTAACTTTTAATTCATCCGATCCCATGAGTTTAAAGAACGTTTCTAGAAGTGATATTCGTGTTTTACTCTCTACATCTCTACGTTTCATTTCTACTTTATTGTTTTCATGAGTTTTGCTTTTTTCAGTTAAGTCTTTTAGGATACCCTCATGATCTTCAGCTTTCCAGGTCCTCCTTTCATTATTATTTCGTTCATTATCTTCGTTTGATGAATCATCTTCTCCAATGCTTCTCTTCTCAATGTTCTGTAGTAATTCTTCCAATGATGCATCGATATCTCCACTGGTACCCTCCCCACTGGTGCCTTCCCCACTTTCACTTTCCATTTCTGTTTGCTCTCTTGTCGATATCTGTTCCCTCACATCAGTGCTCCCCCATTGCTGCCCTGATTCACTAAGAGATCCACTCCCATCTGCAGATCCATCTGCAGAGCCCTCTCCGGAGGCGTAAAACGGGTTCAGTTTCCCTTCATCTTCTTCACTGTCATTTATAAAGCTACGTACTTTAGCCCCGATGTGGTTCCTTTCATCTTCAGATTTCCTCTTTTCTCGCTTTAAGTAGATTACATCTGAAAAAGACGAGTGAATATGCATTTTAATTTTCATTAATAAGGTTGTGAATTTATTTGGAAGATGGACCAATATAGCATTGAATTGAATAGTGCTTGTGAATTTCTGACTTAGAAGCCGCTTTTAACCTGCAAACTGAAGCCTCATCTGGCTACAGAAAGTGATGGAAATCTTATAATTGAGAAGTTCAGTCATTGAGTTCAACTGATAAAGCATTTAGTCTTGTAGCTAAAAGTACCCTCTTTTATGTTGATGAGTTCGTTTGATCACTGGTCATCTTTTTAAGGCCTAGCTCTATTTGATGTCGTTCCAAATATCAGAAACATTCAGTTGTTGCAATCTCTTCACTGTGTTGAAGTTCAATTAAATTACATACCGATTCTCTTAGTTTGTTATCATCACCATTATCATTTGCAAACTTATTTGTTTTAAATAATTCTTCATTAGAGTGGATTGATATTGTTCAAAATAAAAATAGGTTCTAAAATGACTATGGCTTGAGTTGGCAGCAGAGTGAGGAGAGGTGTCTAGTGAAATGTGAACATTTTAATAAAAAGATCTCTGAGATCGACTCATTGAGTTATCATATTGACGTACACTAACACATTACATAAGGATCACATAGTCGTTAGTATTTTGTACAAAAACAGTTTACCTTCATTTGAATGTATTAATGAGGCATGAAGCATCAACAGTATGCACACTCTTAGCATCAGCATCATCATCTTTCTTGAATCTATGTTTTTTCAGAGCTTTTACATTCCTGTGAAAGTATCATTCAAGTTTTAGTTGAGATATATGTCTTTTTGTCATATTGAATATTCTCATGAACTTTGCGAAAGTTTATAGCAAATTTCTTTAAGAATAACTTAACCGTTAATATCAAAGTGCAATGAGGAAAATTTAAGGAGGTTACATTAAATATACTATATACAAAATCCAGGTGCAATTTATGAATTGTTTTACTCTTGTGAAAAATCACAGATGCCTTAATTCCGTTGACTGCAATGCTAGGGTGCAACACAGTCAGGTAGCAATTTGGAATCTCCCATTATCATTTTACAAAATTTTTTAAGACAGGGAAAGCCTTGCAAAGCTAGATGTAGAGTTTGAAGCATCCCCTATCTTTTTGTGGCAAACGAAAGGACAACACGGAGACTTGAAATTCAACATCAAAGTATTTGATTATGGAAAACCAACATTTGCAAGTTCTTGCACTGTTTTAAATGGCATAAAACATTTTTTGATTAAGAAACATCAGCAATAGACTAATGCTACAATGCTGCAAATAGATTTGGTTTAGAAGTGTGAGTTTGATTATAGATGGTATAGACCGCGGCTTCAGCAATCTTATGCAAAGAGACTCCAAATTCCCAAGTAAAACCCCGTAAATTAGCTCAAACTTACCAGGCAAGCTCGTAATTGCGAGGTGCACTGTCGAAGAACGTTATTCTGATCTTTCAGTACCACTTGATGCAGATTTCGAAGTTTAGAATCCGCAAAAGTTACGCTACTCGTAGTAACTTAGAAGTCGCACTCTTTACGATAATCGAATTAGTTTGAAGACGCACTGAGGCTTCTATCGGATGCAATTACCTCAGCTAAATTGAAACGCATAACATCTTGATGAGGTTTAACACGCAACAATTCACAATTCGCTATGATTTGTTTGCATAATCATATAGTTGGTCAAACAGGTGCGCGTTGTGTGTAAGCAGCTACGCTAAGTGCAGGCATTTCAAAGCATGCAGTCGTTCTAGCGATCGCTTTCCTGCCGTTATAGAAATGCCATCGCTCTTTATTCCGTTCCATTAGCCTTCCACCATTTAGTGATCTTTTTTCATACTTGGCAACCGCCAACCATTTCATTCAAGCGTTTAAGTGAAAGCATTCAATTTTATGCTGTGGAAACCGTGCTCTCATAGTTGTCATTTTTGTTAAAAACTAAAATCAGCTGATGTAGCAAAAGTGTTAGCTTATTCAAGAATAAAAAAATAAGATATCAGCGTAGTTTCATAAACATGCAACAATTTTCAAATATAAATTTGTTGTATTAACAGAAATGCTCGCACTTTGATCTTTAATATCTATTCGTTTCTTTACTTAACATTTCATCACTTGCGGATTTATCGAACTTGTCAGCAATTAGTTAATTTCTATAGATTAAGCTATTAATTTACTTTTTGAATTCTCAGTTGATTTTATCTTTTTATTTTCATATTTCAGAGTTCTAGTTACACAATGTTTATGACATCGTACGCTAAACTTTCAAGTTTTGTCTTTGTGATACCCATGCCTCTATAGAAACAGAAAGATAAACAGAAAGAGAGCCACAGCTAGGCAAAATATTTTAAGCTTTTTCTTTGCCAACTAGGCGTTTTTGCCTATATGTGTACAGAGCTTTCTGTTCATAAGCAATTTAGCTTTTTGGCAGTGGGGGAGCTGCGTTAAACTAGACTGGTGTTTGTATCTCTATCAAAGGGGAATTAATTAGCGAGAACGGCCCTTAAAATGTCGAAAAGTATTGCGTTGACTAACATTGTTTGCCAATTATGCAGCCCTGATGAAGGAGCTTTCATTTTAAGTATAGCTTTCGCCACTTCAAGAAATTATGAGAGTTTCTTGTCGGTTTTTGATATGTAGAGTCGATATTCCCAGGTGTAAGCAGCCGTGCGTTTGATCTTCAATTTGACTTCTTGCATAAAAATGACGTAGATTCGTTTTAATTTTTAATATGTTATTACTGTATTGATCCGGCTCAATGGTTGATTAAACTGGTTGATTAAGCCAGGCGAATGTCCGACGCATTTTGGCTTTGTCGATAGTAATAGCTAAGTTCACTAGCTGCACGGGGAAATTGCGGCATGAAAGCAACGATAGAGTGATAGGGAAGCGACCGTAAAAGAACGTAAAAAGTTAGTTTGTAGGCCGATTAGGTATCTGAAAAGCTCAGAGCATTAAATGTTGTGCTTCATTCATGGCCCAAGTAAATTTTGCAAGCTTTAATTGTCTTGCTTGGCAATTTGAAAACGTGTTTCTATTGCTATCGATTACGTATTAGTGTGTGAGTCTCCACACCTAAACACCCTGCGACATGAACAGGCCCAATATAGCAGGGGGAGTAAACAGTTTTTTAAAGCTTGTAGACTCCCAATAAAACGTAGGTTTGGTGCATACAATTTTTGAAAAGGGGAAAGCGTGTACTATCAGAAATTCATAGAAATATCGCGATCTGGCGAATGCAAAACATGTTTAGGTATATGTTAATCGTATTTTGCTGGACAACACGCAACAGTGGACAATGTAGAGATTTTTTGAGTTCTGTAAACGAGAACGATAACAGAGAGAGGAAACATTGCTTCTTCATACCTGGTTTGACAACCCCAGGATTTCGATATAGACAGGTTGTTACATTTTGACCTTACAGGTTAAGACTAATCCAGTGAGACGTTTCAATTCATACTTGACTCATCCTCAAATAGATAGGGAGTTGCTGAAAGGGTATATATGGAGTAGGGAAAAATCTTGAATCAAAAATCACGCGATTTTCATTTTTCTTTGATCTTCTACAAATCTGCAACAAGAAGCTTTTGAACGGCCATGACTTCTGAAATACGTACAAGTCACAAGCGTCATTTAATAGTCTTTTTAAGATCTTGGCATAAAGCGTTCACATGAAAAGATATTCAACATGTATTTCCAAAGCTTCCTAATGGTGCCTGTGGCGCTGTCCAATTTCCATTTTCTACTTGGTTTTGAAGCAAACTAGTGGACAGTCTTCGCAAAGTTTTGTATGCTTTGCTATTGTATAAGCCTAGCAGCTAGGCTGATTTGGGCAGCTGATTTAAACTGCAAGAGAGTAAACTCTTGAGAATTTGATTACTGCTGTTAAGTTATTTACATCTACAGCTTTTTGCGGCATATATGGTCTATTTCGGTTGTCTTTTCTGAAATCCTGTTACGGGAGAAGCAATGCAGAGGAGAGAAAACAATAAGACGAACCGATTTTGAGGATTGGATAACATTTAATCTAGTTAATGAACAAAAATCTAAAATCTTAAAAGTTCAGCTAATTGCTCCTTTGTGTCGAATTTAAGCTTACTATATTACAAGCTAAACACAAACAACATTCTAGCTAGATTCCTAGGTGGCTTTGAGTTTAAGTCACTTAATAAAAACCTCTGGATGGATAAACGATATTGTGAAAAATATGGCATGCAAACATTGCTTAAAAGGATAGAAATGTAAATAAATATATAGGAAATGAATGAACGATTGCATGAATGAGCTAGAAAATGAATGAAAGATGCAACCATAACAGGATTAATAAATGTGATCTATAAGTGAGTAGCCAAGGAAAGTAAAAGAAAACTTCATAAATAAGGGTAAAGATGCATTTAAAAAACTTATGTCTTCATACTAATGTGAAACAAAGAATCATTAATGAATCATAAACAATACAACCTATGAATTTGATTTAAGAAAAAATAAAAAGGAAGGACAGTAAAAAGGTGACAGGAAAAACAAAGGAATAGGACAAATGAAGAAACGAACAAAGGGACAAATAAAGAAGGAAGTACAATAATAAAGAAATAAACATAAATATGCTAATCAAAAACGCAGGTATCTTAAGAAGGTACAGCTATTTTAAATATGCGGAAATTCTTTGCAAAGGGAAAAGCTACTCCATACTACTTACATAGCATTTGCATGTTGCAACATAAATCCAAACTATACAGGCATTGCATAAAAACTATATTTCAATTGATGGAATATGAGGTTCTCTTATATCTAGATGTCTTTAAAGGAATAACAGCATCAGCAACAAAGCCAGCAGTTAATATGCTACAAATAAAGACACATGCTATTAAAGTTGCTTTATTGCCATTCATGAGTCATGTGTTCATATCCAAAGACTTGAAACCATTTCTGCTTTTCAAAAGCTTACAATACCCCTGTCTTTAGAATAACCAAAATCATTTGAATTGTGGACGACAGACATCAGACCAACATATATCTCTAAGGGGATATCTTCACAAGAGGCTTCAAATGTTGCTCCCGTCCCTTCCATGGCAGCAACAAGAGCTTGCTTGAATTCTTGGTATCCCATGTAGGGTGGTATATCATCAAGCAGGGGGACTGCTTTGTGTTGGGTGAAAGTAAAGAAAGGTAAATTGTTGAAGAGTGGATTCCAATTTTGCACAAGTGTCAGATGAACATCCTTGTTGATATGGATTCGTATCCCTGTTTGAAAATTTCGATTTCTAAAACAAAAAATAACTTTTCATCAGCATGCCACTCTTTCAAAAATGCTCAATATGACATTAAATAGTTGCTACATTTAAAAAATTATACACGCATATGACCTAAACGTATTTCAACTAGATATCAAAAATAAAAACATTGGGTATATTGGGAAAACTAATAAGAAATAAAAATAGGGCTTGTTTAGAAGAATATATGGGGAAAGAGATATTTTTCAATGGCTAACCATGCAAAATAAACATGCTACAACAAACTTGTCAGCCAGATTTGTTAGAAATTTGAGCCGCAGGGAGAGACAAAAAAGCATAGATTGATAAATACATACGCAATTTGAAATCTAATGAAAATCAACTGATGAATTAATATAGTAAAGAAATATCAATAGTAACAAATAAATATGTTTTAATATTATATTTAAAACAGGTGTGTGTATCTCACAATATCATGTTATGCTTTGGATAGATAAACCTCCCTCCTTGAATTTTTTCAATTTTGTTAAGGTTGATCCTTTTGCATTCCTCAATTCTCAATGCAACAAAGTTGTATTTGATAATCAGTAACTGCTTCCTTGTTATTATGCAAATCCTTTCCTTTTCATGATCCCAATGGTCAATTCTAAAAATGCAGTAATTAGCTTGATACAGTTGTGCACAGTTCAAATCAGTATGCCAGGCCTTTTCGTTTCACGCGAGAGATCGCTCGCGATCGCGTCAGCACACCCGCAAACCACACCACGGGAGCTTTTGATCGCTCGCGCAAAACGGTAAACCTTGTCGAATATCGCTCTGTAATTTTGGAAGAAAATCATTAGTCCCGTTGTCAAAATTTGGAATTTTTTCTACTCTTATTCATTTAGTTTTCTTGTTAATGCCTATGTAAATCAACTTACACCACTTCTACTTCCAAGCATTTTTATGCATATGCTTGATAAAATAACGGCGTTTTTTTCTTTTCAACTCAATTTCAAATTCAAAGGATACAGATTAGAAACATTTTGTAACGCGATGATATCCTTGAAAGAGCCCTGGATATTTATCTTGAAAGACGGCGGAGGACGAAAGTGAGTGAGCCTCGAAGTAAGAGGTTACATTTAGATGGAACCGTACAAGAAGAAGATAACAACAGTTTGGTCGATGACGAATCTGATTACGAATTCTAGAGCAATTCAGAAATTTCAGACAGTGAAAACGAGTGAACTCTAAATAAATGGAAATAAACGTTTCATAACACTTTTTTATTTGTAACTTGCCATTTAAAGCTAAAATTGTAATTTGATCTTGATACAGTATAATCCTGTAATAACCTGCATTATATGGCCCTCTCGATTTACAGCTATTAATGAATTTTAGCAGGGTATTTAGCCATTGCTCGAGTGCTTTTAGGATCATAATAATGGTTAATTTTCATTGACATCCAAGTGATTACTAATAGGGTTATACCGTTGTCATAAAGCTTTTAGCATTATGTGGTTGGTTTTTATCATGTGCCAGGCCCGTGGCCAAGTAGTTATTTATGTTACTTCTCAAATCAGATGATTGTGTATATATCCATACTTGAGCGATCGCTCGCGCAAGAGAAATTACGCGCGGGCTTGTCCACTCGCGCGAGCTATTTCTTACGAAAAGGCCTGAGCCAAAGCGTAACTGCCAAATGTCTGATCAATTGAGAGCTCTAATCAGATCAGTTTTCTCCTAAATTGATTGACTAATCATCACGTAAAAATAAATTAATGAACTAAATTTAGAATCCTGCATGATGATTATACATATCAAAACAGAAGAAATCCTGGTTGCTCGCAAACTACTGAGTATATATATATATATATATATTTACTCAAAAGCTAAAATCTCTAAGAAATTTTCTAAATACTACGTAGAATTAAAGGAAAAAATTTGACTAAACTGATGAAGATGCAAGTCAAAACGTTTTGAAAAGTTGAAGTTTGTTCTAGAATTATATATATATATAAATATATATATATATATATATATATATATATATATATATATATATATATATATATATATAGATGCCAAAATTTCAAGTGCTCTATTTGTAAGGGGTAATTAGGGAAAATATGGGACTCTAAGGGGCCATGCTATTGGGCCACCCAAGGATACAGGCCAGAATATGAAAAAGGTAAATAGCTAATTTCTATTAAAACACTGATTTGACCAATTTTATACTTCTTACCACCCACCATACACTATTGTAGTTTTGAAATTTCTTTGTAAAGTCCTCAGTGGGGGTGTGCAAATCTTTTGACATATTTTATGAAAGAGGAATACAAAAAATAGGATTTGGCTCGTACAGAAGGCTGAAAAGGAGTCTAAAGTATGAACACATCTGGAAAAGAAAAACAATAAATATACACAATATAAACAAAATAGCAAGAAATATATGAAATATGAAGCTGATATTACTCTGCAAGGAGCCATGCACTAGTCACTTCTCCATCAACACTTGGATCAAGGTATTTCTTTATTTCCTCAACAGCATGCTCAAAGTTGCCTGGCTGAAAGGCAGAGCAATACATGTGCTTAAAAGTACAAAATTATTAAATACAGTATGATTCATTGGAATCAGAGATAAGCAATATGAAATATATTAGAATCAGAGATGACCAATACCAAAGAACATCTAAGAAAAAATAAATATTTACAATGAACAAAACACATATTATTTCTGCAAATTAAATTCTACTGACATCACAACAGAAGCTTGGAAACTCTCACCCTCATACAGTAAAATGTTTGAAGTACAAAGTCCCTGACATCTTTTGATGCAGAGTTCTTTGGAGTCCCATCTTCCATGACAACAATATGGCCTAGGTTTCTTTGGTTCTCTACCTTGTCCGTATCCTAAAAATCAATAAGTTAGGATAGAAAATTTACTCTTTTTAAATTACGAATATCACAGATGCATCAACTGTTTTTCCTCAAATGGTTGCTAGGCCTATACGGCCTC
The DNA here is from genome assembly GCA_964019165.1 of Mastigias papua. NCBI lineage: Eukaryota > Metazoa > Cnidaria > Scyphozoa > Rhizostomeae > Mastigiidae > Mastigias > Mastigias papua. The sequence continues at coordinate 12,060,359 of OZ025285.1, read as the reverse complement.
CACTATTGCGATCATTCCTACTATGAGAGATACGAAGCTTGCAAACAGAGAACATAGCTTACAACTTTTGTTTCTTGTGGTTCTTCATCATCAACGATTTGCATCTTCCAATGAAAAAGTCTCTTCTAAACCGCCAAGGTGCCTAACGTCCAGAGAAATTAAATTCACTTACACACAAGGCTTTAAACATTAATGATTACAATTGAATTGAATTGGCCTGCTGCCAATAGTGATCTACCTGCTTGCTTGGAGGTCAAAGTAGCTTCGTTCAAAAGTCCTCTAGGATTTTAGTTTGAGTCATTTTCCTTATAATAGGAACAGCTGACAATAAGTCGTGGTTTATGAGGATAAGACTGCAATGAATATTTGCATATAGAGTTCCGCCCCCTAAATCCTTCTGCTGGTAAGTGGGCGTGTTGGGGGTCGCTATGAAGGAGCAACCTTAAACAAAAACACCTATATGCCAACAAAACATTCTATTGGTGTTTGTTTGGAGACCAAAAGGTTGATTTAGACGAGAATTGATTAGAGTTGAATGGTGGTTTGCAATTACTCAAAGAGTTCATTGAGCAAATAATGGCATCAAAAATGCATTCAGCGGAGCAACGTTTATATAGCAAGTTAGGCATGGAGAACCCAAACAAGCCAAAAGTGTACACAAGCACTATCAAAGAGGGGCCTAAAGTTCATCGCATTCAAATTGTTGCTCATGACGGTTCGAAGAAAATTCCACCTCCTGTAGCAGCTAAGCCTATTTTTTACAAAGCATCAGTACAACAAAAATCGGTTCCAGAAAAAGCTCAGCCGCCATCGGGGGTCGGTTTGGCTGGAGGGGCAAAACAGGAGAAGAAGGAGAAAAGTATGGAAGACGAACTGGCTGATTTGACTGATCTGCTGTTGAAAAATTTAGACAACACTGGAGATCCTGATTTCTATGGTAAGATTTGTGAGCGAAGTCTGTAGCATTATACTGTTTTGAAGTCAATGACCATTTTGTTAAGTAAACTATGCACAGTTATTTAAATAGATTGAGCGACAGGTCTGAACTGCACCCATAGGCAACATGGTGCAGTGCTTGACCGTGAATCACGTTACCATAGTTGGATTACACACTTGATAAGTGTTATAATATTGATGATATTTTTGGAAATAATAATTTGAACTAATAGGAACGTGGCATTTTGTCTTGGTAAATATCAGGTTGATGACGTAGTAACAAAGGAATTTCGCTTACTGCAGTGTTTATGTTCTGCAGTTATCCGCAAGTAGACTGCAATGTATTCAGTAATTTTCCGTAAGTTTTCTGATTTCGGAAGCAACGCAGGTCACAATTAGCTTGGACTTGATATGCCGTAATATGTTAAGGGCTGATGTGCAAAAGAACAATCTTAAGTTTACTGATAGTAGTCATATTGTGTAGTAGTGGTAGCTCCGCTGGTAGAGTATGGACCAGTTTAAAAAACCTCCTACTGGAGGTGTTTACAACAGATTTGCCTACTGGAATATTCAAATTGAATTTGACGATACTGAGCCATTTAACTTTGTGATTTCACACAACAGATTTTGTGTCAAATTGGTTTGATACCCTTGATTGGGTCTTGGATTATGCACAATTGGATTTCACAAGGCTCATGGGTTTAAGGTTTTAAGTAGCTAAACAACCATGGATAAATACACAATGCGGAAACTTTTAGTGAAAAGGTATTGAGATGAGAATATACCTTCCCATTCATCGTATAGCTTGAACAAAATGCGTTACTTAGCAGTTGGGGCCAGATGTGGCCAAATAAGGTGGAGGAAACAGTGTTACGTTACCATCACACTCACGAAGAAGTTGCCAATTGCTTCATTTAGATCTTGTTCAAAATGAAATTTAAAGATGTCTTGGCCTACAACTGCCTACCCTGTTACGTAATTGCCAGTGCATGCATGTGTACATTTATGTGTATTTAACAGAAATAATTGTTTGATGACTCATCACAATAATTATTATCATTATTATTATTAGCATAATCATTTTATTAAATCTTTTAAATCATCTCCAATCATTGTTGTCTACATAGCTGTCTTTACTTTGATCACATCCACTTATCGTCCTTATCATTGTCATGATCATGATCATCATTATCATCATGATCATGATCATCATTATCATCATGATCATGATCATCATCATCATCATGATCATGATCATCATCATCATCATCATCATCATCATCATCATCATCATCATCATCATCATCATCATCATCATCATCATTCATATCAAGTTGGGCTCTCTAGGATCAATAATCTGAAGGATCCTTTAGCAGTCTCAAAGATCAAAATTCTGCCTGTCAATGGATTACATTATGTCTTAATGCTACAAAAACTGTGTTAGTCAGTTATTGAGAAATATGACATTATTTTCAGGAATTTGTTTCAAATGTCGAAAGAATGTGTCAGGGGAAGGGAATGGATGTACTGCAATGGGGAACATTTATCACACAGAGTGTTTTGTTTGTACAACTTGCAGTAAGTATCAAACAGAATTAATATTTAGTTTTATTTCCATTAGATTTTAGCATTATTAATATGAAGTAGATCTCTATGCAGTATTTGTTTAGATCAGGGGTCACCAAATTATGGCCTATGGGCCAGATTCGGACCACACTTTCATTCTACCAGCCCACCAGCCATACTTGATTTTGAGTGCCACTTTCATTGTTGTTTGTTTTATGGTTAAGTAATGATTTGAACAATGTTGCTTCTGTATTCCTGTTGGCTCCAGTTTTTTGTATTCTTCCACATTTTGTTCTTTTTCATATTACATCTTCTTCTCAGACCTTTCATTCTGACTGCCAGCAGAACACTTATGCTGCTTGTGCTTGTCATTCTTTCATTTATCTGGCCTGCTGTAAAAAAGGTTTGGTGACCCCTGGTCTAAATTGTGGTTTATTATTGTGACTGGATATTTTGTTACTTGTGAAGTTTTGTTATCTATGATTCCAAACAGAATATGTTTTCATTTGTCACTTTCATCTTTGGGGCTGGTCAATAATTACATCATGCCTAAGGGGTGGTTGGTTCAAAAATGGCAATTTGAGCATGACGTACTTATTGAACAGCCCCTTTCTCTCATTTTATGTCTCTTTTTCTCATTTTATCTCTGACCTTTTTAATATCAAAGCTGTTTGGTTTTTCAGAAACACAGCTAACTGGGAAAGAATTCTATTGTGTTGAAGAGCAACCATTTTGTGAAACATGCTATATGGTTTGTATATAATTTCATATCATAAATTTCGATTTATAGCAATGTTTGGTAGAATGTGTTGGCACTCTTAATGTAATATTTTACTAGGTGCATGTTTTATTACTGTATACAAGTTACTTTCTTTATTTTTCACTGGACACACATTGATAACAGTTTCTCTTATGTTTAAGTGTTCATCCAGTATAAAGATTTGAAATTATTATAATTATTATTATCAAGCAAACTATTGCAAACTACCACAACTCAACCTTATGATGGGGGGGAGGGAGGTATGACAATTTCTGTTGGTGGATCTGCATTTGTGGTAAAAGTCTCTGAACTAGAACAATTGCTGTGACACTGCACCAACTGTCTGGAGTGTAGAAACCAGTTCTTTGACACCTTCTGATTATGGCTTGTGATGTTGCCAATTGGTTGCAGGCATCGCAGGAGGCCCTGCACTGAGTGTTTCCATTTGGAGAGGGCTACATGCGACGTGTCTGCCATTGGCTGGTGTTGCATTGTGGGTGACCTTACAGTCCTTTTGGCTATATGGAAACCGACCTTAATCTTAATCTGATAATATATCACCAGCACTCAATCCCCTTATGTATTTTTTGTGTTGCACTGCTAATGTTGAAATGTAAGTACCACTTACAGTTGTGACTAGATGACCTTGAGTCCTTCCAGCTGTAGGTGGTGCAGAGGAAAGAAAGTATTCTTTTAGTCTAATTAATACTTTGATGAAAAAATGCAGTGATCTCATGGAATGGCATCCATAGGATACCCAAGCATTTGCCCTTTTTAAGTTTAGTTGGCCAGGGAAAATTTATAAAATGGACATTTGGTAAAGGCATATAGGCATTATTGATGGCCATAATTTGTGGCGTATTTGTGGTTGCAATAGTCTAGAGTGTTTCTTATCGTCACAGGATAGCTTGAAAGAATGTGTTGTCTGTGCAAACAAAATTACTGAAAGGGTAAGTTTGTGGCTCAGATCTCATCGATTGTTCTATGAATTGAACCATAGTCAAGTGCTATTTGCTTTGAATCTTTATCATGAATCATTTATCGACCATTTGCTTATCAGGTTTTCATATCTCTCTCTTTTTTTATCATTCTTTGGTTTGCTGTCAAGCTGCCTGTCTATTCTTTTCATCTAGTGGTCATTATTACTATCAAATATTTTGCTACTTGGAGCTTGTTTTGTGGTTCTATGTTTCAGAATTTTCCTCAATTTGTTTTGATGCTCCATAGGACATAAGATAGTTTTGTTTTGTAGTTGAGATTCTTGGAACCACTATCGTCACTGACATGAAAGGAAAGTTAAAATGTTTGTATTTTAATTGCTTTTTAGATCCTCAGAGCACAAGGTTATGCTTATCACCCAGAATGTTTTGTTTGCTCTGTTTGCTCACGTAACCTTGACAATGTCCCTTTCACAGTTGATGTCACAAATCAGGTTCATTGTGTCGAATGTTATCAACTGTGAGTTTATTATAATTCCGTTTTGTGATAGTTTTACTCTGTAAGTTTTACACAACTGTGATGAGATTAACATCATTTGGGTTGATAGAAGCTGTTGCATGTTTCCCTTCCAAAGGTGAGGCTTCTGGCAGGGGGGAAGGGATGTGAAATGGAGCTTTTGCCAACAACATGGGCATGGCAGCCAAGGGATTGACGTTGTTTCGGATACCATTGCGGACACTCTTTATTACCCTTCCAGTATTGCAGATGACAGCACGTTAAATACCTTTTTAATGATGCCCATGAAAGCTGCCAATATGTGACAACAAGCCGTATTAGCCAAAAATCATACGATTTGCCGATATATGGAAACTTTTGCCAATGAAGATTTTTTCCAGGGGGTGTGCTGGCTCCCACACCCCTTCGCTACAGGCCTGATGTTGTATGATATTACTGTTGTATGTTGTTGTTTACAGTTAAGCTATGGATGTGTCAAATGATGGGATTGCTTTAGCCTGTAGGAATGTAGGAATTTTGAGTAATTGAGGTTCTTTTGATGGACATTTGTCATTTTCTGGGACGTTGATTTGTATTAGAAGAAGTGTCGATCAAATCCATTCAAGGGTGTTAGGTTCCATTGATTGTAACAACACAATCAGATTATATTTGTCACAGTTCATTATTTTAATGATATGTCATTACTTGTTGCTTCTTTGCAAGTTGGTTGGAAACTGGGCACTATCCTTGATCGTTAGTTTTCCAGAGGCTAAATATAGCCCATCAAAGTATTACGTTACTGGGGGTTATTGTCCCAAGACGTTCTATGCTCATATATAAGTGTTCTGTAGCAGCTGACTATCGATAAAAGTTATGTCACTTCAAGAGATGTGTATGCAGCATTCTTCTAGCTTGCTTCTCTGCCCACTCAAGCTACAATGCAGTTGGTTTATGGTTCCGGTAGGGCTATGCTCTACATGGAAAGAGTTTGAGGCTGGGATTTGAATTGAATGCACTTTTAAAGTATTTCAGCTACGATGATATTCCAGATTCAATGTTTAATTTTTAGCAAATTCTCACCCCGTTGTGCTGCTTGTCAAAAATTGATCCTGCCAGAGAATGTAAGTAAGAAAATGCTTCTAACAATTTGTATTTGATTATTTTTGTATTATGATTGTTGAGGAGCCCTTTCAATATTATTTTACTGTAATGTGAGATCGCTGGGCATAAAAGCTGCATTTTGCATTAAGAATGGCTTAAAGGAACACTCAACAGAAAACATGCCGTATAAGACATTCCCCATTTGAACATGGATCTTTTCGTTATGAAAATCTTCTTCTTTGCCCCTTCTCCATTCGATCAGGATGAATTAGCATTCACTTTGACCACCAGGAATGGGCCGTTTCACTTCGGATGTTAAAGTGCCCCTGAAGCAATCACCTTTTGTTGAATCAATTTTATTCATTTATTTATTTATTTATTTATTTATTTATTTATGGTTTTAGGAGAAAGGAGAGACCGTACATGTTGTTTCCATGCAAAAGAACTTTCATGTTGGCTGCTATAAATGCGAGGTGATGTTAATTATTGCAGTTTGGGAAATTATACTTGGAACTGAATTTTGTTGATAAAACATAACACCATGAACGTAATTTTTGGATGAATGTAAAGATTAATTATATTGTCATCATCGTTGTTTTCAAACATTGACTTCATCTACTTTCATCTATTTTCATGCTAACGAAGTTTTTAGCTACACGTTTTTTTCGTGCTGAGGAATCATTATCCTGATTGGAAAATCTTCATCTTGTATTTCTTTGTTAGATTCTAAACCTACGATTTATTTTCAATTACGATTCAGCTATATAGAACATTCGCTGCACTTAAAAATTTATTTACATTAGGATATGGGCTAAGTCTTTGGGTTTTATATGACCATGAAATTAAGAATATTAAATTAAGAATGTTAAATTAAGAATTATAGTTGTATTCAAAACCTTGTGGAAACATAACCCACCTTCTATAAATTTTAAGAAAAATCAACAATACTGGATTGCTCAAACATATGAAAACGTTAATTTCTCTTTATCTTTTTGTCAATAATGACAATTCTAAGGTGTTTTGATGACAGTTATTATAAGAACTTTATTATTTCACATTCTTAGTTAATATCTCATTGTCTTCTTGTAACTTCCATTTCACATTTCTTCTGTTGTGTGATGATGATTTTTGCGTGCCAGGTTTTGCAAGATCAAACTTAGTTTTTGCATAAACACACAACATAGAAGTTCACGTGTGAGGCACTTGACACGATATCGTGACATATCACAGAGAAGGCTCTATTCTGTTGAAATATCAAGCGAGTATGAACGAACCAATGTACCTTCAAATTGCTGAAGATATTCAACCGGTGCGCTTAGTCTGGGTGCACGCAGCAGTAGAAGGTTTTTGAATTCAACGTAAGGCCCTACCATTAACTGCCACATTGCAGGAATCAGACATTGTCATATTATGAGAACTAGGACACAATACACATGTTACTCTTTTGATAAATCTCCATTAAACTTCTTTAGTAATGACAGAGTTTTACATTTTATTTTTAGGACTGTGGAATTCTTCTATCCAGTGAAGATGGACAAGGTTGTTACCCATTGGATGGCCATCTACTTTGTCAATTGTGTAATGGCAAACGGGTGCAGCGTTTGACGTCGGGGGGTCACACGGAACCGTCTACCGAATTGTAATAGCGTTTCCAATACTTGGTGTCCAATCGTCAGTTAAAGTGAATTTCTCTATGCTCTTTTTGTAGTTCAATTATCGTTGCAACGTAAACTGTTGATGATTTTAAGTGATTTGAAAGCAATTTCAGTTATTTTTAGTAAAAATGTTTGTAATATTTTCTAGAAGCTGTGCTTTCTGTTCAAGTTTCTTATTCGTCTTGATTTTGCACGGCACTGCCATATGAGAAACTGTTGGCTTCCACTTTCTCTCCTTTCATGTTCCTCAGTTATGAAAACATTATACATGATGACATTTAGCACTTTATTATCAGCCTAAATGGCTTGAAAGACGATAATGCATTCAACTTCTAATAGTATTATATTCAACAAGATGTCATACTTCTGGATAATTCGCTGCTGTGTATTACTGTGATATTTACCAATTGATTCTTCTGATCATTGCCCAAACACTAATCAGGGATCAAACCCCGGAATTTTCCTGTGTTCTATGTTCAGAATTGTCAGACGTTAGTTATAGATAAAGATTTAATTTTTAAGTTGATTTAATCTTGTGAAGTCAGATTGTTGAAAGGAATTTAGCAATTATTCTTTGTGGAATATGGGGCGAAGTTATAAATTTGAATGATTCAGAACTAAAATAGGGATGGGCTGAGTTAATTTCATTTTCAATGCTCTCGCCCATTTCTCATTGTTTCCTTTGATCTTAATCACAATCCGTTTTGACTCTTTGGTTATCTCCAAATATGGTTGTAAAGCCACTTCTCTATTATTTGTTGCCAACGCCTTCAATTTAAGCTCTTTTACATATGAGCAACCATTTGAGAAACTGACCCCTGGTGCAAATCAAATTCACGTTTTCAGCCTGTCGGGTCAATATTGGACTAAGAGTGAAATTGAGAAGTTGAGATGATACTCGTGTTTCACAGCGTTTTGGAAAGTGTCCAAAAATATGACCTACAGAGGTAGTAATGATAGTAAGACTGAAATCTTGGTTGTCTGTGTATGGGAGTACAGTGAATACTGAGACGGTGAACCAGAACAGATGTCTTGTCTGCTTTGAGTTGCCCAGATTAATATAACTGATGTGCAAGCCTGGAATGACATTGATGTTAAAATCAGACTTTTCCAAATTGGTTTACTTGGGATGGCTCTCTCTCTCCTAACTCCCTTCAAAAGTCTAGCTTTCATTTCTACTGCACAAAATTATAATGAGCCCACTAGTAAGGGAGGTCGTGGGGGTCGATGTTCCGGAAACGGTCTAAAAGGGTTCAGGCCCCGGATAATCTCCCATAAACACGGAAAGCTCCTTCTGTAAAGCCAATGCATGACTGCTTTTTGACCTCGATTGCTACTTCAGTGCAACCTTTACGTTATTAAGAATAAGGGGTAAATCACTCCCCCCTCCTAAAAAAGTGGAATGGAAGCTCTGTGAGCCTAAGGATAATGAGCTCAAGTCACCACAGTTACCGGAAACGAGGCTGCAGCCTAACGTTGTAGTAGTCCTGTGTTACATGTAACATCAGAGTGACAGAGAGGTAAATGGGATGGGAAGATGATGGAAAAGCACTCAGATTGGCTGTTTTGCGTGTGGTGCAGGTGTTTTTAATTGGAATGTATTTGTCTCTTAAGTCAAAATATGTCTACTGTATGACAATCTTCCTTATTTAAGTTTGCCCATTTGGCATGGCATTGTTTAGGCCATCATTCAGCATCCATGATCAATCACATTTCTTCAATAAATTATTGTCATCTCTAAATCCCACCATGATGAAGATGCAGCAAAGCGATTATCCAAACCATTTGCGCTCAAAGTAGGGATGTTTTATTTTGATTAAGCCCCAATCAGAGTAAAATTTGTGTTCATCTTTATTTCACTTTGATTGTGTTGGCCTTCAACAGAGCGGATTCTTAAAGGGTCCTCTTACTAAAGCAGATTGTAATTGCAATATTATTTACACTAAAAGACCAAAATGTAAAATCCTTCTAGCACAGCATATGCATCTATATAGAAAAATAAGGCAAGGAAAAAGTTGCCAGTAGAGTGAAAAATTTTTTCATATCACTTAACAAATGCAGAATATAATGACCATAAGTTGTACACCCATTAGTTCTTATCTCTTAATCAGTAAATTTAGGCTTATTAAACAAAATTTGGTGTTATTTGATATTGTCCTGTTTGTTGCAGCTTATCTGTCTTTCTTTTTGTGTATGCTTTCATGAACCAACTACTTCCATGCTATTTTATGTGTTTATTACAGAAATGCTAACATGCAAAAGTATAGAAGTTATATTATTTGTATCTCTTTTTTCAAAGCTGGATGGAGCAATACTTGATCAAGAGATACTGCACCTAATAGAATCACAAGTAAAAAGGATTTTTCAGAGGTTTCAGGTAGAGCAATTTTTGTGTCACAGGAATTAGTATTAGCTAATATTAGACTTGTACACACATTTTCATTGTGACTCTACTTGAGAGTCAAATTCCACTCCCTATATCTTTGTTACCTTATATCTGTTCATATGAGTAGTAGTTTGAGTCACTTTCTCAACTGCATGATTTCTTATCTCTTTTGTTCATTTTGTCATCCTATACACATTTGTTTTGGATATATAAAATTTTCAAGTTCTTTTGCATTTATCTCTACAGGTGCAGACATTCAAATGGATCCCAGAAGTTACCCTAGTGTTGCGTTTTATTCTCTGGAGGGTATGCTGATCATACTTTTTATGCTGCTGGTTTCTTTATTGTAGTTCATTTGATTCAATATAAATGATTTCTTATCCCTAATGTGAAATTAGTGATTATATTTGATATGTGTGAAGTTAGGGTATTCCAACATTTGATGCATTGATATACAGGAGAAAATGCAACACTCTCCACCAGTGCAAGCTCTAGAGCTGTTCCATTCCTATTTTGGGTCAGCATGTCAATTTCTTCCATTCATTTGCATTGGTATATTGCAAACTCTATCAGTAGTTATCTGTACTAAGTTATTTTATATTTTGACTTTTTCATCTTTATTTTAGTATACTGTCTTCAAGAATTCTGCAACAATTGGTCAAAGTCTTTTTGATGTAAGATATGCATTATGGAGAGACAATAGTAAGAAGAGAGAGTTTTACTTTTTATGTCTTTGAAACTACCTTTGGAAAGTTTGCTGGGTAGTCTTTTATGATCAGTAATGAAGTCAAGATGATAATTCACTCTTTTGTAGAGAACACCTGCAACTCACTTTCAACCTACCTCACAATGAATTGTCTTGGCTCTCTTAGAGAAAATGGATTTACATACTATTAATTACCTATTTGCTTAAACTGGTCATTTGTTAACCACATGTTCTGTTAGAAGTTGGATGTTACATTAGTTGCAAATAGATACTGATTGCCAATTTTGCAGGAAAGTCTTCTTTCTATCATCTCATAGTAAAAGACACCACTTATTGAAAATGCCATCAATGGTATCATTATGTCCTGAACCTTTATCATATCCATGTCATATTCATCTTTTTTGCTGTACACACATCTGTCATAGAATATGTGCCAATATCTTCCAAAGAGAAATTCATACTTGGGTTGAGTTATGTTTGTGGACAATGGATTGAGGAACGAATTGATGACATTTTAGCTTGCTTCCAAGGTCATGAATATTTAGTGGAAAAGGTAGTATAGCTTTAGATGCTAACTTTTCAAAAGTAGATAAATAGTTTTATACTTCAATGTCAACAGGTGGCAAGCTTTGGTTATTTCTGGTAAGATGATGTAATTTGGTTAGCTTTCTAGTGTACCAAGCTATCTGAGAGATAGCAGTTAGACTTGTTCAATGTACGGTCTTTATGATTGAATGTAAACTGTACATATAAGACTACATCACAGAGAGATTCTTTCTGAGATAGACTGCCTTTCTCTTTTAGACCCATCTTGTCCTAAAATGGCTTGAGAATATTTGGCAGCTAGCTTCTGTAGTAAATTTTGTATTATTTCTGAATAAAGGAATGTATCCTTTCCAAATTCCTCTTTGCACACAAAAGGTTATATCTTCTGAAATTTCAAAGTTACACTTCACAGTTACCGAATCTAGTCACCGCGATGTGATGTAGCACAAAATTCTTTTTCATTTTATTTTCAGGTGTTATATTTTACAGGGACTTTATGAAATGAATATTGTCAATGGTGATCTAGCATATATCAAGTTATCTGTTGGGGATGAAAGAATTTGACTCTATGAATTATCACTTTGTTATTATACCAAGAGCTATTTTCCTTATTTTTATCCTTTATTCATTATATACCAGATATCCTACCTTGTTGGATCGATTTCTTGGTCTTAGACATGTCTATAACAGACCGCAAACATTGAAAAAGGTTTTTCAACATTATTTACTTTCTTATCCAAGATTTTATAGTGATCTTTACCAGGGCACCTGCACTGACACTGTAACAATCTCTTGTACCTTGTTCCGGTCTTGGTATAAATATGTTATTTCAGAATAAAAGTTTAGTCTTAGTCTTTACAGTTTCCATTGAAATTCTCATTAGTAGGCCATAGAGCACACACACACCTATACACACACACCTATACACACACACCTATACACACACACCTATACACACACACCTATACACACACACCTATACACACACACACACACACACACACACACACACACACACACACACACACACACACACACACACACACACACACACACACACACACACACACACACCTATACACACACACACCTATACACACACACACCTATACACACACACACACACACACACACACACACACACACACACACACACACACACACACACACACACACCTATACACACACACCTATACACACACACCTATACACACACACCTATACACACACACACACACACACACACACACACACACACACACACACACACACACACACACACACACAAGCACACACACACACAAGCACATAGAGAAAGAATAGCCAAAGAGCAATGTTGTTTCTCCACTTGAGTGCTACGAGTGTACTTGTTCTTTATTAATATTTGGTATTGTTTTATCTCAAATCTGTTTTCTCTTTGTTGGTACAGGCTAACTTTAAGTTCATGAATAGAGAGCTGCTCTGGCATGGATATGCAGTGAGTATCATTGATCTTTCTTGCTTTTTGTCCAAAGTTTAGTATAGTAATCATTGGCACCTCAAGAATGCTTCATGAAAACTGCCGCACCGTGTAGTAATTGTTATTGTATGGTTGGTGTGGTCTTTACGTCTTGTTTCATTTGTCTTTCAGTTTAATTTTTTTGCTCAAAAACATGTAATGATTAGAAACAAATAGTAGAACCTACTAATGCGGTACCTCAAAATGTGTCTAAGATAGATTCTTCATAATTACAATATGAAACTATCAACATGTCACATAGCGCAGGACAGCAGGTTTAAAGTCCACTTTGCAACCCCGTCATCTTTTTAATTAATGCTTGTTGAATTAATCTTTTTTCAAAGGAAAAACATAGTTTACTTTATGGTCAAGTATTTGAATATACACTTCTAACATAGAAGCATATTTTGCAATTTCTTTCTTTCTCACTGCTGATCGTTATTTAATTGCTAATGTCTTCCATCTTTACACAGTTCCAAAGTTGAGACAAAATCTTATATTGCCAATTTTTCGACAGAGTAGCTTGACTTTGATAATAAGATAAAAGATGTTTATACTTCCTTGATTATTATTTCTCTATTTATAAGAATTCGTATTTCTATATATTTGTCGTTTTTGTTTTTCCAATAGGAATTCTTGTTTTTCATAATCCCTCTCATCAACGTGCATAAATTGAAAAGTATATTACGGCGTATTGTCGGCCTTGGGTCGTCAGAACCGTACGCGAAGACAGACCTTGCGACAAGCAGAAAGTCATCAACACTATGCCCCGTTTGCAACAGAAGTCAGACACAGCCCTATGTCACAAATTGCGGTCACGTGTTCTGCTATATCTGCATCAAGGTACATCGGTTTTAACTTGTAACTTTCCGTTGTTTTCATTTTGATCAGTGACTTGAGTGAGATATCCATTAACCAATCAGAAACTGACGCGGAGGATCATTTCAATTGCAGACGTTGTGCAAAAGAAATAAATCCTTCTATGCCATTTTCATTTCATTTTCCTTCTTATTTCAATTCTCGTTTCAGACAAACTGTGCGAATGATCCAGAGTTTGCTTGCCCACTATGCAACATGACAATTGGACAGAATGCTGTGCCTTATCGTCCTCGAACATGAACTCAAACCATGCCATTTGTAAGTCGATTTGTTTCAGAATTCGTTGTAATACAAAACGTCACTTTAAATTCACTTTCTACAACCTTACCCTGTCTTTAGACCAGTGCTAAAATCTGACAACGACTTTCTTACGTCAAGAAGTATCCCTTAGTCTAGGTGAGGCATTTTTTCTATCGAATGCTTCGTATAACTTTACTTAGCTTAGTTTCTTTTATTGATTTCCGATTCCTCTGAAAAGCGTAACTTTCCAACCATTTTGAGAAGTCACATTGCTTTAAATCTTAAGATTGATATCTAGTTTGTTATCTTGTATTTGTTGTAGTCTTTTTATAACTTATTCTACTGTGTTACATGTTACGCTATACCATAGTACCTTACGTTATGCTGTGCTATAGTAACGTCATGATGCCTTTTTGAGAATTCAGTTTTTAATATTTTTATCCTATGAACAAATTCTCATTGAGCAGTTTATAGAGTATTTTTATGGGATAAAAATTGTTGAAGACAAAATCATCTCTTTCACCCAGTCGTGCAAACTTGAAGTCACATTTTGTTTGCAAACACACAGTATGGACATATGAGAGCATTTTTCAAATTTGAAAAAGAATTCCTCATAAACAAATACGAACTCAAATTAGACGACATTTTATCCTAAGATTAAATTAAAATCAGTGGTGTATAAAGAGTGTTAGTACGAAGATAGCATAAAGTAACCTTGGCAATTGGGTTCGTCATCTTTCTTAAGTTAGCAAGTAGCCATACTTCTTTTACATTTATCACCTAGTTCAACTGCCTATACGACATGGAGGTACTTCCCATAATATTGATTAAGGGGTATTTCTTTGGCACTCTTTGGAGCTGGAGAAGATTTGCGGATGTAAATTCCAAAGCAGTCGTTTTAATATCATCGAATGATAAATTTATAGACATTTGTGCCTGCAGTGATAAGGTATAAATGCAAATTATATTGCTTCCTAGCTGATCTTCAAACAGCCAATTTCAAACTGATGCATCTTTGACATATCCATACTATCTTTGGCATGTTCATATCTTCTTTGTCATATTCTCATCATTGCCTGCCATTGTTTGAAATGACAATTATTGTTATAATCAATTGTATTGATCAATATCTTAAGAAGAGATCGTTAAATATTTTACATGATATCGCAACAAACAGCAAAATACAAGGCTCCTTTTCCTTTTTTCATTTTCTGGTAACGCATTAACAGAGGGCCTGACAACAGCTCCAACAAGAGAGCCTGTTCTTGTCAACGCGACCTGAATACATACTTTCGTTTCTTACCCTAAAGCATTTTTTGCATAGCTTTCTTTGGCCTCGAATCTTAGTGTGAGCAGAATATTGATATCTAGTTTTAATGGTTGGCTTCACTCGCAATAATCTACGACAACCTGTCGGATAAGCAGCGAGAAGCTAATTTTGGGGCTAACTTGTGTTAGAATAGATCATCATCAGTGGAGGAGGGTGAGTTTGAGTTAGATATATTATCGAAACATTGAAACTAGTAGGGGCTTAACAGCAGCCTGGTGTATTTATTCACAAATTCAAGTCGACCAACTGTCTACTACCTTTGCTACTAATAGCTTTATTGAGGAAGTCTATATTAATTTCACATTTACACTATGGTGGTAATATGAAACTAAAACTTATAAAGTTGATGCGGAATTTATCCTACTCACAGCATTGCTGAAGGCTCTTGGAACTCTACCATGGCCGATAGCCATCTGATCATTGTAAAAGCATCCTTGAGTTCCTGATGAGGCGAGTAGTGTTGTCGAGCTTCAACCTCCTTTTGCCACATTTCCATAGCAATGATACTAGCAATTTCAGCCTTATTCATCTCGTTCAGAATCTTTTTTAGGAAACCTTAAATAGGAATGATGAAGCATGTTGTATATGATGAGGTCAAATAAAGCAAATAGAATTTACGAGCAATGCTGGATGTTTGAGATTTACTTTGATTCATGTGAGGGTGGCTCTATTATTCTTATCATTAAATAAAATCAATAGTTTCCATTATGTGAAATGTCTGTTGGCACTACAGAACTTCACTATAGCACGAAAAAGCAGGAACATTCTTTTAGCATACTGAAAGCTTTTTTCGTCCGACACTCGTCAGAGTATGAAACGTCGGATAACGACCGAAAGGTGAACCGAAATTGGTCGTTATCCGACGTTCATACTCTGACGAGTGTCGGATGAAAAAAGCTTTCAGTATGCATGGTATCCACTCTGGCTGGAAAAGCTGGAATAGCTGGAAAAGCTGGAATAGCTGGAATAGCTGGAAAAGCTGGAATAGCTGGAAAAGCTGGAAATTGGGCCTTTTTTCAGAATTTGGCTGGAAAAGCTGTAAAACCATATGGTTTTCTGCTGCTTTGGCTGGAAAAGCTGGAATTTTGATTGTTGGGTCTAATTACAGTTTTTACTCATCTTTTTTAACAATGCAATTGCAGTCAATTGTGTTGTATAGTTCTGAAAGGTCAAAGTTCCCGCCCACAAACAAGATGTCTAGCAAATATTTCACTTCCTGTTGTTTTCACAACTTTCTACATCTGTAGATATGACTGTGTGGAAGTGCTCCTAGAAATTCATACCCTCCGGGGGTGGTTTACTGGAAGAAATTTACTTTATATAGGAAATTCCAATGTATTGGAAAGTTATAGCCACGCGATACTTTCTGATAATAATCGGACTGCAATTTCAATGGCTGGAGTTTCATATCAAAATTCATGGTATGGCTGGAAAACAATGTGCTTTTTCTGACCAAAAGGCTGGAAAAGGATCACTTTTTTCTGAAACTTGGGCTGGAATTTCAACTTCAACTAAGTGGACACCCGAGTGTGCTAAGAGAATGTTGCGGCTTTTTCGTGCTATAGTTTCCATTATCTTTTTCAACGAATTTCAGTAAAAAAATTCTTAATTAACTTAATGCAGCCGACCAACATCAGAACTTCATTCTAAGAAAACTATCCACCATCGCTGTCAGATTAAGTTGGTCAAAATTGGACAGAGCCATGTATTGATATTATGGAAATATTCCTATGTTTTCTTCTATTAAATGTAATAAAAACTTAAAAGAACAAAGTACCTAAAAAACTACTTGCGAACTACTAAACTACGCTACATCTCTGGGATTATACATATAACTAAGTACAACTAGTGATACGAATAAATTTCTATATATAGATAAAAACTGTTCAACACGAATAAATACGTGAGGACATTTCACATTTGACGCTAAAAGGAGATACGTAAATAAGTGTGAAGGACTGGGAGCCCTCGTTGAGAGAACAGCAACAGCAACATTCGCCCCCGTCACTGCTCAGCCACCCGGATCCTCATAGTAAAAAGATACCGCTAACTGATCGGATCCAGTTAAAATAGCATTCGCTCCTCCACAATACTCTTACAATAACTTAATAGTTCAGAAGATTGGTAAAGTTTAGAACTGTGACTGTATCCAATAGTTTGATTCGAAATTTGTGTTAGGCTCATTAGAGACTTTAAAGGCTTGCTTTGCCGGACTCATGGGATTTGTGAAAAGATGTGGAGTTGTTTGTTTTTTTCAGTTAGTTTTTTGGAAAGTTTTGAGGATTCATGGATAAAACACGGTTATAAAGTTGAGTTGATATACCTAATAGCTAATATAGCTGGTTTATTTATGGAGGATTCTTCTGAAGAAGAAACAGGTAATGTGTCAAGATGAATGTTCGTAACACAAGTAGTGGACTGTAAATTACGTTCACATAAAGAGGTTTTACTGTTGTATGTTAATTAATGAAATTTATATGAAGCTTCAAAAAACAAAATTATTATTGCAACATTCTTGAAGTGAAAAGTGCAGCTTAGTGATAAACCATAAGACCAGAATGACGACAAAAAAGAATGGAATCAACATAAGACAATCGATAAAGCTGACCAAGTCAAGTTTTAACAAAAAACATACAACAAAAACATTTCGACTTGTACTTTCATTTCAATTCATTTTATAAATTTATGGAGGGCTGCTCTTCAGTATGCCTGATTTACAAGAGGCCCTCTGTTAAAAATTTAACAATACTGCTTTACCACTAAAAACGAGAAAATAACCCATTTAACTTGAGTCATCTTATTTGGGAAGTGAAGAGTTCAATGGGTTTACATAGAGTAGGGAAAACTAAGAGGATCAAAGATCACGTGATGTGCTATAGGGCGAATGAGAGATCACTAACAAAGAACAATAGGGTATTAGAAAGCATTATAGGAAGAAGTTTTGAGAAGAACAGTTGAAAAACAAAGAGATATGAGGACAGACAAGAAGTGAAAAGCAGTGTTGTTAGACAGTTCCATAGAAATATTAAAACATTACAATGCAATTTAGGTGGCCTACCTGGCGGATGCTTTAGAGCTCTAGATAATCTCTCAGCAGCCAGTATCAATTGAACTTCTTTTTTAGGCTCCGGTTTTGTGTATTTACGAAGAACAGAACTGTATCTTCTAACTGGCGTTGCATGAAGTTTACTGCCAGAAGCTCCTGAGTTAAATTGATATTTATTTATATTTATGATAAATATATCATGTATTCATTATATATATATATATATATATATATATATATATATATATATATATATATATATATATATATATATATATATATATATATATATATATATATATATATATATATATATATATATATAGAATAAACCACAAATATACTATCCTTTAAGTAAACGTTTCGATCAGAATCTTCATCAGTCACTGACTGATGAAGATTCTGATCGAAACGTTTACTTAAAGGATAGTATATTTGTGGTTTATTCTATTTATGTAATTTATATACGTTGTGGATGCGGCTTAGGTTTAGTTCGTATATATATATATATATATATATATATATATATATATATATATATATATATATATATATAATCAATAGATCAATACGTGTACGTGCACACATCTGTGCACTCGTGTGTGCGTGTTTATGTATTATTAAGTCAATCTATTTTAATCCTAAACTGTGTTGTTCATTTAAAGGTTTGTCATTTTCATGATTAGTACTGATTTTGTCTACACGACCTACAAACTATCCGTAAAGTAAATCAAAGCCAGATTTTAAGTTTAAAGTTTTTGTAGATTTATAAAGATCAGTTGCTTATGTTTGAACTCTAAAAATCTTTCAGAAACTTGAGTTGTGCTTGGCTTTTTCAAAGCAACCGTAGAATTAAACAACCATAGGCAAGCATTTTCTCTTCGGAGCTTATCACTTGGTTTGACTCATTACAGTAAACCAAGTACCCACTTGCTTCCTGACATGGTTGGGGCTTTTGTGGTATAGTGTACTAGAGTTTAAACTATTAGCCTCGGAATGATGCAGAAGGAAGAGCAAGGTTATAGCCGGAGAATGTTTGTGTATTGTTCTGTGTCCTCGGGTTCTATCACAGTCTTGCATTGTATCCATGTTCGTCATAGGTATTACTTGCTTATGCGTATACCGCTAGGTACCGCTGCCACTGTTCATACCATTTGCAGAACATCCCGAGTTAAGTAAAGTTGACATTCACTACCTCGATTTGTCGTGCGAAATCGAAATTCGCTATGAGGTTGTGAATCTTCTAGCTACCGGGTAGTCAAGTTATCGAGTGTCATCTGTATATATTGATTAGTGATTACACGATGCTTACCAATTCCTTTTCTGTATATGGTAACTGCAAGCGAATGCAGGAAGGCGTTCAATGCTTTGTATTCTATTGGGACACGCATCTGGAAGTTTAATAAATGTTGAAATATAGTTCGAGGTTTCATAGCATTGAATGGCTCCGAAAAACATTCAAAAGCAAATTAACTTCAATACAACTTAGCTTTGGTTGTCATAAGTAGCCAAATTCTACCATAGTGTTTGTATTCTGGCCTACAGCGAGGACCAGCATACTTTTAATATCAAATCAAGATTGAGGATCTGGTAAGTTCAATTTCGGATGTAAAATACGAAGAGATTTCAGCAAAAGGGGGGTGGTGGGTGGACAAAAGTCAGAATGGAACCAAAAGTTCGAGATGCCCCCAGTTTCAGACAAGAGGATAGATCGAGGTTCCATATCATAAACTATGAGGCACGTGAAAAGATAAGTTGTCTCCTTTATTATTTTTATTTACACGAGATAACAAATATCCATCTTCACTCTTGTTTGCATACAATCTAAGTCTTCATATGGCTGCTAAGATGAAGATGACAAATAGGTCAAAGGTCGAAGGTGTAAGTGCTGAACCTGCGGGTATAAATTCCTCCAAAAGTTACCGATGTCAAAAATCCTCCTTTGTTTCATTCTGCGTTTTGTCATAATATGTATCCGCTGTAAAGTTACTCTGAAGAAGTTTAATTACGAGAAAATGAAAGCTTCTTCAGACTTTTCTTAAACCAGTTTGTACCTAGGCTGCTTAATAGATAGGTGTATCAAATAAATGATTGAATCAATAACGATATGAAAAATAAATATACCCGTTTGATAAGTTGTATTACCTCAATCCATGATATGATTTCATCGTTTGATAGGAAAGGCGAATCAAGCATTTCAGTAAACTCCGACTGGAATATCATCATGTCCAATATCACCAGCTCATCCTTATTTCATGATGAAGAAAACGAATGAATGAATGAACGAATGAATGAATGAACGAATGAATGAACGAATGAATGAATTAGTAAATATTATATTAACTCGGTGAATTATTGATTTAGGCAATCGTTTCCTATGGTAGGAAATAGATACTTAAAATCATTCTTTTGTGCTTGACTTTATATATTATTTATTATCTATAAGTTCTGATGCATGATAAGTCATAATTTACTTTGTAAAAGATGAAAGAATTACCTGAGTACAATTGATTTGTCGCTCATGATTACTGTTTTCATCCATGCTAGGGGGAGCCATGCACCAGGGTTGTGATGTGTTTTCACACTCTGCACCACAAAGGGAGAAGTGGTTATTACGTCAGTGAGACTGATAATGATGACGATGATGATAATGATATTATGACCGATCATGGTGATATGAAGACTGATTGCAATGATAATACGACTGATCAAGAACATTTGATTATGATGCTGTGATTGTATGTCATGATTAGATGATTCAACTCAATCATGCTATGATCATAATCATACCTATAAATGATTACTTGAAAAACTCCCAGTACTCAAGTTATGCACCCTTTTACTTACTTGTATCTTCTTCATCTTCCTTTTCTTTTTTATTCAAATCTCCAAAGCTATGCTCGGTTGTAAATTCAACAATATATTCTTTGAGTGCATCTAATTTCTTGATTACATCTTCCTCAACGCAGTCATTTTCCTCGAAGTACTTCTGAGCACAATTTTCAAACGTCTTTTGAATACAGACTACAGTTTCTTGAAACTTTGAATTGAGTTTCTCAAAACCCTGATTTTCAACCCTTGTAAGCTCGGCAATTTTCTTTTTGAGAGTAAACAATGTATTCTCAGTTCCTAATCTTATTTCTGAGATTTTGTCTTTCAGTCTCAGCAATTCAATGTGGTGCATGCCATAGTCCTCACCAAGTAACTTGGACAGATTTGCTAATGTTGTCTTACCAGATGCAATGTCCTCGTTCGCAAAATCTCTAATTACCTCTATAGCGTTTGAAACATATACATCAGTACTCCTTTTAGCCTGTTCAAAAACACCCAGAAAGTTAGCCATCAGGTTGATTTGCATGTTTTGCAGTCTTTTCACATATGCACTATGTTTGATCTTCAAGATTTCTATCATCATTTCTTTCTTTTGCTGCAACACTGGAATTACAAATGTACAGACTTGATGATGGCAATTTAACTGCCCTCACCAAAAATTCAAAAAATACTAAAATACTCCATTAACTTAACTCATATTTATAATATATTTTTATATCTTCCCGGATGTCAAACAATTTTAATTTTTCAATCGATTGGAAGAGAACGACATGGGAACTTCCAAGCTGTCATCGACCTCATCATGTGTCACGGTGTTCACAAGTGTCAAAAATGCCCTTATTTTCTGCGCAAATTAATTTAGCTAATTAGAAAGGGCAATAGAAAGATAGGGAACTTTAAATACCTCTTGAGAGGCTTCTGTCTTTATTTGAAAGGAGTGGGTTCAGAGTCGACTTTCCTGACAAAAGTTTCCAACGGAGCTACACGCTTTTTATACAGAACTTAGCTCAAGGCCTCATAGACCGTGGAGTTATGGAGCGGTTGGGCTATAGCCCCGCCAATAATTTGGTCAGGTTTTTAACGCAGCTAGCAGAGAAGCAAACGCGACAAGAATAGACTGAAACAATAAAAAGAGAATTAATCAATAGCAATAACTTGAATGATGAAAAACATAGACTAAGGGCCTAACTATGAAGAGTTTATCATCCACTCGTCTCAGACCTTCAATTTTCATGCAAGAGGAAGGCTCCTGATATAGGGAGCTGTGGAGGAGAACGATTCGCACCGGCGACCCTGATTAATCAGGACAAGCCAGTAGAAGAAAAGGAAGAAGAAGAGGAAGAAGGAGAAGACGAGGAAGAAGAAGAAGAGAGGCTTGAGGTTGGATCAGGAGCACACTTTTTACCTCTGGAATATAGAGGTTTCTGACCCTAATTACAATAAACAGTACTCAGAACTTCAGACGATCCACTGCGAAATATCTGTCACATTCCATAAACAAAAGCAATAAAATTTCTTTTCAAATGAAGTTTGTGAAGGAAACTATGTTGATGACATTATCTATGAGTACCTTTGTCCTCAGCTGGAGAGTTCCAAGATTCTTAGACACGGGGAAGAAGGTCTACAACTTTTATGACATACTGGATGAAGTGAAAGGCTTTGCCTCGAATCAGAGATCAGTGATAAGTGAGATTGCGCAAATCGGCAAACTACTCTATGTCAATCAAATCGTTGCAGCTGCAGGTCATTCTCAACTGCACGGAGATTGCTGCGAGCAAAGATGACTCAACAACCATTTAACCATGTTGCAATATTACACACTTCTTTATAAGGAACCATTTTATAAGGAACCTACCTGTAGAATGCCAAAATATTTAAAGAACTTATACTACTAAAGGAAAGCTCCCTAAGGAACTTCAATTTCAAAAGTCTCACAACACCAAACAATCAAGAATTGGGAAGCTGGCTCCATTCATTTGCAGATAAAACCAGAACAGACTGTTTGCTATGCTTGTGTCATCGATCGTCTTAAGTATAGCCAAAATTAAACGCAAAATTCAGAGCTTCACTGTTTGCTTGTGTCGGCACCATTTTATGTCATTAACTGTAGAATGAAAATTGAGTAACTATTAAGGAACTTTTAGACTGCAATTGGCCATCGGAGGTTCGAAAATAAGGAACTTTTGGAACTAGGCCTTGAGCTATTTTCCTTATAAAAAAAAAGCGTGTTTATGTGCACATAAAGCAAGAATAGATGCTCAATGACTTAATGCTGGCAAAGAATTCGTTAGTCGAAATGACAACCACTGGCGTAACTTTGGCTTATCTTTACCATTTACTGAAGCTAACGTATCGATCATCTCTATCTGTATAGCCAATTAGTGAATTGGCAGATGATCAGTGGTCAGTCCAAGTGATAGACTGAAATGGCTCATGCATGCAGTTTAAGACTGACTACAGCTGTTGAAATAGAAATTTCGGGACTGGCTGAATATCATACCTGTGTTCTCCATCCTGGAACATCGTACCATATTCCCAGTAATGTTTTAACGTTCAATTCTGTGCAAACAATGCCAAAGTTTCCAAAGAATAAGTAGAACTAAACGCGTTTCCGGGGATTTCAGAAAGTCTACATGTAAAAGTTCCCAGGGGGGAGCATGCCCACAGACCCTCTAGGACTTATCGCACCTTGGGCGCTCTCGGCTTGAGGCTCATCAGTGCCCGTAAGCCCCACCAATCACAAGTACGACCCATGGTCCCTGGGCCTAGTTCCAAAAGCTCCTTTTTTTGGACCTCCATTGGTCAAATTGTAGTACTAAAAGTTCCTTAATAGTTCCTTTATTTCACTGTATATTTAGTGCCATAAAAATGGTACAGACACAAGAAAAGCACTGAAATTCTGAATTTTGCTTTTAATTTTGGCTACAACTTAAGACCAAACGCACAAAGAAATTAGGAAAGAAGTTTAAATATATATCAAAGCGCAATGTTAAAATATGAAAGCATACACCATACTCAATGAAACATTTTAAAACAGGCAAAGCAAACAATCTATGAGGGTTTCGGCTGCGAATGAATGGAAACAGCTTCCCAATTCTTGATTGTTTGCTGTTACAATAATAGTCAAATTGAAAAGTTTCCTAGGGAATTTTCCTCTAGTAATATAAGTTTTTTTTAAATATTTTGGCATTCTACAGGTAGATTCCTTATAAAGTGGTTCCTTATAAAAAAAGGAAACGTCTAATTCGCTATGTATTGAAATGGTTTCCTCTTGCTCACCAGCAATTGACATATGGCTCATGCTTATGAAAAACGGGGAATACTACACACCCAACCCACTCTCCCTATAACGCAGGTTGCTTGCCCCTAATCATCACAATAAAGGTTCATCTATACTTCATTTCTATAACAATCCATATGTGAGCTGGCTGTGGTTTCATCATTCGTCAAAATTACTACTTTGAATGAAATTTGATTTAAATGAATGAATTTAATACCTTCAGAGGAAGAGTTATATCTGACAAGGAGATCTTTGTATGATTGCATATACTTTTCATGGCTTTTTGCTTGAGAAGTTACGGTCAGGATCATATGATCTGGATGTGAAGTAAAGCAACAATCTATACAAGCTGGAGTGCCACAGTCTTTGCAGTAATAATCAAGTCCTATCTCGTGATGTAGGCAAAGGTATTCAGAACTTTCATATTTCCCAATCTTGCATACGAAATGATTTTTGATGCAGTTATTGTCATTGAGTTGAAGGCAGCTTTTGCATTTTGATGTGATGCAATCCAGACACCGCAGAGTGGCTAACTTTGAACAACTGCATTTAATTCCTTCCAATTCCTCTGGACAAGGACTGTGTGCATCTATTAACTGCTTTAAAATCAGACTTTCTTTGACTTCGGAAACCGTGTCGTAAAAAAAGGGTGCTTTGCAAATGGGACAGGTGATTTTCAATCCTCTAGAAGTGTCGGGAACATCAGCATCTGTAATGTCCACTGCAGCGATTTTTGCAAGACAGTGCAAGCAGAATGAATGATCACATGGTAATGTTTTTGGTTTAGTAAACACCTCAAAACAAATCGAACATGTGACGAGCGACTCTATGCTCGTAGCAGCCATCTTGGCGGAAGCTAAATTATTTCTCATGTGATCCGGATTGAAATACGACACCAAATATCCAAGAACGAAAAGCCGAACCACTGGATATTTTGTCATGACTTGCTGAGTGGGACACTGGGATCAGCCGCCCTCGATTATAAGCCGCAACAAATGGGTTTGATAAGAAACTATAAATCGCCCACTAACTATGTTGTATATGAGAGCTTTCAGCCGGGGCTGGAATCTCACTGTCGTAACACTGAATGCTTACAAAGCCTATAGCGCTAAATGCGCGGTTGAAATTCAGAAACTAAACTCATTTTTTATAAGAAACAAAAGGTCGAAATTGAGTACTCCGTTTTTCGTAATGTTTTGGAAATTTCAATACTCATTGCTTCTTAAGAGTTTCTTAATTATGATGTCATGAATTTTATATTTGGGGTTTCATACACTATTAGACTTGTGTATGTTTCTACTGTTTTGAAAGTATGCTATGTTATAAAATGTTCCCAACCTCTGCCCAACCTTTTCTATCTCTTCAAGAGATTTGCTTCCATTCTCATGCTGTATTTAGATGAGGGAATCATATTTTTTGTCCCTTGTATCTTAAGTTCTAGGCCAACAGGGCAATCATGTTCTTGGGTTTTACAAAATTTCGTAGTTCTAGGTTTCATCACGATTTAATAGTTTCTTAATAAGATTATTTTTTTGCTTAATTTTTTAAAGTTCATTAATTTTTTCTGGCTCTCCTGTACTCGTTTCTTATAAAAAAGTGAGTGTAGTTCATGACGCGTTACATCGAGAAGTTGATTGTCTGATTTTGTTCATAACAATCGAGAGCAATCGGCGCGCTTGGAGAACAAACAGGGATTTTTAGGATGTAGAAACATGGTTTGTATGATAAATAACAAACTATGGCAGAAAAGAGCTCTATAGGGGATTTATTAGATTGCATGATTTGTTGTGAAAGAGTCAAATCGCCTCGTATGTTGCCATGCCAGCATATACTTTGCTTCAATTGTTTAGGCCAATACATTGCTTCTACACTCCTTGACACTGGCAAAGATGGTTTCATTACCATATCGAATAAAGCAAAAGGTTCGAAGAATACATTTTTCCAACCACCTTGTTTGTTGCAAATCACTTCCAAGTTTTCTGCTGTTACAAATCAGTAAATATTTTCCTTATTGTCAACTTAATTTCAATGTTGATTTCCATCATCTTTTCATGATATATAAGGCGCTCAAGAATTTCACCTTTTTCTAAACAAGAACTATGGGATTTATAAATACAATATACAACAAGAAGGCCAATGTAAATGGGTAATATGGAAAACATAACAGGAAAAGTAACGTCAGCGTAACTGCCCATCTCAGGCAGGTTGACTCAACGGTAATACAATAGAGTTATGTGCTGGTCCCTTTAATATTTTCTTTTATATTTCTTTGTTTTATGAGGATAAATTAACTCCTTCTAATCGTATGAAGGCACTTCTGATGAAGTGAAAGCAAATTGTCAAACAAGTTTTCATTATCAGGTGGCAAAACTCCTTTCAAACATTTGATTACTCATATAGATCTATATTTGTCTCTTTGCTTTTCACAGTAAAACCTGGGAATCTACCAATTACATTCAGCTGCCCTACATGTAACAGATCAGTTAGCTGCAGGAGATTAAGTGAAATTGAGAAGAGTTTGTTGGGTGGTCAACTTCTAGATGCTCTGAATTCGAAGGAGAACACAAGGCCAAAGTGTGAAGTTTGTACAAGTAATAGTCGAAATGCTGCTTTTGGATGTGTAACTTGTGAGAAACAATTTTGTGGACCATGTTTTGAGCACAGGAAGTGTCAAGCTTCATCACATATTGTTGGGAAGCTTATTGACACAAGGAATATCTCATGCATGAACCATGAGCTTGAGTTGCGATATCAGTGTGTAGACTGTGACACCTGCATTTGCCTGGATTGCTATCTGGACCATCATACAAAACATAAAGTTTGCAAAATTGCTTCTGTTGGTATGCAATAACTTTGTATGTTTCAAAGATCTTTCTGGAATAAGCTTAGTTATGTAGGTATGTAGAAGTCATATCTCAGGAGCAGCTGACTGATGATATATCCAAGAAGTTCATCAGTTTGAAGCGCATGGAGGAAGTGAAAGAGAAACTTATCTTGTCACAAAGATTTGAAGATGAGGTGTTGTTGACAGTTTAATGCCATTGTTCCATATATCAAGTTAGTCAATTATCATACTTTTTCATGTTATTTTTACAACAAGTCACTTTCAAATGAAATATTGCTGCTTTTCACAGGTGCAGAACTCAGTGAAAAATTAAAGGAATGTATGTCATTAGCTGATGGGAATGATAATGATTCCGAACAGTTAAGGAAAGATATTGCAAAGATAAAAGGCAATCATCTTGTATGTGTCTCTGATGCATTAAGAGACTGGCAAACAATGGCAATAAGATTATTTCATGAATGTACTGGTGGAGTTCTTGTGCAAGAAGAAGAAAAGTTGGCTAAAAAGGTAGATTGTATCAGGAGGGAAGTAGAAGCTTTGCATCAGAGTGTAAAAAATGTCAATAGTAAGATGAGAGAAAATGAAGAGAGTTCCCTTAGATTTCTGAAATACAAGACTGAAATTGAAAATATCTTCAACCAATGCAATTCACATCAGATAGATATTTTATGCCTAAAAGGGAAGATTGATCAGAAGAAGAATGCAGAAACTCTGAAGCAGTTGAAGGAGCAATTGTTACAAAAGCTTGGATCTTTGATTGATAAAGATATTGAAGATAGACAGAAGAATAAGCAGTCTCAGGACCAGATGCAAAGTATGTAAGAGAAAATGGCTTTTCAAAATTTCAAAATAATGTAATTCTTGCAAAAGATTTATGTTTACTTACAATAACACAGAGAATATTGCTTTGAAGGTAGTGAAATGCTTTGATGATTAAGATTCATCAATAGAGCTCACTTGCATAGTCTCATATATCACATTTTGTTTGATATGAATTCTAATATAATATTTTCAAATTGCAACAGTTATCATTAACATCATCATGATGATCATTATCATGATCTGTTCTGTCCTGTTCTTCCTATTACAGCAAGTACAGGGCAAGGGGCTGAGCTCAAGGTCAGTGACCACCTGCAAATAGCTTGCAAGAGCTGACTGAGCTTGGTGCACTCAATCCGCTCTGTTACCCCCACCAATTACTAAGCAGAGCTGTAGCTTGAGCTGCTGAGTCTGTTTTTCACTGAAGGGGTGTTGTTGGACAGTTTGCCACAGGTCATCAATATCTGTCCCAGTTCTGAATCTCTGTGAAATGAATCATTGTCAACAGACAGTGTCTCTCTGTGCCTGCTCACCACCTCAAGGTCTCCAACCATAATCACCATTGTCATTATCACCATTTTTTTTATTTGGTTATTAGAGATTCTAATACTTAACGTTTTTTTATAAGAAACAAGTATATAATAAACATGAGGCTCAAATCAGGCAAAATTAAGAGCCAATTATGAAACACAAGCAGGCTGAGTTTCAAAAGTAAACTTGAAAATCTATTTTTGTGAGAAAATTTTAATTGAAGTTGGAAGCAAAATACAGACAACACCCATCTCTCAGGTGTTTTTAACTGAAGATCCTATTTCTCATCTCATAGTTGCCTTGTTGCTATAGAAAATTTCAAGAATTTTAAGAACATTCAAGAAACATTTAAGGCTGGATTTGACAAAATATTAAGAAGCATCCAGGCTGGAGGGAGAAAGTTTGCTTCTTATATATAAAAATGTGTACTACTTCTGCTACTATAACTACTACTTTACTTTACTGCTAATGCAACAAAAATACAATACAATGCAGAATACCTTGTTGCATGTTAATGATTAAATAAGAAACACAACACAACAGTTTGGCTTTAATGGACATTTGTATCTCAAGGGTAGATTTTGATTAACAAAGTATTAAGTCACTATTAGATTTGAATGAATTTCTGTTGAAGTTACATAGCATTTAGAAAATATCTTTTTAAACACTTTTTGAGCAGGAATCCCAAAACCTTTTATTATTTAGGGTATTTTTATTGCCTCTGTCATACAAGTCAGTGCATGATCAACTAGATTGCATTCTTGAAAGCCAGATTTTAATAGGTAGATTATCTTTTCATAAGTAACGAAAGAACTTAGCCTTTTGTGCATCAGCTTCTCGTAAGTTTTGCTAAAAATAATTGTAGTAATAGTTATAATATAATCATCATCATCACCACCATCATTATCATCAGTATCATTATCATCATTATCATCACAGTCACCATCATCACAATCATCATCATTACAATTATCATCATAACCAACTATCATCAAGGTATAAGCATTAAAACCTTTTTTGCCTCGTTGTCGTCTTATTAATTCTATTCATTTTTATATTTGGTAAGTTATTTATCGCCTGACTTGATGTATATTGATCACTTGAAGTATTGTTTCCTTATGTGTACCATTGTCTGTCAATGTTGGGTTGTTTTATTTTTTTGTTTCAAGGACTTCTTTATTTTCAAGGTGCGGATGCTGATCCGAATCAAATTCAACCAAATGTAAGCAATCTTGTATTTTCCCTTTGAGATTCAACAGAATTCTATGGTGATGAAATTTTGTATAAAAATATTCAATGAAATGGTGCATCTTCTATTCCATTGTAAACATGAAATCATACCGTTAATGACAAAAGATAGCACATGCCTTTTAAACAGAGGATGATTCAAATGCGAGTCTAAACGTTTTAAATAAGGAATTTTCTTGACCGAATCTCTCGCTGCTGACTTTGTCACCAGATTGTCTACTTCTGGAATATGTCAAATCTCAAAGATCGACTAATTTCACTTTTTGTCGTCGTTCTGGTTTTAGAATTTATTGCGAATCTTTGGTTCCCATATCAGACATCGATAAAATATGAAATATAGAAATATATAGAAGATATTGTTTTATGACAATGACAAAGAAGTAAGGTAGATAAATAGTAAAGGACTGTCATATGGTGCTTCACACTCGAAGTATCTTATCCTGTACGAAAAATCCATGACTTTGCCATCTCATACAGGAGTTTTACAAATTCCTTTGGATGCCAGGGATGTACACTTTCACATCTCATGCTACCCTGATTATTCCCCTGTTCAGCATAGCCCCCAAATGTTTGATTGGTTAACAGCTCTGACAAAGTCTGTTTTCTCCCAACCTAATTGACTAATCATCATGCAGAATGGGCCTAATTTTAGCTATGGAACTCTTGTGTCGTCAGAACCCTGCATGATGATTGGTCAATTAGATTGGGAGAAAATAGACATGATCAGAACTTTCAGCCATTCAAACATTTGGAAGCTATGCTCCCCTGTCCAGAATTGCTCTGTTAATATTTTTAATTACCAACGGGGAAGGAAATTCTATGGATGATTTGAATTCACTCAATCTAGTTTTTCACTATCACATGAAAATGCTGAATTATGGTATGTTAAAGAACACTTCTGCTTTTTCGTGCGATGTTGAAAATTTAGTTTTGCTTTTTAGCTACATTTTGTGCACTGTGGCAACACTTCTTGCGGGGTACTTAAGGCTTCTCATTGACTAGCAGGCTTCTTCTTGTGAGAAAAGCTGGCACTTTTACTTCTGTTAATGCTTCTTGTAATCTCTAGCCTGATATTTCTTTGTTTTTATGCTCTTTCAAATGATAATCTTCATTTAGAAAACCACGCCTGAAAACCCTGATCAAAATGGACTTCCATTGCGAAATGCTACAGCATCTGGCAACTCACCCAGTTCTGCTTCGTCCAATGCAAGTATACAGCCCTATCATTGTTCATCCGTCGCCTTGGCACCGACCCCTGCTAGGCGTGTTGTCCCCGCCAATAGAGCATTTTCTTCTTCAGCTAATGAAGGGATGCAATTGGGATCTGCTTCATCTGCTCAAAGCTGGACCTTGAGGTCCGCACAAAAGACCTTAAAGACAGAGCAAGCTTCTATGGGCAATAGAGGTTCGCCTTCAAACCAAACATTCAGACATAGGGAGTATCGTCTCAATCCTCCGCAATCGGTTAGCTCCCCGCATCAATTACACAACCCAAACTATGAACCAAATGCAGTCAGATCAATCAGACAGAGCGAATCAGATGACAATCTTCATAGCATTGGTTCTGGTTGGGGTAGTTCTGCATCGAACCAAGATAAAAGGGGAAGGAAGATAACAATAAGGGACCCAAAGCAGGGTGGAAAAGATATTACAGATGAAATCTTAAGGCGAAAAAATCAAAGAAGATCTTAAAGTCAAAAGTTTCAAGTTAAGAAGTCACTGATTACCCTAGCTAGATGAAATTGACCAGGTATGAATTCGAAAATTGACTTAAATTTTCGTTCAATTATCTAGATCAGTTCCTACTTAAATATTATGTAATTATTGATAGTTCTTTATAGATGTAAAATTAAATCGACTTATTATTTATGTTATTAGTACTATTATTACTTATTACATCTTTTGTGGAAGAGACAAAACTTGGACAAACCCTAATTTACTAGACTATTAGGTAATGGCTTTGCTAACTTAGTTTAACAGTTATTGTTGTTATTAGTTTATCTGAGGTTTATGTATCTTTTTTCTTTTTTTTTATTGTCAAAACTTAAGTTGCAGACTTGCCAATTATGCACTGCCTTAATATAGTGAGGTGTATGATTGTATACTTAAATTGTATTATTATCATGAGGTTTCGAAAAACAACTATTATTAGTATGATGAAACACTTCCCGGCTTGAATGCTAGATACACAAACGTAACTTTCGTCAATCTAAGTATGACTGCTCTGGGACTAGTCGGTAAAAACGATTCTAGAAAAAGTGTGTTAAATGCATTATGAACAAAAGGAGTGCAAAGGGTTAACTGCAATGTAATTGTAAGTAGATTGGCTGTCAATAGTTGTATTCGATCAACATGCTATTATTTCTGTAAGATGGACAAAGACTGGCTAGATCCAGACCTCCTCATAGTTTGAACGGACTTTTCGAATCTAATGATAGGATGATGTATGGCTTTGGGTTTTTAGCAGCGCTAAAGTGTATTATATCATGTCCATTTTGGAGAGTGACATGCCATTTTTGGCTTTTTATTTTTTATAAATTTATAGCACTAGTTACTTTTAGGGATGTATCATACAAGCTTTTCATTACCGCAATGCCAAAAATGTCCTTAACGCAGTTATATCAGACAACAGAGACCGCTTAGTACATAAATTGCCCTCAGAAGGCGCCTTAGCTTCATTCTTATTGGATCATTCGCTCAGCAACTCAATTGCATTTGGTCTTCAATGAAGAGCAATGAATCTACCAGCCGATAGCAATGAATCTACCAGCCAATAGCTTCATTTTGCTAGAAAATGCTTCTATGATACCCTGCCGACTCGTAAGAATCTCGGCCTTTGGAAACTAGGCCAGCCACCTGACTGCTAACTTCGCCTTCTTCCTGAAACTTCACTCACATTGTAACAGGTTGCAAAGTGTATCTTAAACCCAGGTCTGTAGACATGATGCCACAACTCCGTTTGTAGTTTCTTAGCGAACACCTTTAAGGTAGAAGAAGGACCTTCTCTCTGTGCAGATATGCCAGGCCTCCCTTTATCCTCAATCATAACCGGAAATAATTTGCGTCCTGATTCACTAATAGGAACTAATGACAACTGTTTGTATATTCTTGAACCTCACGATAGGGGTTGAGAAAAATGTTAACAGCAATGCAGAAAGAAGACGTCTAAAGTTTTTAAAGTTATTTTCAAGCCTGAGAAGTCACGTTTGCGTCACGTCACGTCACGTTTGTCACGAGAGCACACCTGTCACGTTTGTTCATCTATCTAGGGATCTTTGGAAATCCATGTCTTTCATTTCTTGAAATTTGTGACTTAGCATAAACCACTGTCGCTTTCTTATTTCAATTATCTTCTTCCTGTTTTATCCTTTTCTCTACTGCCACTGCTACATCAGTGATCATGCACTTTTTTACTGCTTTTAATGCCACAGCAATAACATCAGTTCGTCTCTTCTCGATCTCACAATCTGTGTTATTATCGAACTCCCGCAATACCTTTATGGCTTCATTTGCAATAGCACCATCTGGCGTTTGAATGTACCATCGCTCAATCTGGGGTACATCGTGTTTCTTGCAAGTTTCATTGGACTGAGGTATCATCGCTAGATTAGCATGGGACCTCTTATATTCTTGTTATCATAGATTGTTGCTATGGCTTATCATTTCCATTTTGCCACACACTCTGCACTTATGAATTCTTTCATTTAAAGTTGGTTCAAAAACTTTAGCTGACAAGAACTGGTTAGCTGTAAACAGATGACCTTCATATTGATCATTAGAAGACCAGTCATTTAATGGCTAGTCAGACTAGGTCAATCCAAAGGTATAGTGTGCCTTCATTTATGCTAATTGAATGACACTTCTAGGTCTGACGATAGCCTGAACTAGTAGCATCTCTCTCCTCCATGCATATCGTTTCTTTCCATAGCAATTCATAATCATTCATTTTCACAGTGTGTTTTCCTCCCCTAGCTACTCACACAATTGCTTCATTCACACATTCCTACGCGCAACCACCTCTTCCGTCAAAATCATCGTTTGGACGTAAGCTCTTCTTACGCAGCATTTTCTAACGCATGCGCTACTACTTTCATTACACAACCTAACACTTTTCATCCCTCACAAACCATTATGTCAAGATAGCTGAAGGCCTTGTAATATAGAATATATAAATATGATAAAACATTTAGTAGTACGTAAATGAGTTATAATCAGAGAGATAAGAGCTACTGTATAAAAGAAAATGCGTAAAAACTTCTCTTCTGTGCTTACAAACCAAAGTCAAGACCACAAGTCGTATGATCGTCCTTTTTTCTTACTACAGTTACTAGTACATAGTAAATGATCTCAGCTGCTAACTACTAGAGACTCTAGAACAGCATCAAGACCTTCAGTTATCTTGATTGTTTCTTGTGTTGAGCTCTACAACCACAACACTTCTTCTGCAGCCCGTTGCACCTACCATTCTATACTTGTCCGACCAACACTTCTCTCTTGTACATTTGACATAATGAGCTGCTTGTCAGTTCATTAAAAAAGTAATAAGTTTTCTCCGATTTTCTTTTTGAACATTACTGTTACTTGGGTGTTTGTGCCTTTAGTTGAGAAAGAAACTTGTGAGGTGCATTGTGGCTCATCCATGTCATAACCTGTTCTGCGAATGCTCTCTATCTTCTTTGATTCCTTCGAACGTAGGCCTCTTCATAGGTTGTCTTTCGATCACCTGCGATTGACAGTGTTACTTGCTCTATATTTAGCGGTAGATTTGGCTTACAGACACGCCCCCCTTCCCGGTGTTTAGAGTCGTATTGCTGTATGTTGTCTTTGGACGTTTAGTTTTAATCAAGGCTGTTCCATTGCGATATCTTTCCTGGGAGCCTTGAATGTTCAGCTCATTTCTTTCACTTAGCACACCTTGTCTTCACAAACTCTTTGCAGCCTTTACAGGCAAAAACTGCATCACTTTACTCTTCGGAGGATACCGTTTATGGACCTTCGACATTGATCGCCTTTTTCGATGATGAATTACTTCTTAAAGCAAAATTTTAATAACGCAGATTGTTTGTTACTGAAGATCTTGATGTGCAATCTGAACTGATTTAGCTTGGCTCAAAAATTGGTGAAAAGCGAAGTTTGATTTGTTTTTAGGGAAAGTGACTTCTTTTGAAACGTGTCTATGATGTTGCGACACGGTGTGACAGAAAAAACTCTTAACGCTAGTGAAACTTGTTCTAAGAAATGGAATTTGGTAGGGTTTCTTACTTAGGCCTAGTACTAAAGATTATCAATTATTTTTGCCATGAAAGTAATAGTTTCTAATAGAGTGGTTTTCCTATGCAATAGGAACCTTTGTAGGAATATACCTCTGGTGGAGGTTTTAATCTTGGGGTAGGATTCAGAAAACACAGTTGAGATGGGCTATCCCACCTGAGTGGGCTGGCCCATTCAGGTGAGATCTCACATGCATTGGTAATCTTAAAGAAAACATAGTTTCGTTCATGTCAGTGGTGGGCCAGCCCACGGAGATGAGATCCCACTTGATCGAAGGTGAGATCCCACTCAAGTGGGATGAATACATATCACATGAACACACTCTAGTGGGCCAGCCCACTCAGGTGAGATGACTTTTGAGAATACTGCGCAAGCGTGAAACGAAATCTGATAATCACTCACAGGAGAATGGCTGCCAAAAGAATTGCACAACCACGATTGAAGTACACTCTTTAATAGCGTTCATCATAATTGAAGGTTCAGAACATGGAAAGGAAATTTGAAACCACGCCAAATAGAATCTCGGTTTCAACTTGAAGCTGGCCCACCCATTTTGATGAAAAATACCATGTGAACTGAAGCTGAGAGCTATCCAGCCCAAATAACCTAGCCCACCATAGTGAGATGGGCGACCTCATATGAACATAGCTTTACAATAATAGTTTCAGACGTAGGGTTGGTACCAGGTGTTTTGATTCCAGGGTGTATGATAAACAATGTTATTGCAGTTTCAGGGGGTATCATTTACACCAGGTAGTGTAATTTTAGGGAAAAGTCTTAGTACGAGATATTGTAATTTTAGGAAGTAGGATCAAGGTAGATTTTGTAGATTGTTTTTATTGTTGCTACTGTTTAAGATAAATGCTTTGTAATCATTGTTGGATTGATGTGCAATCTTTCTACTTTTTCATGCATGGAAATAATGTGAAATTTTTTATGTGTATTTGAATAAAGACGCCATTGTCAATGAGAGTCGATTTTTGTAGTTAGTCTGTCATCTGCTTTTATTTATTCTCAATCTCAAAGAGTCGCCTATTCTTTACTAGTCAAGAGTATCAATTAACATGTTCAAAGAAATCATTTCTGTTATGCAGACCAATTCGCTTTTAGGAAACTTAGTCTTCTACTTTAATTTATCTGTTTGAATACACATGTTGAAAGCCTACAGGATTTCATATCTATCTATAGATTTGAACAATTAACCATGGCATGCTCTTTTGGAAGCTTAATAATTTTTGAGTTCAAAACCGTGCACTGACATGATTTCAATGATACTTGTCTAATCAAAGCATTTTGATAGAGATAATGACTTCGATTCTACTTTAGAGAACACACCTGTTGGTGTGCCACAATGTTCTTTCCTTGGCACCTTTCTATTTCCTATGTATATTAGCGGCCCCTCGACAAGTTCTGAAACTTTTAATGTGTTCTTGTACTGATGACACACCACCAATCTTACGACATTTGGCTGCAGCAAGAAATGATCAGAAAGTCCTTAGTCTCTCTATTTACAATGATATATCAGAGTAAATGCTTACGTGTGTACATTGGCAGATGCTTAGACGAGAAAAACCATATTAAATCCTGCAATAAGTACTGTGTCGGGAGTTCTTAGTTTATTGAGACCTAATCAATATAGACCAAATCAATATAGACCTCCAGTGCAGGCAGTGTCGACTTACATCTTAGATAATGCTTCTCTGCCTGAAGCTGTTGCAGTTTTGCTCAAGTGAATGACCTACAAAACCTCTAAAACGAGTCGCCGAGAGTATAACTAACAGGAGCTTTTATGACCCAAACTTAAGCCACTTACCAATCAGCTGGATTGGAAAACGCTTTACTAAGCTTGTAAATAATGACTGCACAGACATAGTCTACAAACTTCAACTTGAGCTGATTCCATGGTACTTGCACAACGTGCTTTGCAATAACTTGTAATGTTACTTTCGAAGTCTGAGGTATAGAAACAGGATTAAAGCTTCCTTTAGGAAACTGAGAAAATGCCGAACAGTTTTCTTTCAGAAGAGCAAGACTTTAGACTATTTATCTTTTTGGATGTGGTAAGTCAAAAATGTTTTGGTGAATGCATGCATAGCAAGAGTGGGCTATGTTGGTACCAATTTTATTTTTCTTGTGGTAACTGACCCAACATTGTCATTCCTCTAAGTGGCTGAATTCATCCCCCGAGTACACGCGTTCTCCCCGCAGCATGCGTGCGGCATCTCACAGAGGTACAAGGTGGGTATATTGTTAGGCCTTTCATTCCGCCATTAGCACTATGGACACGTGTCGTTACGTGATATCTGTCCTTTTCATCGTTGTCGCAATCTTCTTCACCACAAATAAAGCTATTGGCAATTCACGAACACTGGTACTGCTTGAAAATGCCTACATGAAAGAGACACACTCGATATTTTTCAAATTTCTTCAAGGTATGGTTACCCATTTTCATACAATTACTAGGCCACTGTACTTTTAAGTCATTGTTTTAAGTAACAAAGAAAACCTACATTAAAAATGTGATTTTGTTTAACATGACAAATCTAAATTCATTGTCACGATTTTTAGGCTACATAATGCAAGTTTTCACTGAAGATCGCTGCTCCTCTATGGAGTTGTTTTTCACGACTTTTTGTCATCCAAGTTTGGGGCTTTACCCTGCAGATTAAGAATTGAGCAGATCGCTGCAGGTTGAGCAGGAACGCTCGGTGTTGGTCTGAAGATTCTTCTCTCGCAATATTTTATTATGAGGAACTTGCATGTGATCTTCTACTTTCCACTGCTTCCATCTAAACTTTTGTTTTGTTTTCTGATAGATAAAGGATTTCAGGTGACTTTCAAAACAGCAGATGATCCTGAATTAGCTTTGCAGAAGTATGGGGAATACCTTTACGACAATCTCATTATATTTTCCCCTAGTGTTGAAGGTTAGTCACATATCTTAAGCTAGTTATGAATATTCAAGCTGCAAAACTTGGCATGTTGTTTATTCTCCTGGACTTTTACCTATTGATACTTTTTTCTGAATGTCTATGTTTGGTTTGTCTAAGAAAGCAATATTGCACCTGTGAATAATCATTGCAGCTTGTAGATTGTGCAATTTTTATAGACTTGTGCATAGACAAAGTTTGCAGACCGGCTGAAATGTACTTATTTTACTTCAAGGGGGATTTTCAAGGGGCGATACCATAAAATTGTTGCAAATGCATGAAAGCAATGACAAAAAATAAAGCTGTGCAAGATGTTAATGTTTTCTAGGTTATGTTATTTAGATTAAAAAACTCCTGTAGAAATGTTCTGATTTCAGTAGGTGTTGATGAGCATGAGCAGACTCTTCTGTTTGATGTTTCATTGAATCAAGGGTTACTATCCAATATCACCCAAGTGCCATTCCTTATATCCCCATTCTTTGTTCTTAGCCAAACAGTCCTCTATGAAGTCTGTATCTTACCATAACCTGGTGGCAGATGATTAGTAGAAATATGTTAGCATTAATTGCTGTTTACTATCCTATTTCATTTTTGTCTATCTCATTTCAATCTCTTTCAATGTTCAGATTTTGGAGGGAGCTTAGATGTTGCATCAATTACCAAGTTTATTGATGATGGCAACAGTTTACTTGTTGCTGCAAGTTCTTCCATTGGTATGCTGTATTTATTACATATTTCTCTCACAATACTCAAACATGCCCTTAGGAAACCACTTACCTTCATTTTCCATTATAACCAGACATTTCTTTGGTCACATCAGGAATCATTTATCATAAAGTGACATCTGTCATTTGTGGCATTATTAACTGTGGCATCAAGTGTCAGTGCTCTTAGTCGCTGACCACATCAAAATTGTTATTTTGTCTTGATCCTTCCCTTCCCCTGGCAAAGTCTTTATAAAGCCATCTTTCAGTCCCTAACTCTGTTGGTTGCTTAGGAGCTACCAACTTAAAATAGAGAGAGAATAGGCTTTTATCCTTTGAATTTCTGAAGATAACTTAAAATTAGGAACTTTACAGAATGGAAAAGTGATGGAAATGCTGAGAATTTAAATGAATGTGTGATTTGTTTTAGGAGCACCATTACGAGAACTTGGAAGTGAATGTGGCATTGAATTTGATGAAGAAAAAACTGCTGTTATTGATCATCACAATTTTGATTCATCAGACGAAGGCGAGGTAATAATTTTCAATGAGAATAACTAGTATAGTTTTATTTTAGATGATCAAATAATGTGATAATATATTGATAGGAAAAAAGGACTTCTTTCAAATATCATCTAATTATGATTATGATTGTTCACACCAGATTGGCCTGTTAGTATGGTTAGGCTGTTCTGTGAAAAGCATGCACTTGTACTCGTATGCTTTGGTACACACCTTCAGAACTCCAAGGGGTGATTTGCATTGTGCACCTACTAGGCCATCTATCTCTTGTTATATATATCAAAGAATTAGTTTGAAATAAAGGAAGTTGATTGGGTATATGAGCATTGCTCTTAAATGGCATTTTTGAGCAGAATTCACCCCATAGCACCCCACACCCCATATCACTTAACTGCATGCTTGCCAATGCTTTATCTCTTGCCAGGAAAGCCTATATGGTGATTGCAAAGATTTTCATCTTATCTCCTTTTTAAAACTCTGTCAATATTGCACAGAAATGCAGAGCCAATCTTTAGGATGCTGAAAGTATCTTTTGATCTCATATTCATTGGAGTCTTTTCACTTAAGCATTGTTTAACCTGTCTATATAAGACCCTTTATGTGTACAGAAAGAGCTCATTTTCTCCTTTGGACTCTTGAACCAAGTGAGCCACCAGTGACTGCCTATTGACCAGCAGAAATAGCCAATCAGATGCTCCATGCTCCTTGTCACATCAATGTTGATTGTCATGTGGTTTTACTCTCTTGTTCATCTGTCAGTCACTATGCAGTGTTTTCAAATAAAGATTCGAATAAAGAAATTATTTCATAGTTCTTGTAGGATGTCTTACCTTACCAGATTGCCTTTTTATGACATAAATTGAAACTTTCAGTGCATTATAGTTAGATATGACAAAATATTTCCCATAATATGCTGGCTACAGTTTTTCACTTGTAGTAAGATGCTTGCTGTCCTAGTGATGTTTATTGTTTGTTCACAGCATACACTGATTTTAGCAAGTGCAAAGAATACAATCAAATCCAAAAAGATAATAAGTTCAGCATTAGAAAGTCCATTATTATTCAAAGGTGTTGGGTAAGTTATGTATCATTACTATTGTGAATAATGCTTAAATATATCCTTTATGATGTGTAGTCAGGTATTAAACCAGCACTTAAAAGGAAAGAGACAGTTTCATGCAGTTGTCTCAGTTCTCAGAGGTTTTTAACTCCCCCTTCTGTTAAGCACCAGAGAGTACAACCTCATCAACAGACAATCACTAATGCATTTGCTTCTACTACCTTTTGTGCATCAGACATTGGTATTTTTGCTAAGATTACAGGTAAATCAGGGGTAGTAGTGTCAACATATGTCTGTTGAGTTTGTAATGCCTCCATTGTGCCCCCTAGGTTTGTGCCTGACTTAGTTTATGTATCTGTTATTTGGATCATCATCATCACCATCATCACTCTCATCACTCTCATCATCACCACTCTCATCACCCTCATTATCATCATCATCAGCAGCATCATCACCATCATCTCTCCTTTAGTCTACCTGGTAAGAGAGTTCCTCCTTTAAGTAATTCCCTACATACAATTTTTCCCCATATATATTTTTATATATACTATATATATTAATTTTTCTGTAGCATTATTATTTTTTGTAATTTAGTTAGTTGTTTGTATTGTTTTAGATCTATAAATTATATATAGAGAATTTAATTTATATGAACTGAACTGTCATCAAGTGCTGTTGTCTTTATCACTATCATTTTAATCACCATCCCTATCACTAATCAATGGATTTTCGCTGCTTTTTGTAGTTTTCATCAACATCATGTTGATCACCATCATCACTCCTACACATTGTTTCCTATATCTAACAATCTCATGAATTCTCTCATCTTGTAGCATGGTTGCTGATCAAGATAATCCATTAACATTGGATATTCTCTCTGCCTCTTCAACTGCATATTCTTATTACACAGATGATAAAATCAGTGAGGTAACATACCACATTGATAGTTTAGGTTTCATCCATAAAGTATGTCATCCATAACATTAATAAATCATCACATTTTTGACCAACCCACCTAGCCTGTACTCGCGAGTATAATTTTGACTTAATACCTCTGTACGAATGTACAAAGGTTTCTTTGATATTTCTTGAAAAATGTTGACCATTTTTAGCAACAATTTTCACAAAATGAGGAAATGCATGTTAAGTTCTCACTTTTTAACATGATAGCATCGTACATACGCTTTGACTTGTACCAACCCACCCACCCTGTACACTTGAGTACACTTTTTGCCTTACCCAGCCACTGACCCTCTAAGTGTATATACTTTCTGGATGATCCCTTACAGTAAAGTTCTGTCAATGTTGATTGACAATTTAATCCCTTTTAGAGCTTTTTGTTCTCATAAATTGAAATGCTAAGAGCTTTCTCCCCATTTTCATGTTCCTTTATAATCCTGCCATTTCTCTAGATCACTCATAAATGTGTGCAGGAGATTTGCTTTATTGGTCTATGACAATTTTACTGAGTTAGTTTTATTGACATTTTTTATCAAATTACTTGAAGTACCCACATGCTGTTGGAAAGAGCACTCTTTTGATTGGTGGAATTCAAGCAAGAAACAATGCCAGAGCTGTCTTCTCAGGATCAGTGGACTTTTTTAGTGACAAGTAAGCTAAAAGATTCTCATATCTCAAGGTCCAGTAGATATATCATACATGCTATGGAGATAGCATATAAAACATGTTTACTAAATTAATCTGTACAATTTTCCTTTCAAACATTTAAGAAGGGACATCCTTCATCCTTTTATGTTCATTTAAAAGAGGGCTCCGATCTTCTTAGATATATACATGCAATGTACATACTTAATAATTAATGAAAACTATTACAAACCCTAGATCTTGTTAAGAGTAAGTTATAGCTAATAGAAAGCAGTCATAAAGAGTAAAGATTTGCTTTGTTAAAAAACCAAATGGTATATTGAATATTTGAAAAGTATTAGGAAACTTTTTTATAGGATTTGTGTCATTTGTAACAAATGGGTGCTAAAATTTGTCTCAAAGAATTGCACGAGTCTTTTTTGAGTTTGTATAGATATTGAAATGCGAACAGGAAGCACGTTAGTTTAGCTCGATGCTTGTAAGAGTTTTTGTGTTTCATATGACTATTGTAATATTTGATTCATTGCAATATTTTAATCACCTTGCGGACTACTTTGACTTACCTCTTTGGGAGGGAATGATTCAATTTCATTTATGATGATTGCCAAGTGGTATGAAATCATAATCATCACTTTGTCTTTAGGTTCTTCATGTCTGGAGTTCAAAATGGAGCTGTTTCTGATTCAAAATAGTAAGTGAACAGCATTTCTCTTTTAATCTCTCGTTGCTTGATATAACAGATGTCAAATTAAGTCCTATTAAATGACTCACTTCCTTCCTTGGACGTTGATGTCTTGAAAAAGTTGTTGTCTTCCTTTACAGCTATTCTGTGTCGGGAAATTCAGAGTTCGCTTTTGACCTCGCTATGTGGACATTTAAACAAAATGGAGTTCTGAGAGTGGTAGGAATAGAGCATCATCGTGTTGGTGAAGATGCACCTCCAGCTGCTTACACCATTGAAGATAAAGTTGTACGTATTTGTAAATGATATATGCTAACACTCAAATCGTACTTTGTGTGATGTACATCTAGTAATGTACCTTGAGTTTATTTATAATATATTATCTGATTCAATCGTTCATTTACTGACTAGTACTTTGTTTTTGCCAAATTCTTTGAGCGGCCGGTGTTTTAATTGGCTGATGCATCCATTGGCGATTGCGTCGATTGGCTGATTGTTTTAGTGGTGGACGCGTTGATTGGCTGATTCATCAATTGGCGAGTGCTTTGATTGCCTGATTCTTTGATTGCTTGATTTTGTAGTTTGCAATTGTTCTCATTTACTTATTTTTTAGATGTATT
This sequence comes from Mastigias papua, assembly GCA_964019165.1. NCBI lineage: Eukaryota > Metazoa > Cnidaria > Scyphozoa > Rhizostomeae > Mastigiidae > Mastigias > Mastigias papua. Next base: position 12,017,327 of record OZ025285.1, on the reverse strand, counting down.
AGTTTATTTTGTTTTCAATACAATGAAATCAATGTATTCACAATTTATAGCCATGTTTCTTATCAGGTTTTCAAGATAAAAGTAGAGGAGTTTTATGAAGGGAAATGGCAACCTTTTCAAGCCTCAGATGTTCAGATGGAATTTTTCAGAATTGATCCTTTCGTACGAATCAACCTCAACTCTAGCTCAGGTTTGGTTTAGTTCAAATTTTGCTCATTTATGACATGTATATTTTGACTACATCATTTTGTTCATTCTATCTAAACGGTTTCTACAATGCTATAGTGGCTTATTACAAATGGCCGACATTTGGGATGGGGGCAAGGAGGGGCATTCCCAGTATCATTCAAAGGCAATGACATTTTTAGAACGTAAGTGCGGAAAGTTTTCCTCGCATTTTGCCTTTTAGGCTCCCTTGCTATTGTCCCCCCCCCCCATACGAATTCTGGCTTCATCATGCATAGTAATTGGTTGAAATTTGTTTTGTCGATATTCTACCAGTTTGGTACATCAGTTTGTGCTTGTATTTCTCATTCATTCTGCCTTATATATCTATTTTGCCATGATTAGTTTCCCTATCTACTTAATAGAATATTCTCGTAAAGGGGAAGTTGTGTCCAAAACTAAAATTTGATGTGTTCTAGAGAATGTCGTAAAACCCCAAGATCTGACAGAATAAGTCATCCTATTGTTTTATCGTAGTATCTTTCGAGTACTTTTATTTGGTTATTGAACTATCTTCCGAGTTTGCTTTTCGTAAACTAACTTCCGAATTTGCTTCTCGTTAGTTTTAGACATTTGAGCTTCAGTTGTTCCTTTGCATTTGAGTTTCAGTTGTTCCTTTGCTCTGAGCTTTTCATTTATTTCAGACGGGACATTTAGTACAGAGTTGATCCTCCCTGATGTCTACGGTGTATTTCAATTCAAAGTTGACTATGATCGAATTGGTTACACTCATCTCAAGAGTGTTACGCAGGTTGGTATAGATAAGTTGTGTGATAAATTTGAAAGAAAAAGCATGTTTCTTACTTGTCTTTCTCGGACGTTTTAAGATTATTTGAAATTTTACATAATCGATTCTCCCCGCTCAGTCACCCATCATTCATACCGATGCACCTTGAACACCACAATGCTACACGAACGGCTGTCACCCTTGAATGTATACACCATATCTAGACTCACGAGATCATGCCATAGCCCATCAAAAACTGTCTTGTTTGCACAATTTTTTTCTCATTTATTTTGAATTCAACGCCACCTTGATACTACCTTTTCTAATTTCATTCAAAATAATCTTGAATGGGCGTGATCCGTCTCATTTTTTTAAGGATGAATCCTATCTTTTCTTGGAATATAGGAATACATCTTCCTCATCTCAAGGATTCTCCTTGCAATCCAAATAAATACCCAGAGGAAGTGATGATTAAAAATTCAACTTGTTGATTAATAATCATTGCAAATCATATCTAGTCAGTGCTATATATTAAAACCCTTTGACTTTCGTAGAGTTTCTTCCTTAGCAAATGTTGAAAGCTAGCTTCTATAACAGACTTCTTTTTGCCGAAATGTTGTCACAACCTAATGTTTAACTTTTACAGGTTGCGGTTCGTCCAAAGATGCACACGGAGTATGAAAGATTTATCCCATCCGCGTTTCCATACTATGCAAGCGCCTTCTCAATGATGATAGGCCTTTCTGTTTTCAGTTTCGTTTTTCTGCACTTCAAAGATGACACCAAAGCAAAGAGTGACTAGCAATTCTAAACGTAGGAAAGGGCACTATAATTATTTTTTAATTGGTTGTTTTTTGATGATCAAAAATCGGTTCTATATTATGATTTAGCACCTTTTTGTGTTTTTCCTTTGTTCTACTTTCGAGCCATTTGCATAACTTCAAATCAACGAGAGAAGCAAGATATTTGATTACATTTATGTCGCTAAATAGCTCGTTCAAAGTGGTCACATTGAAAGCTGAAAATTTGGTAATGAGCCGGGTTGTACTTGTGGTCAGTAATTAGGCGGAAAAGACCTGATGAACGTGAATGGGATAAAAGATTGCCAAGTGAGTGGTGACTTTTGTAGCCAATTTTTAACATCGGTGTCAGGAGTCAATTGGTAGTTGCTGCCTTACTGAGAGCAAAAACTTGCCCGCAGATTTATATCAAATGTAGGAAATTATTAAAAAAAGAGATGGTTAACAAAGATTAATCACAAAGTTAAATATATACTACCTTCCAAAAGAGTTTTATTATATAATGTTTATTATCTAATGTATGCTTTTTTTAAATATGCTTATAGCCAAATGGTAGGTCTGTTCTACGATTGTATAGTAACTAACAACCTCGGACCCGTTGAGTTGAGCTAGATGTATAGTGTATTTGTGGTGCTGACTATCTCGTTTGAGTCTCCATTAAAGAAAATTGAATAAGACCTTGCAATTGATGTGGAAATGTTTAGCTAGAATCTTTAGTTGATGTTTCTACCAAGCTTCATCATTCGTTTGGCAGCGTGGAATGCATTGTCATGTATTGGATGAAAATACCTCCCAGCTATTCTCAAATAATCGGCCACTGTCGCGTTCCGAACCTTTTGCTTCTGTATCAGCTGCCATCTTTTGCTCATGTGATTTGCGTCTGTAACGACTGAATGACTCATTCTACTGAAGCCAAATCCTTTGTGTACAAGCCATCTCTTTCCAGATGGTGTCGTCACCACGACCCCGTAATGATCAAACCCTGAAAAATATTGCGCAAAGTTAGAAGTTTATGGAAGTATGGAAGACAAAACGACCACAGTTATTAAAAAGCATTCGGACGATCCGCGTTGGTGATCCTGTTTTTCAAATCTGTTGAATTTACTTCAAAAGTTTCAACGATATATCCTGCTGCTTTCGACATGACCTAACTGAAGATAAGATTGGTGTCCTTAGGAGAAGAGAAATGATTGGAGCTAAAACTTATTAGTGATGCAGTCTGTGCTTTGGACACTGACAGCAGTGAGGCCAACAATACGTTCAATTGCGAAATACTTAAGGTAGAATAATAGCGTTGTTTTCATTGTGGCTGCCACAGTTTGACGATTGTCCACAAAACTAGAACTCTACGAATAAGATAAATTAGTCATTGATGGGAAAGGATGCGAATGACGTAGATACCGTTAAGAAATGTCGAAGCCCAGGATATATTGTGCAAGGAGTCATCAAGAATCCATGAAGACGTCATTGCAGTTCGCATACACACTCATTACGTGTGCCCAGACTACATTCGAATGTTCGCACGTGGCAGAACGGCCCCATATTGGACTGGTAGTAATGAGTACGGAAAAGAAATCCGAATTAAGTGGAAATGAGTCTAAATAATTAACCAGATAGCTCACCTTTTCCATTGCGTTTTCTTCGGGCGTATAACTCCGAATACACAACTTTGGAGTTCAAGATATCTCTCAATCCCCTTCGCAGTCTCCTCTCAACAGGTTGTGACGCCACACAGACAATAAGTACCAAGAGAATCGTCAGTAGCAGAACTCTCATATTAGCAATTTTTCCCGACGTGCTGCCTTTCGTAGATTCAAAAATTGTGGCAAGTTTTACTAGCTAGCTCCTTTATATACATAGCGGTGAGTCAGCCTGTACCGGAAGAAGAAACCGCAAGAAGAACGAGAAACCGCGCGTTATAAAAGGAACATAATTTTCCTTATCCGCTACGTAGCAGCGTTTTGTCTTTGAACTCAGGGACGTAGGAAGCATCTAAAAAGTGGGGGGAAAGTCCTAAAAGGGGCACATTATCACACCCATTTTGGGCTTCAAAGGGACACTTTTGCATAGTTTGCTAAAAAGTGGGGGTCATGGTCCCTCTGGCCCCCCGGTTCCTACGTCCCTGTTTGAACTTGATCTGTGTTAAGAATCTGTCTAAATGCTACTGCTTGTGCTACTATAAGCAACCCTTCTGTCCAATGGAATTTATTTGAAGGTAAGCAAGAGAACTGCAATTTTCAAGTGAAAGATCTTGTCCATCTGCCAAATAGGAATCTGTGATATGGCCATGAACCTTTCTGTCATTTGGGAGAAGTGTGCCCCCGGTGCTCTGGAACAGGTCTCCAGCTAGTTCCTACTTTTCGAGCAACAATGCACATTATTCTGGCCCTTACTTTACGTTTCTCTTCTCTGTTTTCTAAAAGTTCCGTCTTCCTATCTGAATGCATAAAGGGTCATTGAACTGAAATGAGTTGATAGACACTAATGTCGGAAGCTTTGAATGTATTTACTGAAGCAAGCATGCAATGAGGACTGTACCATGAAACTAGGACTGTATCATTAAAAATGACCAAAATATTGCTTGCTTCTTCAAAGGAACAAATTACTTCAATTTGCTTTTCAAGTTGCTTTTCAAGGGGTCGCACAGCAGTCTCACTTAACCATATTTATATTGCCCATTTTCATTTCCATCTTTATTTAATAAGTGTTATTTTGTTACTAAGATATAAACAAACTTGCACGTAATACCCAATTAAAGGTCAATGTACAGTACATATAAGATAATGAAGGAGCAATACAGTTCATATTTTTAGCACTGAATGGACACCACTCAAATATAATATTAACTCACTTTGGCTCTTTCCAAAAGATGAATACGTGTATTAAAAACAGCAAGTAATCTAATGTGATCGATAACATGACAATTGCCAATTTTAACCACCAACGTTGTTCTAACGTGCAGTTCTAGACAGAATGTGCGGTTCTAACAACTCTATATGCAGTTCTATAGAGAGGCGTGTGCAGACTACATTCTATACTATCAAGAGTAATAATTTAGTAAGTTTTGCACCTTTTTTAAGCATTTAAGTTGACTTCAAATTGAACATCTTTCACAAACAAAATGCTGACAGTTGTATATAGATCAGAATTTTTGCAATTCACTGCTTAAATAATTTAATCTTGAATATAAGAAAGATCATCCCAGTAGGTTTACTGTATCTTGCATTCAATATTGATCGATTTCGTCGCTCTTGCATTGGACACATCCTGACAAATGTTTGAGATGACATGCTTTTACATTTATACACAATCTAATTTTAGGTCCAACGTCACGTAATTGTTACAGCCTCGTTTTCAAACATATAAATATAAAGTGCGGGTTACCACGCATGCGGACTAGTTTTAGCAGACAACAACGCCCTGGCGCTGTCCTTATAGTACCGTGAAGAAGGAAGGGTCGTTGTCAAACTACGAGAGATAACATCCTGGCAGAAGTTAGCCTGATACTGTGGTGAGTCAATATGAGTATTATTTTAGCTATTTAATGTTGTACGGAAGCTGACATATACTCATTTATTTATAGACCTTTTTTTGCGCACATTTGCTGGCTGTTAGCGGAAGATAGCGTAGGCCAGGCGGCGCAAAATTCATACTAACAATTGACTTGTGTCGTTGGGTACTTCAAGTCCGCCCCTGAAGATACATAGTTGAAACCAGTAGTAGTGCAGTTTATGTGCTCTGCAACTGTGAGGGTACGAGATATGGTTTTAATTGTAATTTTTATCAAATGCATATTGCGTTTTGTTGGACAGTAAATGAATCATTGTGCTCAAAATATTGTCAATCTCTCAATCCAGCCATCACGCTGTTTCCTTGTCAGAGAAGCGTAGACTGGTTGCCTTTATCGAGGAAAGAGAGAACTGTTGCATTTCCTCTGCAAGTAAGCAAAGAGCGTTCTAAGTTGCCGTTTAGAAGGATAGGCAGGAAAGAGAGGAAGAGATTTTGATATACCCTTCATCCAGATTTCAATTTATGGTTGTGATTTAGCTCACAGGCTAGAGTTATAGAGCAGATTCTCGATGTTTAGGCTTGAGTTATGTCTAGAGCTGCCTGTATGCTTTGTAAATATGTCAAATGTACTAGATATTTGGACCAAACATTTTTATTCTCTAGGAAAGCATTTTAGCCTAGACATGGTGCTCTTGTCTACAGTCATTCATGTAGAATTATATGTATCATAATTTCTCTTTTAAGCCCCCTCTCCAATAAGCCCCCTTTGCAGAAGGAAAAATTTATTAAGCCCCCCAAAATTGTGAATAATGTCAAGCATAACTTATGTGAAGCAAAAAACTTTGTGATATTGATGATGTTCATTAGTAGGCAACAAACCACATCAAAATCAAGCTCATATGTCTGTGTGCTGCAATCAGAAATGACAGTGACTGATGAAGATGACAATGCTATTGATGAAGGCTCCTGAAATTTGTGTATTATTTCACCACTTCTGTTCAGAAAATCTGTTCATATTTCAAACATTTATCAAGCCCCCTCTCAGTTATGCCCCCCTCTAAAGTGCTTGGAAAAATGAGCCCCCCTGGGGGGCTTAGCAGAGAAGTTACAGTATATATATCATGAACCTTTGTTGTGTAGAACAAATAGACTGGAACACCTAACAACCATATAGACGTTTTTGTATAAGAAAGAGGTTCATAAGAATGTAGTACTCGGCTGCTCAAAAAGTTAAGAAAGTTGACTATTGGATTTGTGAAACATAAGAAAGTTGATAAGTTGATACACATGTGTAATTCCAACTTTCACCAAGCATATGATCTCTTTTGCTTAATTTGCAAAGATGTCAAAATAAAATCTACATATTTCAGTGTTATGTTTGTGTAGCACTGCCATGGCATGTATGCAAACATGAATATTTTTGCTAAGGAAGTGCTAAGGAAGTTTCAATGCTGAAATCATGAAAAAATTAAGAAAGTTTCATTACTGCGAGAAAAAACTTTGTTTTAAAAAAGCATATATTCTTGGCATGGCAGTGGTATATGTAATAAAAACATGATGTGATAATACACATTTTCACATGAGAAGTTTTGCAAATTGACATTTCTTATAAATTTATGATACCATAAATCCTCAAATGAGCCCCTGGGGCTTATTTATTTTTGATGCTTTTTGGGTGGGGCTTATTTCAGGGGGGCTTATAACAATATTTGATGCATTTCGCATAAAAAGCTCATTGTCAAAGGTCCTAGTCTCCTAATGCTAAAAAGCAGTATAAATTTAGGCACTAGTCTTTACCAAAGTCTTCACCAGCGTCTGGGGTGGGGACTCATTCAAGGGGGGCTTATTAACAATTTGAAATTCTAGCATTGGAGCTTATTCAAAGGGGGGTGCTTATTCAAGGGGGCCAGTTTAAAGATTTATTGTAATAATAGACACATTACATTGAAATCATTTATATCTTCTGAGGCAGATGCGACTACATGAAAAATACCACTATTTTGTTGTCCTCAGTGACAGCATAAAATATGTAGAAAATGAGTACCTGACATGTTCCTTTCACTTGCAAGACGTTTGATGGAGGAATGGAAATTTTCCAATGTTTGATTAGTAGAGCTATAGTTACTATTTTGTAGTGGGTAAACTGTCATTCAGTTCTTCAATAGTTATTGAGTTTGAGCAAGATATTATTTTCACATTTTGTTAGTATTCATGTCTCTGTCCATGTATAGGAGATATATAAGCCCATGTTGACTGAAAATTGTATGAGTTCTGAGCAAATGTGTATAAATATATATATATATATATATATATATATATATATATATATATATATATATATATATATATATATATATATATATATATATATATATATATATGTAGCGTGTATAATAACACGAGATGGTCCACTCTGGCATTACCCGGAGGCGATCTTAGGCCTAGGCCTGAAGCCTAGGCCTAATGTAGGCTTCAAACTCAGAAACGACTCTTCTTCTTCTTTTCACGTGGTATTCAACCCGTAGACTAAAACTAAATCATTACGCACAGAGTACATAATAATAACACAGTACATGACAAATGACAGATACATTGACAGGTACAGCACATTGCCCGGAAAGGGTGTTTACTACTCACAACAGAACTCCACATGAACGTAAGATTGGGACACGCAACATGACGGCTAAAGGAACATGATACAATATAAAATATACTAGTACATAGAACACCATTACGTTACATATATATATATATATATATATATATATATATATATATATATATATATATATATATATATATATATATATATATATATATATATATATAATTTCAAAATAAGTTCATTTTGTAATTTTGAGTCTTAAGTATTTAGATCATATTTTGCTTGAAGATGAACTCAAACTGTGCAATAGTATGCCGTCAGTCTCTATTGGATTTTTTGATATACATATTAAGTTTTTGTTATAGACACTCTTTTTGTGACCAATTGTTACTTGAAGGTATAGATGTGTTGGGTGAGAGAGTCTTGAAGGAGGTGCAGATATGCTACCTAATCACTTGTATATCTCTTAGCAAGTAAATTACATTTTTTGCTGTTTTTTGCAGATACGTGAAAAATTAAAATGCAGACAATTAAGTGTGTGGTTGTTGGTGATGGTGCTGTGGGTAAAACTTGTCTTCTTATTTCATACACAACAAACAAGTTCCCTAGTGAATATGTTCCAACAGTAAGTATTGCTATGATTTGTTTCTCTGTGTTAATTTATTGCCAACTTTCACATATTGAGATACGTTATCCTCATTGTGTAGAGGAATTTAGTTTGATCCAAACTGTTAGAGGTATTCAGACTTTTGTTAGAGATATTAAAATTGGTAGGAATCTAGATATTTGGAGAATCCTTGTTGGAAAGATCTCATGATTTAAACTTAGAGCAGATTTATACAGCTGGAATATAGTTCACAAGTAGCTTCATTGTAAGATCTGTTCCTGGTTTATGATCCAAATCATTATATGTTGATGAAAGACAAACTGCTTAGGCTTTCTCTTTTGCAAGGCCTTTTCAGTGCTTGTACTTTATGATTTAATCTTCTACTGTGCTTTCACATTCTGGTGTAGTTTTGTCATGTAGAAGGTTTTATATATATATATTGTTTTGTGGATAGAACTAAAGTATTGCATATTAACAGAAGAAACATATTTCTGGTTTCCTTTTTATGGTTAGATATATTAATTTTGTTTTGTAATATTACAGTGGTTTAGTGGTAGATATCTTGCTATTCATGGAGACATTTAGGTTTGGTTCTTATCTGATCATTTGCCTTAAGCATGATGGGTGGTATTGCTTCTATTGCTAAGCATTCAGCTTTAACAGGAGAAAGTATTTCAGTTGAGCATATGCAAATACCAGTGGGCTAGCCACCTGCTGTAAGTGTCACTTTGCACACAAAGCTATGTGGCCCACAGCTATGGAGATGAAGATTTTATAATAATAATAATAATGACAATATTTATACAGGGTAACCTCTTCAACACATGAAGTGCTGTTATCAACGAGGGCCCTGTATATTTTCTCTCTGTCTTTGGCACCATTGGAAAGGAACTTATGAACTTTCAGTCAGTCCTTGAAATTTTGTATTATGTTGATAAATTGTAACATTTGCTGTCCTTAGTTCATCAACAGGGTTTGTCAAAAGAAGACTTAATATGATTTTGTTGTTTACTCCATTTTTACATTTGCTGTCACATATTTTTTGTCAGAATTACATAACTTATTTGGAATTGATGATGATGTTCTTTCATTGCCTGATTGTTGTTTCCAGGTGTTTGATAATTATGCTGTAACTGTAATGATTGGTGGAGAGCCATACACTCTTGGATTGTTTGATACTGCAGGTGTGTGGTGCATTTCACACATTCATCATGTGCCACATTTTACTGTGGCACATTTTTTGTGTTACCTCAGTCATATTGCTATTCATAGTCACTTTTGCTTTACCCACATCCTACCCTTCTAAATGCTCCTCTTACTCCCCTTTCTCTGTTTCTTCTGAAGCCCAGGAGTGGGGACCAAAATTTTTACATACATCTGAAAGGGGAGACAAAAATTCCATCAAATATATGAGAATATCTTCCATCTGCTCCCCCCTTCCCTTAGAATCATTCACAAGCTCTGACAGGCCACATAAAAGTACTTGGTGGGCCACATTTGGCACGTTAGCCTTGAGTTCGTGAATGTAAGTAAACAAAAGATGTATGTATGTATTTTTGGTTTTGCAGGACAAGAAGATTATGACAGATTAAGACCACTATCATATCCACAAACTGATGTTTTTCTTGTCTGTTTTTCTGTTGTCTCTCCTTCTTCATTTGAAAATGTCAGAGAGAAGGTTAGTGAAAAGAATTTCACATTTCCATTGATTTAGGTTTTAGTAATCATTGCATTCTGTCGTGTGTAAATTGATAAAATAACTGAGACATTACTGGCTGTTTTAACAGCTGAGACATTACTGGCTGTTTTAAAATCTGCATGGTGATCTACCACTCTGGCATATGTTCAAACTTCTTAATCTGTCACGGGTAAATACAGAACAGAACGTGTAAGAAAATCAATTTGAGACAATGTTTGCTGAAACTGTATAATTGCAGTAGCTCTGGACATTTGGGCCCTTATCTACTCCATAGAGAAAATATTCCCACCTACTTTGCTTATAAAGACCCCCATTGGTCGCATTTTAGAAAAGGCTTGACTCCTTGTTAACTAAGGCATTTATTTGACACTAACAAGTAGCTTTTACATGGATGACAGATAGCTTTTGTCTTGTATGGCAACAGCCTGTGCATTTTATATCTGTTTTGTTTGATGTCAGTGTAGAATGTTGGTTGCTGGTTTGTTAGGCTATGAAATTCCCAGAAAGTAATCGACGAATCTTGTCCACTGATTATCTGCGGTTTTATTTTGCAGTGGGTTCCCGAAATCACTCACCATTGTCCAAAGACGCCCTTTCTTCTAGTTGGCACACAAGTTGATTTACGTGATGATGCAAGCACTATTGAAAAACTTGCCAAGGCGCGACAAAAGCCAATCACAATTGAGAATGGTGAGAAGTTGGCACGCGAGTTGCGAGCAGTGAAATATGTAGAATGTTCTGCCTTAACGCAAAAGGGATTAAAGAATGTTTTTGATGAAGCTATCTTAGCAGCACTGGAACCACCAGAAGCACCGAAGAAGAGAAAGTGCTCGATTTTGTAAGCAAAAAATTCATAAACTGATTTATATGAAAAATTATAAGAGATTTTGAAGGCATCATATTTAGAAAGGCTTTAGTATTGTCATCGGGCTTTTAGAATTGATGCCTATAAAGACGGGCAGTCGTATCCAGTGGTTTTTTTGTAAAAAATATTAATAAACTTAATTTGAAGAGAGAGGGAGACATAAGAGAGAGAGAGAGAGAGCCATGTGTTGTTACCATCTGTAATTTGTTCAATTTTGCACGTAATGTGTTATATCTTAAAATGTGATTACTGATCAAAATAGTGGAATCATTTCTCATAATGGCTTTGTTTCTAGAACATTCTTCATTCGTTTGTGATGAGATTTATATCGCAAATTTTCGTTGCTTTTTCCTGTCGCTTTTTGAACAAACCTGCTTGTTAACCTTGCAAGGGGGACGGTGGTTTGAAATTCGCGTCTTTCATCGGTTTGGTACAGTAATGTGACCCACGTTGAAAAAATATCTCACATCTTGTAAGCCTTGTCCAAGAACCCATACACCTTTGAGTTAACGACATAATTCACTATATACTACCAGCTGTTTATAACATGTATGCTTGGTGAAAGCCAATCGCTACCCTTACGGCAGAAATGGCAGTCCCTAAAATGACCCTGCCAAATTTTCACTCAGGTAATGTGCCTGAACGATTCATTCATATTAGTAAAGGCCATTGAACTATATATAAAAGGCTAGGATAGGACAGATACTTTGCATAACTTTGATTGTTTTCTTTATAATGAATTGAAGAATAACGTGGGAGAATTCAAACAGAAAACAGCACCGTCACAAAAAAGGATACCTTTGTTACTTGAGGCCAGTGATGTGCCCGTGGACGGCGTGGGGGGAGGGGGGCGTCACGGCCCCTGATTGTCTCTGAACTGGTTTAAAAGGTTGTTCATGCAGCAGAAAATCTAGCGTGAATTGGGGAGTTTGACCAAATTTCGACATGCAAGCCATTTATTCTGTTGGTCATAGTTGGTCATATAACTATGTAATCAACTCTGTGTGGCAATTTAAGTGTTGCCGGAAACTATCATAATTGGCTCACTTGGTTCTGCAAAATAAAGCTGGTCAAAAATAAACTAGTTGGTCACTTTTTCCCGGATGCCTCCCCTTTCCCAAAGCGAAATTGTCCAGGCACTCCTCATATTTGTATGTTGGTATCTATGGATATCTGAAGTTCTGTTTATAGAGTAGTTATGAGACTGGCATCAGGACGTACCTGCATGCAGTTTGATCATTAAAAATGTTGAAGCTACCACTAAATGTTATGCGATTTTACGTCACAGTATGACAATAGGAAAGCCGATCAAAGTTTCAGGATGAAACATTATTGAGGAATCAGTCACAAAACCGGCAGAGAAAACGTGAAGGGGGCTGGGCTAGGCAAGCCTACCGAAATCCCAAATGTTCAATTACCCATATCTATGCTTTTATGAAGCACCAGAGAGTACAACCTTACCAGAAGATAACAACTAATGCATTCAGCTCTTACTGGTTGTCTTATCTCAAGTTTTCTATATTTTCTTGCAAGTTAGGTATTTTCATCTGCGAATTGTTGGACGAGCAGGGAGGGGGAAGGTTTTCTCGTTGCGTAAACAATTCCCCCGTTTTCTCCCGTAGCTTCACGCCCTAGAGAACATGGCAAATAATCCATTTGCCCTTGACAAGTGAAGTATTTTAAGTGTTGGACCAAGTTCCACATCCCTTTTGGACGTTGTTTATTTTGAGAAGATTTCTTGTCATTTCACTGTTCTAAAAATAGTTCCTAGGTGCTCCTTCGTAGCTTGCTTGCTCCAACCAATGAGCCCTTGAATCGTGACCAGCGATCTGTGCTGCGCTTCGTTATCTCAGGCTGACACATCTGTGAAGGCTTCGATTGACAGTAAGCGTTTTGCACTGCTTGTGGATTTTTCTCTTGTTTTGTTGATTCGACTGTAAGCAAGTTCAGTTGATCTAGGAGACATGGATTTAACGGTAGGTAAAGAGTGGATCATTTATCAGGTTACCTTTTACGTTCTAACAAATAATTTCTCAGGCCTTTTATGCGAATTCTATTGGGCAAGAAGCAGCATGTTATTTTCTCCCAGAATTTTAGGCAGTATCTACGTTTCAGAAATTTGGTAGTAAGTATCTGCATTTTACCGCTCTCTATATATCTGTACTAGTATATCTGACTGTTTACCAAAGTTCACAGCAATTCATCCATGCTTTATGATGGATTTTGACTCTAATAGTGGCATTTCCGGAGTGAGAAAGAAGTGATATTAAGTTTCAAAGGGTAATTGTTCTATTTACTAGGAATCTTCATATTGTTTGATCGACTTGCATATATAAATTTATAGAAAAGTGCATAGCGGATCTGATCTTGACGGATTTTGACGACAAGTAGATTATATTCAGTTGACTTGGTAAACGTAGTTTCAAGTATACATCTCGAGACTTGCTCGAGTCATAGTCAGTCGAGTTTTTATTTTCTCACCCGGTCGTGACCATCTCTGTAGTTAGTTATCGAAAGTTCTCACATCTCTGATTTGGCACTCAATAGTTTGACGTATACTAACCCATGTATCACTCCCATGGGCGAACTAGATCTTGTTGTAGGGCTAGGCCAACCAGTACTGCTCCACAAGCGCTGGGATGGACAATTATTTTTTATGGTGCAACACTGGAAGCAGAAAATTTGCAAATAGCCCGGCCAAAACAACTTAAAAACTAAATGTAGTTTTAGTGCTTGCATGCAGTGAATAAACGATATTTTAATTTTGTATTTTGCAAGTTAGCTTTCACGCACAGGCAGGTCAGAGTCAATCAAGCCCTGTTGTCTGTTTGATGCCCAAGTCTGCCCTAGTAAAATACTGCTAAGTTAGATTGTAGCAAATGCAGTTAGACAAAAGAAGCAGAAATGAACAATTTATGATACATTTCTAAGCCCCATTCTTTATATCTGTTTTTTTTTAAGATCAAGCATTAAGCATGGCAACTTATTCCAGTATTCAAGTGTTGCCAGTAACAGATATACTACCTAAGAACCAAATCACTTCCTTGGGTGAAAATGACAGAAGCAGCAAGGAAAGTGTGGAAAGCTCTGGGGAAAACATTATGGATGAAGATAAGAATGCCATGTCGAAATGTTCACCAAAAACACCATTACCTTGTGGAAGTAGGAGATCAGATAGTACTTGCATTTCAGTAGCAGATGAGGAGTCTGCGCAGGTAGGTTGGATATTAAACATTGATTGTCTCAGATCTGTATTAAGTGATGACAGATACTAACCTTCTTATTCATGGAGTTCATTGTGATCAAATGGGCATTGGGATAGTAGAGATTATGGAAATTTAGCATTTCTCTCTTTTTTGAGCAATTGTTTTGTCAATACATGGTTTGACTAGCTGGGCAGTGTTCAATTCCTTGCAAGTTTTTGGGTCATTTAAATCTCTACTTAAAACACGTTTAACCAGATCAACAAAAATTTGCAGATGAAGCAATGTTTGAGATTTCATGATGTACTTTAGTTAACCAAACATGATGTATTTTTTAATGCTCATTTATCCTTGAACTGGTCTATGCATGACTTTGATAGTAAAATATACAGTTAAGTTGCCATAACATTGATTCCATTAGTAAGTGCCTTGGCTTGCATTTGACTTTTGTATATACCTCAGTGTTTCCAGTGTCTTTAATTTATGTACTCATAGCAAAGCCACTGTTGGAAATATTCTTGAAAAATAATTCTTGGGATATTATTCCTTTCTTGAAAATATATTGAGTTGAACATATAATATTGTAGCTCTATTTAGCAACCTTTTTTAACCCACTGCTTAAATCAACCCCCTCCAATCAGCCCCTTTTCTAATTAGCCTCCTTTCCAATTAGCCCACTCTTCACCTAGTCAGTGGTCCCTGCTCCAACTAGCCTCTATTGATAGCCTGTTATTATTCAAAGCAAGTGAATAATACTAAGTCTCACCAGTAATTTTTGAAATAGTTATGCAGGTAAATCCTGTTCAGTACTAGAGACATTGTTATCAATAATAAGGAAATGGTAGGGACACACACACACACACACACACACACACACACACACACACACACACACACACACACACACACACACACACACACACACACACACACACACACACACACACACACACACACACACACACACACACACACACATTCATGCATTCATGCATTCACGCATTCACGCATTCACACATTCACACATGCACACATTCACATGTTCATACACATACCCAGACAGAGACAAACACACACACCCAGACAAACACAGTCACACACAGACAAACGCAGACACACACCCAGACACACATAGACACGTACATGCTATTGCCACTTCATTCAGACCCAAAATAACAAAGTGATAATGTTAGAGTGCTTTATCCCAAGGCACCAATCATCTGTGTCGATGAAGAAAAGGATCCCAGGTCAATCTCAAGACAGAAAATGTGTGATTTGATGCGAAGCATGCAACAGACACATATTGCAGAATTATTCCCTATCATGGAGTCAAGGGAAACAACTGAAGGGTCAGAAGACCAAGTCATTTGCAGGATTTGTCATGCAGGAGGAGACGAAGTTCTAATTGCACCTTGCAAATGTATAGGATCAGCACAGTTTGTGCATGCAACTTGCCTCCTGACATGGTTTAAGAAGTCAGTAAAAAACCAGTGTGAACTTTGTCAGCATCAGGTTCCAATTAAGAAGCAAAGGAAACCAGTTGCAGAGGTATCTTTTAGTAATTATAAATCTTTTTAGGTTTCTGTGTTAGTCCTTATGTTCTTTTCAATTTCTCAAAGTAAGCCATTTTTCATGGGGGGGGGGGTGGAATTATATTGAAAATGAAACTTTGTACCCATTAATATTACAAGAGTCAGGTGGTTTTGAGCTGCAGGATCTTTGTTGTTTTCAATAGGCAGATTCTGCATTTAATTTTTGACATAATGGGTCAGAGGAATATATTAAAGATAAAAGAAAAACTTCCATAGATCTTTGGCCTACCAGTGGTTAATCACTTTAGTTGTTAGTTGTATCATCATTGTCATAGCTTAAAACCAATCTGTTGCCTGATTAGACTGGGAGAAAGGATATCTTCTCTCTGAATTCTTTTCTACTGTATATAACCATGTTTGGTTCTGAACTGCAATTATTATTGTTATTTTAGTGGAAAAAGCCTGAAGAGAAACCAATACCACTAATTTGGTTCATGGTATTTTTTGTTGGTTTATGTTTGAACATTCTATCAATTCATGTGAATGCTTCAGAAAGTTGTAAATCAACAGCTTGTCTGATATTCTATGTTGTCAATGGATTTGGAATTGTATTGGATGCAGCATTTCTTTGGTTTTGGTGGACAAAGTGTTTATTGTATTGGAGAAAATGGTGGGCCATCAATCAAGACTGGTTTATTACTGATGAATCTAGGCCCCACATTCCTATGGTAATATATGCAAAAAAGAACAGAAGCCAGGAAGCATTACATACGGTTGTGGAAACACATGATGGTGGAGACAAACTAATTGAAACAGTAATAGTTTAATTAGGTTGAACACAGCTTGGCTTCCCTATGTCTGTAATGGCTTCAGATATCGCATTTGGGCAGCAATGCAATATGTTAGCCATTGAGTGTTTCCTTATGCTGTGTGATGATGTTTTGAGTGCTTTGTGTTTATTTCCCATTGAGCAATTATTATTTCTGACACAGCCCACATTAAGCATGCTGCTGTGCATTCAAAATGCCCACTCTAGGAATTGTTGCCAATGGATATAGACAGCATTTCTCATTCTCAGGGTGTATGGATGTTGTAGTAATGGTGAATAATGCATTTCTATGTGTTTTCAGATACATATCATTTTGAGAGCTTATGTGGGTGGGAACTACTTTATGAACAAAATATGAGTTTGAAGTCCACAAAGTTTACTTCTAGGCCCAATGTTATGATAGTTTATCAAGCAGTTCATTCATTACCTGGACCCCTTATGTTTATTACGTGATTGTTTATATCTGAATGAGACAAGAATTCATGAAGACACAGTGGTTACGAAGGCAAGAAAAGACTTTGAATGGGCCTGATTTACATGTTAAAACTATATGGGGCAGTAAAAGTTTTATAGAGACATAAAGTAATACCCCTTTAATCTACAACCATGGCCTCAATCCTTTTTGCGTATCGTCTGACTATTGCTGTGCAGAATACCTGATGTCTTATTTATTTATTTACATTTTGTATCCTTATAAGTTAGATTGTGATGGTAGAATCTATGTACAAGAAAGACAACTCTCTACTTCTTATAGGGTCTTTATAGTGTAAATTTACTGTAAATAGACAGCTATCGTGTTGAATTTTTCGTTTATTTTTCATATTTTCAAACGTTTTCTGTTCTATGGAGACTGTAGAGAGTTTCCTGTTGTGTTTTTTCTGTTTGCACAGCAACTAGTTATGTCCTCCCGTGACTTTATGTAAAGTAATTTTGTTATGTTGTGTCACTGGAATGGTTAATGCATTTAGTTTGATAAGGGCAGCTAGTCCATAGGAGTTTTCTTTTAAATAAAGTAGATTCGTTATAGACATTGGGGCTTCCATATTCTGTGAAAAGGACACCAACCACGTATTGAGATTCTTAAACGCCAAGGTTAAGTTGATATATAATGCCCTACTGATTTTATGGCAGTGGCGTGCATCAAACCAGCAATTGCATGGTTTGGCCACACGCGTGCAAGTGTACAAGGGTTTGCTATATAGTCGTTAGGATAGTTGAGAACGATGTTAGAGCAATAATGAGCGTTGACAGTAGCCCTTTGTCTTCAGATAGCCAACGATATACTTTCAAAGTTAGGCACAGGAGGCACAGGAATATTTATTACATTTAATATCACATTTGCTGGCGCCCAGTTGAAGCAGCCCACGATGGAAGTCTCGGTGTCTGGCTAATAGGCTTACGAACGTAGGCAACCGATCCTCAGTCCCCCCTCCCCCTGTATTTGGTAGCTGTAAAATAGTCAGAAATAATCTTCAGTTGTCGTTTTCGCCCGAGAAAATGGAGCTGAATGTCTCCCCAGCCCCTTCCCCCCTTTCAAATTTTCCCCGATCGTATACATTAGGTGCGTTTCCGAATAGAAATTTAAGAAAGTTTTAGACAACAAGTTACATCTTAGAACTCGTGGTTACCTGTAAAAATTGTACATTTTTGTGAAACATGCCTTATTTCTTAGATTAGCTCTAAAGATAATAGTCTCATTTTTATATTTTAGACTTACTAGCCAGTTTTAGCTGTAATGGCTCGTTTACAGCATCCCTGCATAAATTTGAGGGTTCCTTCATCCTTAAATATATATATAGTATACTACTCGTTGTAGAGGGGGAGCTGTTTGTTTGATTAATTATTATAGTTTAAGTGTTTTTAAACTCATTTGCTTTTAAAAAGCTATAATTTTCATGTTTATTGAATCATAGATTGATTTGTATTTGATGTTTAGAGCATTAGTACTATTAATGTCATGAAAGTGACTTCAACTTCAGCTTTAGATTTTCCTTGTGTTTATTTTCGTTTGTCTCTTCTTTTAAGGATTTGTTATTTCTCAGCTTTATATCTCTTCCACTTAAATGGGAATCCGAAGAACCCTAAGCTTATAACTCCATTAGTCGAGAGTTTGCAATCAAAACATGATTGATAACGACTGTTCTTTGAGTTTTTGCAATTTTTCATCTAAATATCAAACGGTTTTCATAACTTTTGACTTAATTCAACATTTCCACATATTTTAAATACATGCCTGTTGAGTTCGAACGCAGCTCTTATTAAGAGTCTTTGTAGTAAGTATACTTACGTGGGGGGCGATAATTTTATCAGGTTTGCAAGAGAACTTGGTAGAATCAGCTGATCGATTACAGCATCAATTCGATCACTTGGACTGAGTTTTCTTTTTCGATCGGGTCCGATGCCAGGTAAATTGCTACCAATATATTTACGAATAGTGTTCTTGCATATTGTCTCAAGTGATCGTACTTTCTGTTTTTCTGCGCAGGATCTACATCCACTTTCTTGGAGGAATTGAAATTCAACTCGCAACAAGCACTCTGAACATACCAGATTGGAACAGCGTTTGCACTACAAGATAAAAAGAGGTATGTAAATTAGGAGAACATCTCGAAACCTTATCTGCTATGGCTTCATTCCTTTGTTTATAAGTCCTAGCATATTCTCATTCCAGATTCTCATTCCATATTTTTCACAAGACACTATCTAATATATTTTCCTGTCGACCCAAAGCAAAGCCCTAAATAGACTTCAATTTGATTTCTTATGTTGTCCCTGGGGCAGATCTTGATCTAACTTATTACCTTGATGGAACTGCATTAACTAGTCATATGACATTGCTAAGCAGAAACATAAAGGTTAGAAAAACTTTGACTATAGCTCGAAAAAGCGGGAACATTTGTCAAG
The DNA here is from genome assembly GCA_964019165.1 of Mastigias papua. NCBI lineage: Eukaryota > Metazoa > Cnidaria > Scyphozoa > Rhizostomeae > Mastigiidae > Mastigias > Mastigias papua. The sequence continues at coordinate 11,997,821 of OZ025285.1, read as the reverse complement.
TATACTGAAAAGCTTTTTCCTCCGACACTCATCAGAGTATGAACGTCTGATAACGACCGAAAGGTGAACCGAAATATTTAGCCAGATGCAGGTACACGTGATATGATGAATAATGCGTCTATCTGGTCCTGTGATTGGCCAATTAGCACCTATTCACAATTGTTTACTTGAAGAGTCCAAGTGAGAGAATGAACTTTTTTTGTTTACACAAGACTAGGTTTTGAGTCTATGTAAACTGATTCCAAAAAACTTAAATAAAAGCTTTACACTGTGTCTCTAGAATGTCTCGCTTTTTCAAGCTATATTGGAGTTCTGTAGTACGAACTGACGATAGAATGTACGAACACTGAGACTGGAATTAGAGCCATATGGTGAGAACATCAAATATTCTGCATGGCTATAACTTAGGTTGTATGTCGATGATTACACTCCAGCCTATTAGTCGTTCCATCTTGGCTAGAGCTGAATCAAATGAAACTTAATCCAGAGAAATCTAATGCACTGTTTTGTAGAAAGGATCCAATAAAGCAAATGGTGAAAGGAGTGCCAATAGTCAAATGGAAGAAACAGTCAACTACTAGATTACAAATTGAACTTTTTTTCTATTCACATAAGAGGCTCCCAAACAGTATGTTGCCAGAATGGTTAGACAGGCCCTTTTGAGCCAATCGGATCCCCCCTCCAATGGTCCATACTAGATTTGCCTCTGGCCTTAAGATAAATTGAACTTTTAATAGTATATCACTGAGTATCTTAGAAAAATTGCACCTCAGCCGAACCTTTTCAAAACTTTAAGATAAACAAGCAAATCATAGCATGAAATTCAGCGGTCTTGTTTTAGACTCAGTTAAGATGGGCTATGCGTCTGAAGTGACAGAGCGCTTGATGCTGTGTCTTCGCTTCATCTAAGGAAAACCAACACAGTAACATAGAAACAGACACAACGTGATCACTTATCAAACGCAGTTGGCAAATCGATTTAGAGGGTTGATTAACTCGATTTAATAGAAGACACTGAGCATAATCAAAGGCCAGTAGAAATTCACAAACCTTCGTGAAAGATGTGCATCTGCCACACAATCTGTTCTTACAGTTGAAGCATTTTGGTGCCACTTTGTTTGAACATGGAGAACAAAATGCCATGAATAAACTATCAGCATCGTTTCCATTTTTACAGGATGAACAATGTTGAGCACAAGAGGTGCACAAAAACGTTCTGCAGAACCCCAGCTGGCACTGCTGCAGTTCCCTTTCTTCAACCACCTTCTCACAAACTTCGCAATATCCTTCTTCGTAGCCAAGTAGATCCATTCTTAAGCAAACATTTGCAAGGATCTTATGCAAAAATGATCTTTGTGAGAGAACAACCTTTTTAAAAATAAACAAGAATTTCTGGGTAGTTTCTGTCTATATCTATTCAAGGTAGCAAACGAAGTTGCTTCAAATGCTTTTCAAAACACCAAACCTAATTCTTACAGGTTAGGACCACATAGCATGTATCTACTAGAAGTTCTTCTTTTAGCAACAGTGTTCTAAGACTAAAGAACGCATGTTTTGTCCTTTCGTCATTACTATAGCAGTAATTTTGTCTTTTTCGTATTATTTTTATCTGTCTTCCAGTACTTATTGATATTTCTGTGCCTAACAGGATTTATTTTCCCCACGTATTCTGCTTTTATTGCAGACTCCGCTTTTGCCCTTCAGTCTTGTTGCTTTTGCATGTTTAATATGCAGTGCCTAGCAAACAACAAATTGGTCTAGAAGTGATTCCACGAATAAATTTCTTTCAATAGATACACGTATTTTACCAGTGTTACTTCCGTAGTAAACTTCTAGATGAATTCTTCATGCAATCCTAGATGAATGGAAATAGTCTTTAAGCAGTCAGCCTACAGTTCTTGCATCACCTTTTACATATAAATTAAATTACCTTGTTTCTAGGTCGATTTTCTTAAAGATCTCATTTGCAGTCTTCTTTCATCTATTGGTGCTTTTAAATCCTCTTATGAATCCTGGTTGATCACTGTGTTTGTAAATTCCGTAGAGATTAAGTATCAGCTACAAGGCTACACAGATTATGAATCAAAATCGAAATTTCGAATAATAGCACCATTTCAGTTCTACACAACAGTGAAAACAAAGTCCAGCTTCCCGCGTTAAGAACAAATGATTTCAGAATGTATTAGGTTACGAGCAGTTGTCAGAAGCAGGTCTACCACGTGGAATATTTTCATCATTAATATTTGATTAGCTTGCTTCATGATTTCATGAAGTGATCTCCCTGTCTTTCTCTACCCCTATCAAATAGTCATGAAATACATGTAAATAGCCAAGCAATTTTACAGGTATCTTTTCAGTCATAGTATGTCTGATGCTTGGTAGCACAAAAATAGATCACTTTACTTTAATATCCGCTAAAAACAAATTTTGGTTTGAAAGCTTAAAATGTTCTTCACATGTTCTTGATTTCCTTGTTTTTAAAATGTGCACTGATTTCTCAAAAGAGTGGTAATTGCTCTTAAAGGAGCCTCGGGTGAAATTTTAGCACATATGTCTGTGAATTCACCTTGCGTCAATGAAATTTTTGGCAAGAGGCTCTTTACATTAAATAGTTGCTGCGTTTTCTTAGTCTTTTGTTTGTATTTTACTCTTTTTATCTTATGATCTTTGAAAGACAGTTAGGAAGCCTTGTCATGTCCTTAACATGTTCTTAACTTTTTAGCTTTTGAAGCCTTATATTCTTATATTGCATATTGTTTGTTCTTATAAAGAAAAAACGGTATTTGTTATTTTCATCTCACCATGAAAACGAGGTCATTTTACAATGTCAGAAAAGTCTACCAAGGACCAGAAGAGAAAACAGAAAAAGAAAGAGGCGAAGAAAAGGAAACAAAAGGAAAACTCAAAACATAATGTGGCAGGAGACGTAAGATTACAGTATTTTTGCTAGTTAGGCCTGTTCTTTTGATTTTTTCAACGCCTGTTTTCAATAGTGGCACGTACGTGACTTGCAGTGTTTGGTGTCCTTTCCTGGAATATTCGGGTTTTAACCACCGTAATGTTGGAAAAAATCAGATTCAGTTCAGTTTCATATTTTATTAACTTCCACTACATACAGGTCAATAAAAGATACAATAGCTAAACTACAAGAACTATACGAATTAGTATAGCATACAAACACAGAACAAAGAAGAAAGGTAAATTGCATGCAGGAATTACTTAAGGGAGGAGCTCTCTCAGTAGGAAGACTAATCGAGGGGAGAGCCCCCTCCCCCATCCTAACAAGTTATCAATAGTTTTGGGTGAATAAAAACTGTCCTTAGAAGTAGACAGAATTGCGTTACAGCATGCTATGGAGCCCATGCACCAAAACACCTGAACAACTCCACACCAGATGGGCCACCATCCCACACTGGACACCATTTAGAATGGGCAAGATACTATCTTCATCCAAAGGTAGCAGCCCATCCACCCCAGATAGCAAACCCAGCACAGGACAATAACCCACCCAGCACAGGACCACCCACAAAGACCAGCACACAGGCCTCATAGCATGTTTGTATAAAAGTTGTGAAATTATTCAAGATGACAAATTGTTCAGATTCATTAGTTAGCTTTGTTCAAGAAATAGCTGTTGATTTTTCATTTGAATGACACTTTAGATGGAGTATTACAGATTTTCACTGGTAAAGAATTCTAAAGTTTAACACAGAGATAATGAATTGATTTAAGACCATTTTGAAAACTGCTTTTTCAGAATAAATATAGGTCACCTTGAATGAATATATCATAAATATCTTGTGGAATATTGATGAAGATTGAAGTGTTGCATCAGAAACCTTATCATATTTCTATTTTAGGTGGTAGAAGAATGTTATAATAGAGACAATGATATTGGAAATAGACCAGATGCTGGGCAATCAATGTGCTTGACAGAAAAGGAAGCTGTAAGTAAACTAGACAGCATAGTTTTACAGTTGCTCAGCAGATTATTGATCTACAACTGCCGGATCTGTGAGATTGCACAGTTTTCATTGGTAGCATATATTAATGATTTGATTTTTAAGCAGATTATTGATCTACAGCTGCAGGGTCTGTGAGATTGCACAGTTTTCATTGGTAGCGTATATTAATAATTTGGTTTTTTAAGAAGCTGTTTTGTCAATGAGGAAGTTTCATTCTTTTTTGCCAGTTATCAACTTCCATTTCAGCTTAGGAAACATTTAGGCAATATGGACGTGGAAACAAATTTGTGTAACTTTCCTTCACTTAATCACAATCACTAAAATCACTGCAATCATCAATATCATCATTGTTAATATCATTATCATCATCATTTTCTTCATCATTTTTATCATCATTATCATCATTTGTCTGTCAGTCTGTCTGCCTGTCTGTCTGTTGGCCCACCTGTCAGTGTATCTGTCTGTCCTGTCTTTCTTTCTGTCTGTCTGTCTGTCTGTCTGTCTGTCTGTCTGTCTGTCTATCTGTCTATCTATCTGTTATGGGGCATGGAATGACCCCAAAGTCAGTGACTGCCTGCAAATTGTTTAGAAGGGGTGATTTGGTTAGCTTCACTCAATCCACTCTATTACCCCATTTTTTACTTGCCAGAACTGCAACCTGAGCTGTTGAGCCTGATTTTCACTGAAGGGGCCTGGCTGGACAGTTTGCCATAGACCACCATAAGGAGGTCTCCAACCATCATCATTAACATCATCATTATCATCACCATCATCACCATCAACATTATTATTATCATTATCATCATTTTCATTATCATCATCATCATCATATTCATCATCATCATCACCATCATCATTATCACCATCACCATCGAAATTTTCATTGTTGATATCATATATATAATATAATGTGGAATATCTGGTGCAAAAATGGGTAAAAGTGGGGTTTTGAGGGGTGTAAATTAAAAATGGAATAATTTATAATAAATTAAATGGGGGATATTTTATAATAAATTAATTGGATTAATTTATAATAATTATAAAATTGTATAATTTAATAAATGTAAAATAAGAGAAATATAAAATGGGGTATATGTATAGTTGATTAGAATTGTAAATTGAAATAGTAAAATAGACTGGGGTATGAAATGATTGGTTAGAATTGAATGTGAATAAGAGGATGGTGAAAGTATAATGAAATGATTAAAATGGAATTATGATGCGATGATTAAAATAGAAATTATGATATGATGATTATAATGGAAAATTTGATATGATGATTATAATGGAAATATGATATGATGATTATAATGGAAATATGATATGATGATTATAATGGAAATATGATATGATGATTATAATGGAATTATGATATGATTATTATAATGGAATTATGAGATGATGATTAAAATAGTAATTATGATATGATGATTAAAAATAGAATTATGATATGATGATTAGAATGGATTTATGAGTTGATGATTAAATGGGGGTATAAGATGATGATATTAAATAGAATTATGAGATGGATTAAAAAGGACTATTATAAATAAAATGGAAATTAAATATTGATATAAATGTAATGGTATTAATTTAGAATAAATGGAATAATACAATGGAAATTAATTATTAATATAATTTAAAAAAAATCTTCCTATGGTAATATAAAAACCACTTCGTTATTAATGGAACATATTTTATGGATTATAAAATAAGTGTTAGAAGAATTTTTTATATTTATGAATTATAGACACTGGGAGTGGCTTAAGTCTTAGTTTAACTAAGTTAAAAACCGTTAGGTTTTTGACAAAGTTAAACTAAAACTTAAGCCACGACTATGATTATGATCGTCATTGGTTACAATAAAATATACCAATCTATTGGGTGGTATTAATGGTTGTGGTTTTATTGAAGATTATTTAACCTATTTTTATGGTATTTTTTATTAGTTACAATTAATAATTATATTAATTCGCACAATTTTCGTGTACTTTTATTTCGCTTGTGATTTATAATACCATTATATGGTTTCATGGATTTGTGTTGTTTATTCTTATTTTAAATTGGGGCTAGTAGCTTAAATATTGGTTTCATATCTTGGAATCATAAATTCGAGGATTGCGCTGCTCAATCCTCGCTGTTTCTTGGGATTTATACTAGAAACATATTTCCATTTACTAATTGGTAAATAATTATGCTTCATAGAAATAATTTGCTTTTATTAGCTGCAGACTATTCCCCGGCGTTTTAGGCTTGGTTTAACGAAGTTAAAAAAACCGTTAGGTTTTTTTGACAAAGTTAAACCTTGCATAAAACGCCGGAGTAGGAAAAAAGCAGGAAACACAGTGAAGCATAGCGAAGCTTGCGTAGCTATGCTATTTTTTAGCGTTAGCTAAAAAATGTGGCCTGCCTCCCGTCACTCTTTTTATAAACTAGCCCCATTTTCTATGGTATTATTTATTGGTTAATAATTTCATTTTAAAATAAACTAGCAATTTTCCATTGGGGCTTATTAATTGGGCTTTATTATTTGGCATCAAATTTAATTTGAAATACCAATTAACCTATTTTATTGGCATTTTAGCTTAGTCACAAAGAATAGTATTATGTATTTGCAGCATTTTCGTGCGGTTTTAATTCATTTGTTATTGATTGATTGATTGGTTGATTGGTAACATGGGTTGTGAGATTAAAAATAACTTAAAAAAATATTATATATATATAAATTATAAGAGATGTTTTCATTACAATGTTTAAGTGCGAGAAAAATTATTGATTATAATTCGATTCCTGTAAAACATGGTTATAAAAAATGTTGCGTAATAACTGATGAAGAGGAAGCTATAAGAAATGGGCATTTAGAATGCTTGAAATATGGTCTTGATAAAAATAACAACGAAGATTATGAAATCTTTATGATCAATGAAAATCATTATATAAATTTGGC